>CM033642.1:38381532-38576403 GCA_019512145.1 Engystomops pustulosus
GCAGCCTCAGAGGCATCCATGCATGCTGCCCCTGCTGTTTCCTGTCCATTTCCGTGGTGTTTCCATCCTTTTCTGGGGTTCCCAGGTGTTTGGCCAAGCTTCCCTGTGCAGAGCCTTGGTCCCCTTGAAAAATGCTCGAGTCTCCCATTGACTTCAATGGGGTTCGTTATTCGAGACGAGCACTCGAGCATCGGGAAAAGTTCGTCTCGAATAACGAGTACCCGAGCATTTTAGTGTTCGCTCATCTCTAGTAATAAAGTTGGCTTGTGCGGTGAGGCCTTTCTGACATATAACATGAGACTTTAAGAATGAAAAGGGCCATGGATCTATGAGTAATTGTCCCTGGTTTATCATACTTCATTTGATGGTAGATTTCCGTTAAAAAATAATTTAATTCTTTATAAATAGTTTAGAACATGGAATAAAAAAAATCGACAATGGGAAAGTAAAAACTGAAAAAGAGACACTGGGGCATATTTACTAAGGTCTTTGCGGCCTTTTCTGGTGGACTTTTCTGCATGTTCTTTCTAGTACAAACTGCTTGCACAGAAATGTCCGCACCACAAATGTGTCGCACCCGGCCCTTTTGTAGGGCAGCTGCACTAGGCATCATGCAAGACAAATTAGGGGGCGTTACAGTGCTCCGTCGGACTGTGCGTCAGATTTAACATACAAGTCAGACAGAACTGTGTCGCACACCCCATGTTAAAGATAGACCAGAAAAAAAATTGGTGCACTCTGTCGGGGCAGCGCAGGGAGTGCCAGATTCATGAAGAACGAGCACCAGAAATCCTGAATCTGGCGCCCCCTGCACACTACACAGACAAGCCACACAGTTTGATCCATTCTTAGTAAATGTGCCCCAGTCTGTTCACTATTTGCTAACATAAAAAATAAAATAGTGATTCATTGCCTTTAAAGGGGACTGTCAAGTGTGATCTTAGGGGCCACTCATATGAGTGAATGTTAACTGTGAAGGGAGACTCCTAGTCACAAAAGCAAAGCGTGGAAGGCACATGCCAGAGGGGCTCAAATTATTCATTTGGGTGAATTAGTAACTTGCCAAAATACAGATTGGCCCTGGAGTGTGGATGTAAATCATTTGGCCAGTAATTCATTTGGCTTAAAGTTAACATTCCTCCAGTTGCCATAATTGTTACAGCGCTAAACACTTGTTCTGTGCCCTGGGCAGTCTTCCGAAAAATTCAGCTTTATCAGATCTTACTAGACACAAGAGATGCATAAAATCACAATGTAAAGTATAAATGAATGAGTGAGGTGTGTAAAGGGAGACCCAGTTTTGGGGAAATGAGAGATGCATGTGTCACACTACATAACATATGGATCTTAGGGGCTTCAGATCTTTTTGGCTTTTGCTTTTTGATACATTAGCTGTAATGTACATGTAATTAAAGGAAACCTACCATTTCAAATGGTAGGTGTAAGCTGTAAACACCGAGCACCAGCTCAGGGTGAGCTGGTGCCGGTGCTTAGTTTCGTTAGTGTTAAAACCGCGGTATCACGGTTTTAACACTTTTTAAACTTTATAGTAGAAGCTGCTTCGGCGCTGCGCGCGACCGTGCGCGCGCAACGCCGGTGGCATTTCCTATGTAGGCGCGCGCACGATCGTGCGCACGCAGCGCCGAAGCACCTAAAATCATACTTTAATGGAAAATTGTGTATCTTACGATATAGTGTTCCCTCAGGAAAAGGTGTAGTCCTACCTGAGAAGAAAAACCCTATGCAGGGACGACCCATGCAGCATTAATTGGGAATGGATATCTAAAGATCAGTAGTGGATAATAATATGGTTGGTTTGGGCGGTAGACCGGGGTCCATGGCCGACCAAATCACCCATCAACTTTATTCTGTGAAAGGCCTTCACCCATGACATCCTCATACATCTGCTCCTGCTCTCAATACACATGTACAAGAGAGCAATTTTAGGACCTGTGAAAGGTCGTGAAACTGCAGACTGAAAGCAGGCAGAAGGGACACAACCGCTGTTCCCCAAGAAGCTGATTCTAGTACCATATTGTAGGAAGTGATTCAAGACTTGTAGAGGCTATAATATTCATACAGCCCAGGTCCGCTGGAAGTCTTAAAGGGGTTTTCCCAAGAAGCAAAGTTAGGCACTATCTACGGGATAGGGTCTAACTTGCTGATCAGTGGGGGTCTCAGTCGCTCCGTCACATTAATGGAGCAGACGGCCACGCATGACCGTTCTGCTCCATTAATCTCTATGGAGCTGATGGAAATTGCCGAGCGCTGTGCTCACCGATCTCCGTCAACTCCATAGAGATTAATGGAGCAGAATGGTCATGCGGGGCCGTCTGCTCCATTTGTCTGAGGAGCGGCAAGGGGTCTATCGAACCCCTCGTTCTCACGATCTGACCCCCACTGATCAGCAAGTTAGGCCCTACCAAGTGGGTAGTCTTTGTGGGAAAACCCCTTTAATCCTGGTTTCTATTTATACGGCACTTGTTGATTGTATTTCTCGCTATTATCAGCTCTTCCGTATCGAATCGTTCAACCTCATACTCTATGCATTTGTCAATGACTTTGGGAAGTTTCAAACAAGCATATATTCTACTAGAACATTACAATAGTGTTTATATTATGCCATCATATTCTGCATGAAGGAAGCCATCTTACCTGGAGGGGGTTCTTAGTACTGATAGCTAGGACATGATATTTGAAGTAACACAGCTCACAGCTCCAGGATCCCCGCTCACTAATCCATCGTATTAGGCAAGGCTGATGTGTGCAGCGCACAGACCCGTCACAGCGGCATGGGCTCAGCAGTTCTCCCTGAAAAAGCCAAATAAGAAAACATTTTTATATGGCTCCATACTGGTAAGTCCTTTATACACAATGACATTTATGTACGTTCTTCAATGAATAAATGATGCCTATTCACTCAGCAACCTCTTAACTGTGCAGAGTTACAGTATAATTATACAGTATTTTCTCTCTTTCCCCCAAAAAAGTGCAACTTTTGTCGCAGTTATGTGTCTGTTATGAGCTACAGTCCACTGTTATCCAAAATCTATGCTATATCTGTTACAATCCTTAGAGAATCCTACACATGCAACTTATATAATAAATTCTCAGGCTTGGACTGGTCCAGAGATGTAAAGATGTTTCCATCACTGGGCCCCTTGGCCGTGCATGAGAGGTATATGGCAGAGTACACTCACTGTGGGATATTTATCAGAAATTGTACGCCAGTTTTCTGTCGTACAAGCCGTGAAATATCCACAATTCCTGGCGAACCGGCAGTAATTGCGATTACTTCCTCCTTTAAATAACCTCCACATGAAGCGGTCATGGAGGAGCATGAAGAGGAATGAGTCTGGCGGCAGAGTGGACTGCGCTCTCACTGTAGTCTGCGACTATTCAAGCCTAGACGGTTGCTGGTTATAGCGCAGTTCTACACCAGGCATAGAATTGCCCACCAGTGCAGCCATTTGCCAGAAACATCAGGAGGCTGGAGGACTAGGGTATATATCATACACTGGCGCTCAATATGTATGATGAATGTTGCCTACTGTACTTCATACAGATATTTAGCATCTGAGACATCCTAATTCTAAGGTTAATTCATATAACAAATCCCTCAGTTGATTTTTCTATAATTTTGATGCATTGAATGACTGAGAGAACATCTAGTATCCTTCCTTTCTAGGTTCCACCTTCTTAATGACGCTGTGAAGCCCCAGTCCTTTGCTGGCCTTCTGTCACATGGGCATGTATTCCAGGTTCACAGAGCTAAGAAGGACAAAGTTCAAGGCTGGAGCCAGTCAGCAGTTTACTGACAGGGCTCCCAAGACCATATCATCACAAGGCAAGGGATAGTAAACAAGCTACTATAGAAAGTAATTTGTGTTAGCAATGTGGGTGTCAGATAACATGTGCATGTAGCTGTAAAATGGTGGGACCCAAGAATCAATTTTACCTAGACATCTCAGTCCAAAACTATAAAATTGGGTAGAGTGAACCCAAAAGTGGTCAAGATAAATGGCAGTGCCTTGCTAATAATAAGATGTATAATGAAAAACTCAGGCCACACTCAGGGGTGTAACTTGAGGGGGTGCAGAGAGTGTGGTCGCAACTGGGCCCATAAGGTGTCACTAGATATGGGAGTTTTTATTTAATTTGAAATCGATGCATGAGGAAGCGGTTTCCCGATGGTGGGAGGGAACTACTTCTCACTGGCCACTCCCAGGGGACTGGGGCACAGCTCTGCATACAGAAAGGTCTATCTTTGATCTAACTTTTTTTTAAATCTAAGTTTTACTATAAAAACCCTTTGACAACGTGTACACTTTTCTCTGTGGGGAATTGGGGGAGCCAGAAATAGGTCTCCTGATGACAGGTTCCCTTTAATATTAATGAACAACCCAAGATATTTGGTTTACATTATGGATCAGATTATCTTTCTGACCATCATTTGTTGAAGAATCTAACAAGACAGCCCATGGAAGAAGATCCAAGAAGATTATATCCAAGAATGTCATTTGTAGGCAGATTTCATTCCCAGTAAAATATCTCTTGATCTATATTCGACTGGTTTAGTCACAGATTGAAATAAGATGTCTTATTCAAACATGGACACCAATAGGAGATGTCATTCACAGTGGCACCTGCTGTCTTTATATATTCTCTTGCCATTCATCTTTAGCCATTTCTTCTCCGCCATGGCAAGACTATTTCCGTAACATCAAAGGCATCCGTTAGCCCCCAGGTCACCAACAATCTAGAGGATTTTTATTCCCTTCATCCAAAGCAGGTATGCTTGAGGGAAAAAATAAAGGCAGGACTCCATTGTTATCTCACTGGTGACCTGTGGTTAGTTGATGTCTGTACAACATACATATAGAAAAAAAAATGTGTGCGCTAAAAGAAATGAAAGGCTTAGCGATTCTTAAGCATGACGGCAGATAATAAAAGTACACAATAACCTCACGTCGGCTGCCCACCTGTATTTTCCTTCAGCAATGACAGCCAGATAACAAGCCGCTAACAAGGTGCCACTGTAATTGATTTGCTGCAGCTCAATGGCAAACACAGATCCTACATAAATATGCTGAAGGCAAAAACAGAACCTGCAGGCCTATATTCTGGGTCCTATACTACTAGAGTATGTGCTTACTGTGCTGTCCTCACGTAACTTTCTGGGGAAGAGCTAAAAAATTGTCATAGCAAAAAATAAAGAAATCATGTGTGGGTGGAGGTGGGGGTACATAATAAATCTCAAAACATTGCATTCTGTGCCAGGGCATGGCAGCACTCACTGTGGTGACTTTCTTTCTGTAATATTTTTCATGTTGTATAATTAATGTGAAGGTGAGAAGGAGAGGTGACACAATGTGAGAAGGAGAAGAATAGAGGTGAGGGGGAGTAGGACAGGGCCCACAATGTGAGGGGAAGTAGAAGAGGGCCCACAATGTGACAGGGAGTAGGAGAGGGTCACAATGTAAGGAGGAGAAGAAGAGGGCCCAGAATGTGAGGGGGAGTAGGAGGGCGGTCACACTATTTGGGAGAGTGGGAGAAGGCCCTCAATGTGAGGGGAGTAGAACAGCAGCCACAATGTGAGGAGAAGAATAGAGGGACCATATTGTGATGGAGAGGAGGAAATAAAATGGTTCACTAAGTCAGGGAAAAAAAAGTAAAGGGGTCATTATATGTAAGGCGTATTATGAGCAGGGGACCAAAGGAAGGGGGGATAAAATTAGGAAAGGGCAATTTATGTTAGGGTGCTATAGGAAGGAAGGGATATGTTACATTAAGTGATGTTATAAACAGGTCCATAGGCAGTGGCTTAAATTGATGCTGATAGGCCCTAGTTTGAAGTCTGTTTCAGGCCCCTGAATATAATGTATGGCATATAATACTAGTCTGTGACATCTGGAGCCCAGTTGATCACACCCTTTGTACCCCCTCAAGTTATGACCCTGTCAATAGAGGGGACAGTATTAATGGGGAATTAATACTATGAGCGGGCCATTAAGAAGAATAGTCTCCTTTAATAGTGGTTGGGATAAGGGGTGGAGGAGAAGCAATGGGTATGATTTATGGCACATAATTTTTACCCTTTTGCCCTTCTTTTTCTATCCCAAAAGTCTGGAGGTATGGTAAAGTACATATTGTATAACTATATACAGATATATACCTGTAAGATTTTGGCTTGTGACCCTTATTTATTGTCTCTAAAGGACATTTGCTTCCTACAATACTCCAGACATTAGTGATCTGTCCACGACCTGTAGATCTGTAATGTAGAATTATTATTTCTAGATAAATTGTTTCCGAGATATATAATGGATCTCATATATCATAGGTGCATCAGATTCGTTTTACCCTAGCAACCAGAATGTGGAAGTAATATTATATCCCGTACTACAAAAATAAGAACTGATCTCTGATTGGTTTCTAAGAAACTTTTTACGTTCATACATTATGCATTCAAATCAGTGACCAGCTGCTGACCTATAAAATCTATAACTATTACCTTATCTATTTGGAAGCCATAAACCTGCTGCGGAGCACTTATACATGTAGATATAATGCCACTATATTGTCTGTTTATGTTATCTGTATCCTCCAATACAAAATCAATCAAACACTAATGGATCTCTATTCTTTGGAACCTAAATATATCTTTTTGATATACAGACATGTAATAAGCTGCAGGAGAAGAGTTAATCCATCATTATATATATCGAATAGGTCTCATCAATAGACTAAGCATCTTTTTAAAAACAGGGTTACAATAGAGACTTATTTTCATCTTACAAAGTTATGGCACATTCTCCTACAAGAAGCTCACCTAATTGAAGGTTGGAGGGTGGGTGCACCATGTTTGCCAATGTTGCCATCACAACATTTTACTATACATACAGTACATAGAGCTAGCCACACATCCTTTTCCTGGAAATCTATTTGAGTTTCCAGAGTTAAGGGAATATGTGTAATATCCATTAGTTGGGCCATTTTGAAATTTGGTCCCTGGAGCTCCTGCCCAAGAGAGCTAGTGGGTATGTGTTTTATATGCTAAGAGTTTGTATTTTATATTTCTGCAACCTATAAGGGTTAATGTATGTTTACCTTATGGTTGTTACATTATGTATCTTCCTGAGGTTTTCCCACATTTTGTCATTGTCTAACAACCCAGGGTTTTAAGACAAACCAAACCTTTAAATATAGGGTCTGTATAGAGCTCCGGGGGGTATTTATCATACGATAACACTGCCGACTCTCCCACAGAGCCAGATACATCGATAGGCTTCGGCCTCTTGATGTATCGGGTGGTTTTATTTCTATCCTGCGCAGCCGGCCACCCGTCGTGCTGCTGCTGAAGCCAGCTTGGCCCCTTTATGAGATTCTACCCAGCAAAGCTGACCACTGTTCCACGCAGACGTTCCTGTAAGCCACCAGCGCTCATTATTGCCACAGCTAGCCAATCTACAGCCCTGCTAGCTTCCAAAGTGAGGAGCTAACACCAGCCTGCCGCTTTGCTGCTGTTACAAACCTGTCAATAAAAGGAACCATTAGTTGCTAAAGATCTCCACTTCACTCTGTGTGTCTGTGGCCTGCCGCTGCCACCATGGGCCTCCCACATAAAATCTGCTGGGGAAATAGGCACCTACAACAGAACCTAAACCTTCTGGGACACTTGCAGCCTAGACTTCATCATAGTCAGACTCACCGGGCCAGGAAATTGCAAATTTTTCACCCTCTCAACACCCTCATGCCAATTTTTTGAAAAGAGGGCATGCTGGGGCTGGGCACAGGGCAGACTGGGAGGAAACTGTGGGATATACAGACAGTCTCCAGGTTACGTACAAGATAGGTTCTGCAGATTTGTTCTTAAGTTGAATTTGTATGTACTTTATAATTGTAACCCCAGTCAAAATGTTTTTGGTCTCTATGACTATTGGATTTTTAAAAATGTTGGGTTGTCATAAGAACCAGGATTAACAATAAATCTTAATTGCAGACACATGTGATAGCTGTTATAGCTGTTTAATGCAGCCTAGGACTAAAGTACAGTAAATTACCAATTACCAGAGGTCTGTTTTATAAATAGGGGTCGTCTGTAAGTCGGGTGTTCTAAAGTAGGGGATTGCCTGTAGTTGAAATCTATACCATGAGGCTTGAATCCCTTAGTAATTTGGGCATTTCCTGGGCCAGCACAGGGAGCATGTGCCAGTCTGAATAAATTCCTTAATTTCAACCATTTGCAAATGATTTGAAGAAAAAAAAAACTATGATAATTACTGGCCCTTTTAATACAGATGACCCTGATTTTTTTGGTTCTGCTCAGTGCATAGATGTACTTTTATCATGGTCAAGTTTATTTATATTGAGTAAAAAGCTGTGCCAATTAAAATGAGCATGTCAATCAATAATTGGGCCAAGGGCATCTTTGAGGATCAATATCAATTACATATAATTTCTAAAAAGAAAGAAGTCAGCTTAGAAAGCTTCCCCAGTCTGGTTAAAAAAGGCATGTTGAGACAGAACCACTGTGCTAATGGGTTACATCGCTCTGCTCTATCCCCAAATAACATGAGTGGATCTACTTATCTGATTGCTAATTAACATATATACTAACTAAATTAGATAAGCACTTATTCTATTACAGTGCAGTAATTAGTATCTAAATAGAAACACTAGAAGTCTTAGTTTAACACTAACCTGCTTGCTAAATACACTATTCCTCTGCTACAAGTAGTCACACAATGATGTAGTTCATAAAGATGAAAAGCTAAATATATTTTAAAAAATGAATACCGGTTTAAAGCTGCCACCAGTGGTGTGCCACAAATTACAAAGCTGATGTGAATTTGTCAATTGATTTGACTAATGTGGCATTTAACAATTGTGATTATAAAATTACTTATTCCAGTAATGTGTACACAAAAACAACATATAAAACACCTATTTTACTAGATTGGTTTCAGATAGTGGCAGACATGGGCTCCTTTAAAGGGGTATTCCCACGAAGACAAATTCTTAAATGTACTCAGGATAACAAAATAACACATTCTCTAATTCACTGTTATTAACAAAAATACAACATTTCACAGATATAAGTCCAACCTGTCTCTCAGACCTGGTGGATATAATTTTGGTTGCCCAGGGATCCGACCGTAAATCTATCTTCTAGTGTCAGCAGGACAGATTCTTCTCATGAATAGCTACTCCTGTCTGCAGGATGTAGCATGATCTCTGTCCCTCCCCCCTGCATTACAAGACAAGCTCACACACAGACACTCACAGACACTTCCTGCTGTCAAGCAGCAACCTGCAAATACAGATAAGATAAGGTCTTTATAGCCGGGGGAAGGAAGTTTAACAGAGCTTATCCTGTGTGTTATAGCTGAGATGTGGCAGTGTAGTAGTGTGCCATTGTGTGTTATATTCATCTCATGGATTTCATTATCTCCAATCTTTGATCTGTCTCATCTCTCTTTTCTATGTGTCAGATACTAGCAAATGTTCAGAAGCTAAATGAAAGTGTAGATAAACCTGTGGTGTAACAAGACAACTGTGGACCCCAATGCAAACTTTGGGTCATATATATATACCATATACCTAAAATCAAGCTGCCACCCCCGTTCTGCACATTACACTTGAAAATACACATATATACTACACTGACATATGCCTCCACTCAGTAAAATGACCAGTAGCGGCCTCCACTGAGTATACGACCGGCAGTGCCGTCTACTCAGTATATGACCAGCAGCGGCCTCCACTCAGTATATAACCAGCAGCAGCCTCCACTCAGTATATGAACAGCAGTGGCCTCCACTCAGTATATGACCTGCGGCAGCCTCCACTCAGTATATGACCAGCTTCTTAATTAAATACATGTCCAGCAGCAGCCTCCACTCAGTATATGAACAGCAGTGGCCTCCACTAAGTATATGACCTGCAGCAGCCTCCACTCAGTATATGACCTGCGGCAGCCTCCACTCAGTATATGAAAAGCTCCTTAATTAAATACATGTCCAGCAGCAGCCTCCACCAATTCCCTCCATACTTACATACATGCCCCCTCTATGTCAGCATTTTCTATAGCACCAGAGGGGTGTGTTGCTGTGTATATACAATGTGTACATACTATATGTATGTTTATAAATGTGTGGATGTGTATATACTGCATGTATGAGTGAATAAATGTATATATGACTGCAAAAGGCTACATGCACACACAGCCGTACCCATATATACATTTATTCACTTAGGCACACAGTATATACACATCCACACATTTATAAACATACAGGGGAGGACGGGGGGCAGGAGCCGGCAGATGGTGGTGCACAGCATGTGCTGTGTCAGTTGGGCCTGCGGCTGATACTGAATTGTGACAGCCGCGGACCCTTTCCTCCAAGAAGCAGGGTCACGGTTGCGGGACCGGGATCGTTACACCCCTGCACAGAGGAGTCATGAAGTGTCTGCTTAGAGAGTCCCCGTCCATACAATTTTACTCCATTTTATTGTTGTTTTAGCTCCTATAACTCAGTGACCAGTGTAAGGGGTTAAAAATAATCTTTATTGTGTAAACATCACTAGGGGATTTAAATTTGAGAACTTTCTTTCATTGGCAAACCCCTTTAAGGAAATGGTAAAGGTGGATATCGTTCAGTAAGAAGAGCCATGGTTAGTTATGTAACTTAGTTGCAATGGGGTAGTTTATAATACTTTTGATAGCAGCAGCTTTGATTTTTCTTTTTATGCAATACATTAATGTTTAAAGGAAATCGACCATATGGATCATGTAACGGTTCGTGAGGGTCGAACCGTCTGAGAGTCTCTTTGAGAAGAGTCTATGGACCCTCTGGACCACCGCGGGGGATGGTATGCCACCGCGGTCGCAGCCAAGGTAATAAATGCAGGAAGCAGTCACAACCTGAGATGACAGCAGGAACGCAGAGGAGCACTGGTAACACTGGTACGGAGTGAAGGCACCACTGGACTGGGACCTCGGAAGACATGCAGAAGCACAGGATGGCAGGAGGTTCACTTCACTGGGCTGGAACCTTGGACGGCACAGCAGGAGCACAGTCGTATGGGAACGGACCACAGGATATGGACCACAGGATACGGACCACAGGATATGGACCACTGGACATGGACCACAGGATAGGACCACTGGACACCAGATACGACACTGGACACACACACGATGATATGGACCACCAGACACGGACACAGGATACAGGACTAACGGACACAGACCACAGGATTACGACCACCTGACACAACCACAGGATATGGACGAAACGGACACAGACCACCAGTGATACGGAACCACCCGACACGGACACCAGATAACGGGATCCTTTGAACACACAGAAGCTTTCACTCAGTTGGGAAGACTTTGAAAATCGGCAGAGTGAGTTGAAGGAGACCGCCGGGTTATATAGGAACCCGGAAGGGACCAGCCGGCCAATAATGGATGCCGACCTAAGTTCTGAGAATCATTGGCGCGCGGCTCCTTAGGGGCGGGTGGCGCGTCCGGCTGCACGCAGATGACCAGGAGCCAGTGTAGGTAAAGTCCCGAGGCAGTGGGGCAGGATACGCCGGCACGGTGAGGACCGTGCACGCTATCCGTGACCCAGTAACAACACGGGACACCCGTGACGATCAATACTTACAAAGGCAGTAGGACGCAGATATCTTCTTCTTTATTCTTTTTTGGCTCTCATTTAGTGGTATACTTGTCTTTACAAACATGTTAAATTAAAGCCCATGCTTTGAGGGGTATGTTATGCGTGTTCCTTGCACACTACTCCCTTGTGTCCTTTGGCTGTTGGTAGGCACCCTGAATCTATGGAACAGGGCTGCAAGTGTTGCTTTTGCGGGAGCTCGGGAACACAGGCAGCTCTCTGGCATGGGCAGGCTGAGAAAGCGAGAAATGCATTGCTGCAGGAGCATGGAGAATCTTGGGCTTATGGGAATAATTTAGAAGATTTTTTTACACTAAATGAGATTCTAAAAAAGATTGAAAGAAAAACCCTGCATCAGAGTGCCATAAGGAGTTACTACTGGAGCTCTGATTAAGTATGATCCAGACGGTGATATTCCTTTGTAATGTATTTAGGCCTTTTGTTGAGCATCGGGGTTTATGTTTTTATATATGATCTGTGTTATGTAACGTGTGCATGTTTTATTTGTGGCACTAAACCATTACATCTTTTTCACCAAATAAATACAACTACGCACATCTTTAGATATGGTCTTAACTACAAGTCCTGTTTTTGTGTCGCTGAAATATTTCTCCTGGTCCTGACACAGATCCAGGAGAGGACAACAGTACCAGTGTCGAAAAGAACAAGAGACCAGCAGAGAAATTGTACTCATTAAGGGCCCCATTCCACACTAGCGTTTTCACGCGCGGTTCTTGCGCGTGCTGTTGACGCGCAGAACTGCATTGCACTCCGTCCCATTGTTTCCATGTGCCTTTCCTACATTTGCGTTGTTTTTTACACGCGAGTCTGCTGGGTTTGTGTATTGAAGACGCTCAAATAGATCGGAGCTGCTACTACTTTGCGTTTTCACGCGCGTTTTTTTTCCGCCCCATTCAAGTCTTGTACGCCTCAAAAATGCTGGCAATCGCATACATTGCAAGTGGCAATGCGAGTTGGCAATGCGGTTTTAAATGGCTGGGTTTCCAGTTGACATTAAATTTCCCTACTCGAGATGAGCATTTAATAAAAAACACAGTGAAGACAGTGAAGAATAAGAATAACAAACATGAACACAGTGAACACAGGATCATTTATAGTGAACACACAGTGAAGAAATAGATTACAATTCGGCACATAGCGTACTTGTACGGGAGATACGCCGCCAACGGTGCGAACCAACATAGTCATGTGAAGAACCCTATATATTGGTGTGTGAAGACAACATTGCAGATGTGCCCGACAGGCTGTTAATCTATTCTTCACTGTTTCTTTACGGTGTTTTGCCACTTAAATGATCCTGTGTTCACTGTGATTCACTGTTGTATTATTCTATTTCAGCTAGTTCTTCACACTGTAACTTGTCGGGAGTTATAAATACGCGCGGAACAGGTAAGAAAATATTGTAGATGTTTGCATAAGATCTGCTAACTATTCGAAGACCATTACTTTTTTCATTAACTAAAACATTTTTAAATTCCGAACCATGCCCTTGAAAAAGTCCCAGTGGCCGAAACCACGCACGTGAAAAAGCACCGAAAACGCAAAAAACCCCGAAACAACACGGCGTTAAGAAAGAACAAAAACGCTAAGCTGACTCCAAACAAAAACCTCAGCCAAAAATGTCGAGTTTTTCCACGCATTGCACCCTGACCGTGAATGCACAGTAGTGTGGCAGTGGGCCTAACTAATGACCGCTATCATCTTCGATGCTCCTCACTACATACACGCTGAAGCAATAAGCCAAGAAATTACTTTATGTGTTATGACCAAAAGACGACATACACCACAGGCAAAGTCGCGACTAATACAGACCTGATTAAACAATTTCTGTCACCACAACCTCAGTTAATAATCTAACAATCGTCTGGCAAAGATTTCACACCATCATGTGTGGCTGGAAAAAGAACGGCTGGAGAGAAAAGTTGAAACTTTAAGTCATTTCTCTGATGCTTTTCCCTTTGACAATCTCAGCAGAATAATATGAGCTGGACCAAATAGTCTCTTCAACTCTGAAACTTATCCAACCATAAATGTTTAGCACACTTTCATGTGACTTAAAGTGCTCTGTAGATTGATAAAGAGGACGTAACACTACAGAAGATTTAGGACACATTTAATAGACACCAGGTAATGTCGCATTACCTGTGTTGGCTCATAAGGGCTGTAATTTTTAATGCGAAATAAAAGCGGTGTTCACATTGCTGGTATGAAGGCTGCTAAGTAATTGGCCGAAATATAACGACGAAGGGGTTTACAGCGCATGTGTGTTGAGCTTCCTAATGGGATCCTGTATAAACAAAATCCAACTCTAGGACTAGAAGCACAAGACTGCCTCAGTCTTGAGTTCATGAACCGCTCTGGTGGCCTGACCACCCATAGTGACTAGGATTGAGACTCCTTGCACACATGTCATGTAGATTGCAATTACTATAGCAACATGAATCCAGTGGACCAATCTTGGAACTCCAACATTAATTCTTTATTACTAAAAAGTTAAAAAAATACTCAAAATAATAAACACCTACATGGTTCGACTGGCTCATTATTCATGGTCTCCATGATGGCAAAGGAACAGTTGGCCGAACTGTATCATGATGGCTGCCAGTGCAAGTTCCATGATTCTCTGACTGACCATGGTTGTGTAGTATCGAGTTTAACACAAGCTCCCCTGTCTTGGAGCGCCTCTCTACCAATGCTCAAATGGAAACACTATGAGCAGTTTAAACCAACCACCAGGGGGTCATTTACTAAGGGCCGATTCATCAGTTATCCCGACGTGTTACCCGACTATTTACGATTTTGCGACGAGTTTCCCTGTATTGCCCTGGGATTTGGCGAGGACGATTGTGCCGGATGGCGGCAGCGGCGTGCGCATGCATGCTGGGGAAATCGGGGGCGTTGCCGACACGAAAACCCGACACGATCGGACTCAAAAAAAACTCGCCGCACTAAAAAACACAAAAGTGTCGTGACGCTTGCAACTTGCCACTTCTACAAGGAATAGGCCGGTAACTTGAGTTCGTAGTGCCGATGCTCTTCAGCGCAGCAACTCGCCACCCCTGGTGTGACGTCGGAGAACTGCTTTAATGATCGCTTGTCCGTACGCCTAATCACCACACGAGAAGCGCGCGGGAGGTCGACATGGACAGGGTAAGAGTAAATCGCCCACAATGGTCCCACCATTTATATAACGAGGTTGTTGTGCGTCTGCTTTGACATGAAAAGAAAGCGTAAAGCTTGACACATGATTTTTAAAGGATCTGCAACAGTTTGTGTTTTCGTGCCGCATGTGGGGGCAGATTATCAATGTCGAAAGGTCAGAATATTTCCAATTGCCCATGGAACACCAATCATAGCCTCCCCTTTAAAAATATTCAGTTAGCACTGTGAAATGACAGCTGGCTGGATTGGTTTGCCATGGGCAACTGGAAGATATTCTGACTTTCAGGGACTGCTTGGATAAAATCGCCTTTGTCTGACAGGACAGAAAAAATGTGCACCAAGAGGGAATCGTGGTGTGCCTTATCAGTTCTATTAGTGACATGCCGATAATTCTTTTTGCAAAACCAGTTTGATTAAAACTGCGTGCCACTGGCTGCACACTCCACTACACGGCAAACTGCCTACCTACACGCTCACTAGACACAAAGTTTTTTGAAATAATTGGGCCATGAGGTTACTCGATCCAGACCTTCACAGTCCTGGGTTGATCCAACCACCCCTCATAAAGAGGAAAGCTAAAATTCCGTCCTTCGGTAACGTTCTCTCCTTAATCCATTACCAATCCGTAAATTTCTGCTAGTGAACTCTTCATGCAGATCCCCATCAGAGAAGAACTTTACCGTTCAGGATGTCAACCCCTGGTTCCTTACCAGACACTGGATCTCAATATTTACTAAAATTTTATAGAGAAATTCAAAAAATGGACGTGCAACAACACGATTTGACATATCAAACTTCGTCACAAGCGGTGAATCTTAAACACAGTCAAAAACTAGAATCAATATATACGAAAAAGACAGAGATTGTCATCTGACATATAAAATCACTTTACTGAAGTAACAAAAGGCATACATGACAATTCTTTGTATCCCGACAAAGACATAGAAGACAAATTAAAAAACAATTAAAATTTGTACTCCCAATCCTAGTAAATTTCATTGGCCAGCATCTTCTCATTTCCTGTAGATAACTGGGAACGAACACACCCCTGCACTATAGCAGTACTACCATATGAAAAATTTGCAAAAAATCTTGCATCCTGGCCACCTCAGCAATTTTCCGACCTATAGAAAACTTGCCCACATTTGTTTGCACAGTGTTTTTGTCTGACTTATCATATGACAACTATTTTCAGTGTATTTTAATTATTTGCACCAATTCTTGTGTCCGGCTGCATGTTTCCCCGCTTCACCAAAATTCGGCATCTAAAGGGGCGTTCTGGTGCAGAGTGGGACTCAGGAAAAACATTTATTATGCAACCGACAGAATTGTGTGCAAGCTCTTATATTAAAGGTGCACCAAAATAATTTGGTGCACGCTCCCAATGCAGTGCAGTTGAGCTCCAATTAATCTGTAGACCGTGGGCCAGTATTCACAATAAATCTGGCACACACTGAACATTAGTTTGCACTACTTTTGATAAAGTGTTTTTGTTGGAAGGAAGTATCGTCATTGCAGGGAACACCATACTGAGGGATCCCATGCTACAAGGGGCACTATGATACCGGGACAAATAAAAAAATAAGGAGAGAATAGAACACATAAGGTCGTGAATTATTATGTTTACTGTGTCTTTTATTTTTGGAGGGGGCAATTCCTGGGTATAATGATTATTATTACCTAGGTGTTAGGTATGGTTATATTCATTATCACTATGAACAGTATTGTTATTGCTCTCATCAAATATGGTAATAGTAGTGTTATGAGGTGGTGGTCTACTATTAACGTGTACTGATTATTTTTTAATAAGATTATACATGGAGTTTTCTCAGTAACGTATTGAATCACTGAGGTGTGTATTTTGTTCAGATAAGTGTATATTTGTTACTAATATGTTTTATATAGAGGCTTTAATTAGATACAATAAATTCCCAGTACTGATTTGTCGTTAAAAATATACAGATGAGTGTAGAGACAATATGTCCTCCAAGAGGTCGTTTCATTAAGCAAGAAAAACCCCCCTTGTTATGGGTCCCCATTATTTCTAATGGTACAACAACCCCTGGCTGGACCTGATGAGAAACATCTCTTCCATATGTTTTCTTGTTGCGAAACAGTTTCCAGAGAATATCCGAGCAGGTGGTTGTGTATTAGGAGCATGGCTCTGTGTCGGCAACAGGCAGTAGACGGAACTTTTAGATATAATAGATCTGCAGTTCTTCTCACACCTGCTCCGGGTAGGTACTTTGTGTATTCTACGGCTTGCAGTGACGACCGAGTAACCCAGCCATCAACTCCGAGCATCCCCCCACTTATACCATGCACAGATCTGTTCACCCTGCTTGCGGGAGCCGTATGAGAGATGGGCAGGGTGAGCGCACGGCTCCCTCCGCTCAGTTCACGTCCCTGCCCGTCCCTGTGACTTAGTGTGCCAAGGAGAGCGAGATGCAGGAGAGTCGCGTGTGTGCGCGCACAAGCCATGTCTTCCCGTCAAATGGCATAAGAATATTCAAAATAATTACTCTTTTGCTTGTTTCACTTGTTGCACATTAAGCCGGCCATGCAGTTAGGTACTAATAAAAGCACTATGAAATATCTGCATTAATGGACCATAAGCCTAGAGCATTTTCATATAACTGAGTCATTGGAAGCTATACTAATAAGCTCCATAAAAGGCATTGCTCATTTAGTTGTTCCTATCATGTTTGGTTGTTGGTTATACGGGTTTTTTTTTTTTTTTTTTGCCAAATCTAAATTGCTGAGTGCAACTAATTGATAAAACTGCCAAAGTCTTTCATAATTCATATACACCTCCAGTGTTCGCACAGAATGACAAAGTATTTCATGAAATAAACATCTCTAATTCACGTGCCGGTGTCCTGCAAGTTAATTAGGACAAAATAAGCGTGCATCCTCATTATATGTCAATAGCATTGAAATATATACATCCTGAACATACCTTTTATTTTTTTTCTTAAAGGGGTTTCCAGGCGTAATTATATTCATGACTATCTTAAAAAGTTGTCAATTAGGATGAGTGTTCTGGACTGATTTGGGGAACGTTTAGTGTTTCTGGTCCCCCCGTCGGTGGGCATAAACCTTTAAATGCCACTTACAAATCTGCTTGTGCATTTAAAGTGCATCAGCACCCACCAATGTGTGTCAGCAGGGGTGAGCCGGAACATGAGAAAGTGGTCGGTGACCAACTCACTTCCGACCAAGCCAATGGGTGCCACACTATGCCTGGTCATCAATATCACTTAGTGGGGAAAACAATAGAATTTCCTACAGATAAGTTGTTTTATCTATGCAGTAAAACGGACGCTCCACTGTCTGTATAGTGTCCTGAATACAACAGTGGAGCAGTCCACTCTGAACCAATCTGGCAATAGGTCTGTCAGTGGCCGAACCCAAACATTGGTACAGCGCTCTCTAGCCCAATCTCTAAACATACTTTAAAACCTGAAACCCTCTAATTGCGGACCTCCCCTGCTTGTACCTCAAACTGGACGCCCTGATGTAACTTAAGCAGATCTTGTCCCGGTATAGCATAAACATGGTTGTAAACCTGAGTTCTTCTACGAGCTCTTCCTATAGTCCTGAGAGTCTTATTCTCCATTATAAGACAGCTGGAGCGCTGTCTTGATGGGGTATATTCTACTGACTGCTGAGTGGGGGTCACTGAAACAGACTCCTATGTTAGCTTACGGAGCAGCAACAGTGAGATAGAGAATACACACAAGTTTTGATTGGGCCAACAAAAGAAGGCAGGTCACCAAGCATTAGGGCTTTGTAGGAAAAGTACCATCCCCTACAAATTTCATTAGCAAGGTGCTAGAATTTGACAAAAACTAGACTTTTCTTACACTTTTTGTAGTTAGTGATTTTTTCATACATCCAACCTTCTCTCTTTGTCTTTAAAAACGGCTCTATCCTCTGATACTGTGTCACAACTAGCAAGAAATTATAATTCATCTCTGCTGTAACTTCTTTATGCTGGATATGGTGTGGCATCATTGTTCTCCACAAGTTTTGGAACTCACCACCATTGTCGTCCAGTTTGCATCTTTTCTCATTAAAATCTAAACTGGTTAGATAATCCAAAAGTTTAACCAATAAGGCTTCAAAAATAGCTGAACCGCAGTTAAGCAGAGGCCAAGAATACAATGAAATACAACCGGCCAGAGATGACTCAACCATTCCACAGGTTGCCTTCTGCACTACATAGTGGTTATATTGTTACTCGGAAGGTTATCGGAGACACACACTTTATACTACGGACGGTAAACTTTCAGGTGATTCTATCTGGAACAATATATGTAGTAAATAATTATCCTTCCCTTAAACTGCATAAAAACACAAGAGTACACCACCAAATTCCCTGTTTACTGTGATTTATACGATGAATACAGTAAGTAAAGTGACCTATTTTGATGGCAGATCATTAAGTCCGTAAATTGGTTGCATCAACGGGACCTTGGGATACACACAGGAGGCTTTCACTTCAGTTGGGAAGACTTGAAAATCCGGCAGGGAGTGAAGGAGACCGCCGGGTTATATAGGAAACCCGGAAGTGACCAGCGCCAATGGATGCCGACCCTTTAAGTTCTGAGGAATCATTGCGTGCGTGCCCTAGGGGCGGGGGCGCGCGGCCTGCACGCGGACGACCAGGAGCCAGGATAGGTAAGTCCGGGCATGGGGCAGAGACGCCGGCACGGAGAGGACCATGCACGCTATCCGTGACCAGGATCACGGGGACACCCGTGACAGATCAAACTTACAAAAGCAGTAGACTGATGCAGGATATCTTCTTCTTTATCTTTTTGGCTCTCATTTAGTGTATAAGTTGTCTTTTACAAACATTTAAATTAAAAAAAAAATGCATTGCAATCGCAAGCATTGCAAGTGCAATGTGAGTGCAATGCGTTTTAAATGGATGGGTTTCTAGGTGACATGAATAATTCCCCTACTCAAGATTGAGCATTTAATTAAAAAAACACAGTGAAGAACAGTGAAGAATAGAATAAAAACAGTGAACACAGGATCATTTACGTGAAAAACACAGTAAAGAACACAGTGAAGAATAGATTACAGATGTTCGGCACATCTGCTTACTTGTCGGGAGATACGCGCAGAACGGTGCGAACAAAATAGCATGTGAAGAACAATATATATGTGTGTGAAGAACACATTGCAGATGTGCCGAACATCTGTAATCTATTCTTCACTGTGTTCTTTACGGTTATATAGGAAACCCGGAAGTGACCAGCGCCAATGGAATGGATGCCGACCCTTTAAGTTCTGAGGAATCATTGCGCGCGTGCCCTAGGGGCGGGGGCGCGCGGCCTGCACGCGGATGACCAGGAGCCAGGATAGGTAAGTCCGGGCATGGGGCAGAGACGCCGGCACGGAGAGGACCGTGCACGCTATCCGTGACCAGGAACACGGGGACACCCGTGACAGATCAAACTTACAAAAGCAGTAGACTGCAGAATATCTTCTTCTTTATCTTTTTGGCTCTCATTTAGTGTATAAGTTGTCTTTTACAAACATTTAAATTAAGCCCAATGCTTTGAGGGGGTATTGTTAGAGTGGCCTGCACACTAGCTCCCTTGTTCCTTTGGCTTTGGTAGTGCATCCCTGAATCATATGGAACAGGGCTGCAAGTGTGCTGGCGCGAGCTCTGGAACCAGGCAGCCTCTGGCATGGGCAGGCTGAGAAAGCGAGAATGCAGTGCTGAAGGAGCAGGGAGAACTTGGGCTTAATGGGAATAATTTTAGAAGATTTTTTTTTACACTAAATGAGATTCTAAAAAAGATTGAGAAGAAAAAACCCTGCATCAGAGTGCCATAAGGAGTTTACTACTGGAGCCTCTTTAGTAAGTATGATCCAGACGGTAGATTTCCTTTAATGTATTTAGCCTTTTTTTGAGCATCGGTATGTATATTATGAATCTGTGTTATGTAACTGTTGCATGTTTATTTTGTGGCATAAACCAATTACATATTTTTCACCAAAATGATCACCCACCATCTTTAGATAGTGGGTCTTAATACAAGTCCTTTTTTGTGTCGCTGAAATTTCTCCTGGTCCTGCACAGATCGCAGGAGAGGGACAAAGTTTCCAGCTGTCGCAAAGAACAAGAGACCGCAGAGAAATTGTACTATTAAGGCCCCTTCCACACTAGCGTTTTTCACGCGCGAGTTCTGCGCGTGCTTTTGACGCGCAGAACTTGCATTGCACTCTGTCCCATTGTTTCCAATGGGCCTTTCCTCATTTGCGTTGTTTTTCACGCGCGTGCTGGCGTTTGTTTTGACCCGCGTCAAAATCGCAGCATGCTCTACTTTTGCGTTTCACGCGCGTTTTTCCCGCCCCATTCAAGTCTATGGAGACGCATCAAAAATGCATTGCAATCGCAAGCATTGCAAGTGCAATGCGAGTGCAATGCGTTTTAAATGGCTGGGTTTCTAGGTGACATGAATAATTCCCCTACTCGAGATCGAGCATTTAATTAAAAAAACACAGTGAAGAACAGTGAAGAATAGAATAAAAACAGTGAACACAGTGAACACAGGATCATTTAAGTGAAAAACACAGTGAAGAAATAGATTACAATGTCGGCAATAGCGTACTTGTAGGGAGATACGCGCCAGACGGTGCGAACCAAATAGCATGTGAAGAAACCCTATATATGTGTGTGAAGAACACATTGCAGATGTGCCGAACATCTGTAATCTATTCTTCACTGTGTTCTTTACTGTGTTTTTCACTTAAATGATCCTGTGTTCACTGTGTTCACTGTTTTTATTCTATTCTTCACTGTTCTTCACATCTGCTAACTTGTCGGGAGATAATATACGCGCGGAACAGTGAAGAAAAGATTGTAGATGTTTGCATACATCTGCTAACTTATCAGAAGACATTCTTTTTCAATTAAATAAAACATTTTATTCCCGAACCATGGTCCCTTTGAAAAAGTCCCATTGACTTAAAAAACGCACGTGAAAAACGCACCGAAAACGCAAAAAAACGCGAACAACACGCGCGTGAAAAACGCAAAAACGCTAATGACTCCAAACAAAAACGCAGCCAAAAACGTCAGTTTTTCACGCATTGCACCCTGACGTGAAATGCAACGCTAGTGTGGAAGGGGCCTAACTAATGACCGCTTCTATCTTCTCCTTTCCTCACTACATAATGCTGAAGCTAATAGCCAAGAAATACTTGTATGTGAATGACCAAAAGACGACATATACAACACAGCAATCGCGACCTATCAGACACTGAAAACATTTCTGTCACACACAACCTATCAGTTAATAAGTCTACAATCTTCTGGCAAAGATTTCACCAGCCTAATGTGTGGCTGGAAAAAGACGGCTGGAGAAAAGTTGAAACTTTTAAGTCCATTTTCTCTGAGTGCTTTTCCCTTTGACAATCTCAGCAGAATAATATGAGCTGACCAAATAGTGCTCTTCAACTCTGAACTTAATCCAAACCATTAAATGTTAGCAACTTTCATGTGCCTTAAAGTGCTCTGTGAGATTGATAAAGAGGTACCTGTAACACTCACAGAAGATTTAGGACACATTTAATAGACACAGGTAATGTCAGCATTACCTGTGTTGCTTTCATAAGGGCTGGTAGATTTTTAATCAAATAATAAAGCAGAGTGTTCACAATTGCTGGTATGAAGGCTGCTAAGTAATTGCCGAAATATAAACGAAAGTGGTTTACGAGCGCATGTGTTGTTGAGCTTCCTAATGGGATCCTGGTTAAACAAAATCCAACTCTAAGGCTAGAAGCACAAGACTAGCCTCAGTCTTTGATTCATGAACGCTATGGTGGCCTCCGACCACCCATAGTGACTAGGATGAGACTCCTTGCAACATAGTCATGTATGATGCAATTACTATAGAACAGATGAATCCAGTAGGCCGAATCTTGGAACTCCAACATTATTCTTTATTAATAACAGTTAAAAAATACTCAAAATAATAAACGACCTACATGGTTCAGACATGGCCTCATTATTCATGGTCTCCATGATGCAAAGGAACAGTGCCGAACTGTAATCATGATGCAGCCAGTGCAAGTTCCATGATTCATGGACTGACCATGGTTGTGTAGTTCGAGTTTAACACAAGCTCCCCTGTCTTGAAAGCCTCTCTACACTATGCCAAATGAATACACTATGAGCAGTCTAAACCAACACACAGGGGGTCATTTACTAAGGGCCCGATTCGCGTTTTCCCGACGTGTTACCCGAATATTTACGATTTGTGCCGATTTTCCCTGTATTGCCCCGGGATTTTGGCGCATGTGATCGGATTGTGGCGCATCGGCGCTGGCATGCATGCGGCGGAAATCGGGGGGCGTGGCCGAACGAAAACCCGACGGATTCGGAAAAAAAAACGCCGCACTTAAAAAAAAAAAGTGTCGTGGAGCTTGCACTTACCTTCACAAGGAATAGGCCGGTGAACTTGAGTGTGTTCCGATGCTCTTCAGCGCAGCAACGCCACCTGGTGGACGTCGGAGGAACTGCCTTAATGAATCCTGTCCGGACCCGAATCCACCACAGAGAAAGCGCCGCGGGATCGCGAATGGACCGGGTAAGTAAATCTGCCCACAATGTCCCACATTTATTAAAGTGTTTGCGTCTGACTTTGCACTGAAAAGAAAGCGTAAACTGCTTGCACATGTATTTATAAAGGATCTGCAACAGTTTTGTGTCGTGGCCACACTGTGGGGCAGATTTATCAAGTGTCTGAAAGTCAGAATATTTCCAATTGCCCATGGCAACCAATCATAGCTCCCCTTTAAAATATTCATGAGCACTGGTGAAATGAAAGCTGAGCTGTGATTGGTTGCCATGGGCAACTGGAAATATTCTGACTTTCAGACTGCTTGATAAATCTGCCCCTGTGTCTGACAAGACAGAAAAAATGTGCACCAATAGGGAATAGTGGTGTGCAGTCTTAGTTTATTAATGACATGCACGATAATTCTTTTTGCACCAGTTTTGATTAAACTGGTGCACTCTGCACACTCCACAGGCAACTGCACATACTACAGCCTGCACTAGTTTTGATAAATGTGGGCCATAGAGTGTACTCGCAGAACTTACAGTCCTGGGTTGATCCAACACCCACTCATAAAGAAGGAAAGTAAAATACTTCCGTCTGGAAGTTCTTCAATATTACCAATCCATAAATTCTGCTAGGAAACTCCTCATGTCAGATCCCCATCAGAGAAGAACTTACCGTCCAGGATGTCACACATGGTTCCTACCACGCCTACCACACCTGGATCTCAAATTCATTTATAAAATTTTAAGAGAAATTCAAAAAATGGACCGTGCACAACCACCAGTTACATATCAAATTCTGTCACAAGCGGTATCTGTAAACACATCAAAACTAGAATCAATATATACAAAAAGAGCAAGAGATGTGTCATCTGACAATATACAAAATCACTTTACTGAAGTAACAAAAAGGCATACATGAAAATTCATTTGTATCCCGACACAGACAAGAAAGACAAATTAAAAACAATTAAAATTGTACCAAGTCCATTAGTAAATTCATTGGCCAGCATTCCCTGCGAGGATAACTGGCAAAACACCTCCTGCACTATAACAGTACTCCATATGAAAATTTGCAAAAATCTTGCAATCCTGGCCAACCTTTCAGCAATTTCCTGACTATAGAAAATTGCCCACATTTGTTTGCACCAGTTTTTTGTCTGACTTATATATGCAAACTATTTTCATGTGTATTTATGAATTATTTGCACCAATTTTGTGTCGCGGCTGCACTGTTTCCGCTGCGTCACAAAATTCTGCATCTAAAGGGGCGTTCTGGTGCAGAGTGGGACCAGGAAAAACATTTATTACTGCAACTCGACAGAATTGTGTTGCAAGCTCTATATTAAAGGTGCACCAAAATAAGTTGGTGCACGCTTCCCAAGCAGTGCAGGTGGCGCCACATTCATGAAGACCGTGGGCCAGTATTCAATAATCTGGCACACACTGAACATTAGTTTGCACTACTTTTGATAAATGTGTTTTTGTGAAGAAGTATCGTCATTGCACCATACTGAGGTACCATGCTACAAGGGGGCACTATATTACCTGGACCAAATAAAAAAATAAGGAGAGATATGAACCATGATGTGGTGGTCATACTATAACGGTGTACTGATTTATTTTTTATAATATTATATATGGAGTTTTCTCAGTAACAGTATTAATCACTGCATGGTGGTATTTTGTTCATGATATAGTGATATTGTTACTAATATTGTTATTAATATAGAGGCTTTTATTTAGATACAATAAATCTCCAGTACTGTATTTGTCGTAATATACAGATGAGTGTAGAGACCAAGATGTCCTCCCAGAATGGTCGATTTCATATAGCAAAAAAACCCCCCTTTGTTATGGGTCCCCCATTATTTCTATGTACACCCCTGGCTGGACCATGATGAGAAACATCCTTATCCATATTTTTCTTTTCGCAGTTTCCATGAGAATATCGAGCAGCTGTGGTTGTGTATTAGGAGCACTGGCTCTGTGTCGGGCACACAAGGCAGATACGAGACAGGATTTCTAGATATAATAATCTGCAGCTGCTCTCACACACTGCATCCGGTAGGTCTTGTGTATTCTACCGGCTTCCAGTGACACCGAGTAACCCAGCCATCAACTCCGGGCATCCCCCACTTATACCCATAGCAACAGATCTTTCACCCTGCTTCGGGAGCCTATGAGAGATGTGCAGGGTGGAGCGCCGGCATCCACTCCGCTCAGTCACTCTGCCTCCCCTGTGACTATAGTGGCCAAGGAAAGCGAGATGCAGGAGAGCAGCGAGTGTGTGCGGCAGCACAAGCCATGCTTCCCGTCAAATGGCATAAAATATTTACACTAATTACTCTTTTTGCTTGTCACTGTGCACATTAAGCCGACATGCAGTTAGGACTAATAAAAGCACTATGTAAATATCTGCTTAATGGACCATAAAGCCTAGAAGCATTTTCATATACTGAGTCATTGGGAGAGCTATACTACTAAGCTCCATAACAAGGCATTCTCATTAGTTTTCCTTCATGTTTTGTTTGGTTTATACAGGGTTTTTTTTTTTTTTTTGCCAAATCTAAAATTGCTGAGTGCAAAATGATAAAAACTGCCAAAGTCTTTCATAATTCATATACACCTCCAGGCGCACAGAATACAAATATTTCATGAAATAAACATCTCTAATTCACTGGCCGTGTCTCTGAAAGAGTTAATTAGGAATAAGCTGCTATCTCATTTACTGTCAATAGCATTGACAAATATATACATCCTGAAACATGACCTTTTATTTTTTTTCTTAAAGGGGTTTCCAGGGCTAATTATATTCATGACCTATTCTAAAAAGTTGTCAATTAGGATGAGTGTACCTGGACTGCCATTTTTGGGAAGTTTAGTGTTCTGGCTCCCCCGTCGGTGGGCATTAACCCTTTAAATGCCACTTACAAATCTGCTTTTGGCATTTAAAAGGCATCAGCACCCACAATTGGTGTCAGCAGGGGTGAGCCGGAACATGAGAAATGTGGTCCGGGACCACTCATTCCGAACCCAAAGCCAATTGGGTCCACACATTCCTGGTCATCAATATCAGCTTAGTGGGAAAACAACTAAGAATTCCTACAGATAAGTTGTTTTATCAGCAGTAAACGGACTGCTCCACTGTCTGTATAGTGTCTGAATACAGACAGTGGAGCAGTCCACTCTGAACCAATCTGGCAATATGTCTGGGTCAGGTGGCCGAACCCAACCATTGTGTCAGCTCATCTCTAGCCACAATCTCTAAACATACCTTCTAAAATCCTGAAACCCTCTAATTGGGACCTCCTGCTGTCACCTCACACTGGACCCTGAATGTACTTCAGCCAGATCTTTCCAGGTATAGCAATAAAACATGTTGTAACCTGATTTCTTCTACTAGGCTTTCCTATAGTCCTGAGAGTCTTATATTCTCCATTATAAGAAGCTGGGAGCGCTGTCTTGATGGGGTATTTCTACTGACTGCTGAAGTGGGGTTCACTGTACACAGAACTACTATGTATACTGTAGGAGCAGCAACAGTGTAGAAAGAGAATACACACAGTTTTGATTGGGCCAACAATAAGAAGGCAGTCACAAAGCATTATGGGCTTTGTAGGAAAGTACCATCCCCTGACAAATTTCATTTAGCAAGGTGCAGATTTTACAAAAACTAGACTTTTCTTACACTTTTTGTAGTAAGTGATTTTCTTCAGTACATCCAACCTTCTCTCTTGGTCATTAAAACGGCTCTATCCCTCTGATACTGTTCACAACATCTAGAAGAAATTATAATTCATCTCTGCTGTACACTTCTTTATGCTGGATTATGGTGTTGCATCCTTGTTCTCCACAAGTTTTGGAACTCACCACACATTGGTCGTACAGTTTGCATCTTTTCTCATTAAAATCTAAAACTGGTTAGATAATCCAAAGTTTACAAAAAGCTTCAAAAATATCTAACCCGCAGTTAAGCAGAGGACAAGACAATGAAATACAAGGCCAGAGATGACTCAACCATTCCACAGGTTGTCTATTCCTGCACTACATTAGTGGTTATTATTACTCGGAAGGTTATTCGGAGACACACACTTTATGACTACGGACGGTTAAACTTTTCAGATTGATATCTGAACTAAAATATATTTAGAAATAAAATATCCTTCCCTTTAAACTGCATAAAAACACAAGAGTACACCACCAAATCCCTGTTTACATGTGATTTATAGATGAGATGACAGTAAGTAAAGTACCTTATTTTGATGCAGATCATTAAGTCCGGAGAATTGGTTGTCATCCTTAGCTTGCTGACGTATTTGGACCATAAAATGAAGTGTTACACATAATTTGAAATTTAATACATATCATAACACAATGTTCTTCTATTGTAATAGCGGTCCTTTATTTCCCAACAAAGAAACATAATAGTCAATGACAAGGTGTTGTGCTCTTTAAAGCAACCAGTAATGTATTAAGTATACTGTCTAGGGTCAAGAGTCTGGGTTAAGGTACACTTTTAGGTGGCATTGTGACAATCGTTCACCTGTCTACTTTACCCACTGATGCAGGTCTACGCTATTGATAGAAATAGGTTGGCTTTTATAAGCGTAGAAACAATGGGGGACATTTACTAAGAGTCCAAACGGGTTTCTCGACTATTTCTGATTTGCGCTGCATTTAAGTGGGGTTTTTGGCACAGTCAGGCCGACTTGCATGCGCCACAAATCGGGGGCCTGGTCGACGGATAACCCGACTGATTCGGACCTAGCGCGGGATTTAAATTTCTAATTGTGTCGCAAGACATTGCACTCACATACACTGGGAAGAAGAAGGTGAACTCCGGCGGACCTCAGCGGGGAGCGACAGATGCAGGAAAATGGACGCACAATCTTGAAGATTGCACCGGACTTCATCCTTGCCGGAGAACGCACCTCGGGGATCACGACAGGAACAGGTAAGTAAATCCGCCGCAATATGATCAGCTAACAAGTGAGAGTTTTTTCTAAGTTTTTAGACTGTCTACACACGGCAACGATCGGGAATGCATGTTGTCTGTGCTGAAAGCCGCAGAATTGTTTGCTTGCAGCCTCAGGGATTACATTTCCATTACTAGAAGCAACACAACATCTTAAGATCACTAAGCACAATGGCTTTAAGTACATTGTCAAAAGCTAGTGGGACAGGAGAACACAAATTCCGAAACATTCATTCTTTATTGTCTATGCGGTACATGTATCAAACTTTTGGCTTGCCCTTTTTCTTTAATTTTTTTAACTTTTCATGGTGCTCGTGCTCATTTGCAACTTTGTTTGTGCCTTGAACTGTCTGCCTGAAAAGTTTGCCATTGTCTAGTTTTCTGCAGTGTTTCCTGAGTTACCATTGCTGCCATTGACTGGGTGTAGAAATTAGCTTGGAGTTGCCTGCAACTTTTAGCGACTTTTGTTTTAACAAACGCTGCATGTATCAATAATGAAAAACCACTAAGATAAATCTGACCAGCAGGAAAGCCAAGAAAAGTCCTAAACAACAGACGGACAAATCCAGAATCATGATACATGCCTCCCTATTGGTTGAACAAATCTGGATGCCAAGAAAATGCTTCTGGTAAAAGAGATTGTGCAGCCATGTTTCCATCTAGAGTACGGCATGTAGGCTGTTAAATTGGCCAATGTTGGATGCAAATTCCTATCAGTGGTCATTGTTTGGTTTATTGGTTTACCTTTGCTCCATACATGTGGTTGCTGGAGCCAATAACCGACTTTAGTGCTGCAAATGAAACAAAGGTGGTAGAAGATATATTTAATACTGCCACTATTAGTTATATTTTTTGGCCCAGAAACCCCCCTTATATACTCCAACAGCTCAACTAAACACCAATTTCATTTACCCCTTTACGGTTACAGAAGGGTAAATAAAGTGCTTATGTTATGAACCACTTGCTACATGACCGGGTATTTTGCCAGATAACTTCTTACTATCATATGAGGATATTCCTTTTGTGTTGAATGGATGAAACGGATTTGGAACTTTTTGGAGCTCACAATAAAATAGGTAAAATCTAGATTCTTGCTATGAAATTTGAATAGGGAAAATATTCTGAGCAAATTGCTATAAAACCTGACTCCTCTTTCTGGTATTTTTTATTTTTAGGTTATAGAAATGTATTAATCTGAATCTTATATATTTGCTGAAGAAAATTAATGCTAAGGTCATGCTACCTTTATTTAGAACAGACAGAATCTGTCTTTTCATAGGCTTTTCTATTTCTTTTTAGCAATGCTCTTTTTTGGATGAGTATATTAGAAATTTTTCAGATTGGCTCAATAATATTTTAATAATAATAATAAATGATCCTTCATACCATAAGAACGTAATCTGCAACTGTGTTGGATAAAGTGCCAAAACAAATGAGAAAATACACGTGTACAAGTACCAAATCAGGTTTTAGGATATATTCAGATGTAAAATAGTAAGTTGAGCATGATCTGTCTTCTATACAGCTTTTGGGTGCTCAAGGCTTTTCCAACAGCTGATTGCCTGGGATCTGGATACCAGACCTCAGTTGATTCTATACTGATGTCTAGAGATGAGCGAACATGCTCGTCCGAGCTTGATGCTCGTTCGAGCATTAGCGTACGCGAAACTGCTCGTTGCTCGGACGAATACTTCGCCCGCTCGAGAAAATGGCAGCTCCCGCCGTTTTGCTTTTTGGCGGCCAGAAACAGAGCCAATCACAAGCCAGGAGACTCTGCACTCCACCCAGCATGACGTGGTACCCTTACACGTCGATAGCAGTGGTTGGCTGGCCAGATCAGGTGACCCTGGGATAGACTAGCCGCTGCCCGCGCTGCTCGGATCATTCTGTGTCTGGATGCCGCTAGGGAGAGAGCTGCTGCTGGTCAGGGAAAGCGTTAGGGTGTTCTATTAGCTTTACTGGTATGCAGGAGTGATTCTCAAGAACCCAACAGCCCTTCTTAGGGCTACAATAACGTTCTACTTTTTTTTATTTATTTGCATCTAGTACCATTTTGTGAGGAATAGCAGGGGCTTGCTAGCTACCGTTGTGTTTAGCCTTAGTGGCACACTATCCACCTCAAACCCAAAGTGGGAAAATTTAGTAGGGGTTGGATTTCAATTAGGCACAGTCTGCCATTTTCCTTTTTTATTTACGTTTATTTTGTTTTAATAACTCAGTGTCATCTCACTGCATAGTAGTGTCTTTCATACTTGGCTAGAAAATAGCCATAGAGAATCCAAACGGCTTACGCCTACAGTAGCGTTATATATTGATTTCTGGTTGATCTGCTGGTGGCTGTACTTGCTGCAGTGCATCTACTAGCACAATTGTGAGCAATTTGTAGTGAGACTTGCGACCGCTTGTTTTTGCGCTTATGACGCACATATCCATTGCAAAGACCGAAGTGGGAAAATTAGAGTAGGGGTTGGATTTCAATTAGCACAGTCTGCCATTTGGTCCTTTTTTATTTTACGTTTATTTTGTTTAATAACTCAGCGTCACTCAGTCTGCAATAGTAGTGTCTTTCATACTTGCTAGAAAATAGCCATAGGAAATCCAAACGCTTACGCCTACAGTAGCGTTATATATTGATTTCTGTTGATGCTGCTGTGCTGGTATTTGCTGCAGTGCATCTACTAGCCATTGTGAGCATTTGTATGAGACTGCGACCGCTGTGTTTTGCGCTTAGTGACGCACATATCCATGCAAGACCGAAGTGGGAAAATTAGTAGGGGTTGGATTTCAATTAGGCACGTCTGCCATTTGTCCTTTTTTATTTTACGTTTATTTTGTTTAATAACTCAGTGTCATCTCATCTGGCATAGTAGTGTGCTTCATACTTGGCTAGAAAATAGCCATAGCAATAGATGCATTGTTTGGTTTAAAAAACTCAAAACACCAAAAAAAAAAAAACACAAAAAAAAGTTAAAAAAAATTAAAGCTATAAGTCTCATTTTAAAAATGTTTAAACCCGAGGGTAGGAGTAGGACGAGGGCGGGACGTGGGCGTCCAACTACTGCAGGGGTCGAGGCCGTGTTCCTGGCCGTGGGTGAGACCACCACCTGCTTATAGGGACAGGGAACGCCGCAGAGCTACACTCCCTAGGTTCATGTCTGAAGTTACTGGACTCGTGGTAGAGCACTGTTGAGCCAGAACAGTGGCGAACGAGGTGATGTCGTGGATTGTCTACAAGTGCTTCGAGCATTTGTCCACCAGTCATTCTTCCACGCGAGTCCACCATGTCACCGCAATCGCCACTCTCCCAGCTCCTGCAACCTCCGCCTCCCCCCCCCAGTCTGCCCCCTCCCAGGAAAATTTGGCATTTGAACCGGCATACTCTGAGGAACTGTTTTTCTGGACCCTTCCCACACGTCAACAACCACTTTGTCCGTTGCTGCTGACCATTTCTCGATGCCCAGGTTTTCCACCAGTCACAGTCTGTGGGTGATATGACCTTCTTGACGTAGTGGAGTGTTGTAAAGAGGTGTCGACGATGAGGAGACACGTTGTCAACAGTGGGGGAAGTTGTTGTCAGGGCAGGGAAGTCCGAGGGGGGAGCAGACTGAGGGATCGAGGATGATGGTGACAGACCCAGCTGGGTTGAGAGGCCGGGTGAACACAGTGCTTCTGAGACGGAGGGAGTCCTCGACCAGAAAGGTTGGAAGAGGCAGTGGTGGGCCAGATGGAGAGGCAGGGCCAGAGCTGGTGCTCAGCGCCAAATGTGTCAACTAGTGAAGCTCCCGTGCGAGGGCTCTTGCGGCGAGGGCTAGATCTTCAGAAGTCTGGAGGTTCTTTAAGGAAACACCGGATGACCGACGGACTGTGGGTGTACATTTGCCAAACCAGGCTCAGCAGGGGTTCCACCACTACTAGCTTAACTACCACCAGTATGCGCAGGCATATGATGCTAAACCCCCACTCAGTGGTTCAACAAGCCCTTTCACCTCCGGCCGTGCACACCACTGCTCCTTCCCCTGTGTCAGCTGATAGTCAGCCCCCTGCCCAGGACCCTGCCACAAAAACCCCATCCCGTCGCCTCCACGATCCTCCCACGCATCCACCAGCTTTCAGCTCTCTCCGCTTTTCCCAAGCCCCTTTGTTACATCTGTGTTGACGCCTAGAACACACTTCCCCCGCCACTTGTCCCACCGCTCTCGTCCCGCGCCTCCCCTCTTTATGCCGACCCAGCCCGCTCCAGCCCTAATGTGCACATCTCAGATGTGTGCAGCATCTAGCTATGCGCACTCAACCATAGGCGGCGCCCTCGTACGGCCCCCGCACACTTTTCCCGATGTGCCGCCAGCCCTGCACCAGACGGCAGACACATCACCCTGCCTGACACGCGTTTCTGACAAGGTCATCTGACCACGGACACGTGGACGAGTGCTGCCGGCAGGGCCCTATATATCGCTGACGGCAATTGGGTTAACTTGGTGGAGCTGGACGCGAGTCTGACCCTGGGGCTGGTCATATACTGCCGACGCCGAGATTCGGGGCCTACCTACGGTCCAGGTGTTTCACGGCCTACTATGCCTCCTTCTCCTCCACCCCCTCCTCCACCTCCTCCTCCAACTACCATCCGTGGGCACGGCGCCATCATTCGGTACTCTAGGCACAGCAGCAGTGGTTGCTAAGCGACAGCAGCGGTGCTCAAACTGCTGAGCCAGGCGTAAAAGGCCACACGCCCAAGAGCTATTACAGGGCATCACGGCGCAGACTGATCTGTGGCTGGCACCGCTGAACCTGAGCCAGGCATGGTTGTGTGTGACAACGGCGTAACCTGTGGCGGCTCTGCAACTCGGCACCTGACACATGTGCCATGCCTGCCCATGTGTTAAATCTGATAGTTCAGCGTTTCCTCAAGACATACCCCAATCTGTCAGATTGCTCACGAAAGTGTCGCCGCATCTGTGCGCATTTCAGAAAGTCCAGCACAGATGCTGCCACTCTCAGGGCAGCGCATGCCGCCTCCAACTGCCGCTCACCGACTGTTGTGCGACGTGCCCACGAGGTGGAAATTCAACACTGACCATGTTATCCATGTTTACCACAGCGCCGAGCCATTGTAGACTGCCAGATGTCAACTTCCACCAGAACTGGTAGTCAGTTCTCAGCTTCCTCAAGTCTACAATGAGGAGTGGACGTTGGATGTCTGATATCTGTCGGTGCTGAGTAACTTTGAGGAGTCAACACAGATGGTCAGTGGCGATGCCGCCATCATCAGCCTCACCATCCCGCTGCTTGGCCTGTTGAAAAACTCTCTGATCAGCATGAAGTCGAAGCTTTGCGCTCGTCACAAGAGCGGGGAAGAAGATTCCCTTGTTGATAGCCAAAGCACCCTTAGGTCTGTTCTACGCATATCGAGGGGTGTAGTGAGGAGATGAGGAGGAAGAGAGAGAATGTTTGCGGACACAAGAGGGGACCATTGTTGAGTCCTTCACTGTTCAGCATGTATGGCAGAAAGAAGAGGAGTTGGAGGATGTTGGAGAGGAGGAAATGGACAGTCAGGCCAGTGAGGGGAGTGAATTCTTACGCGTTGGTACTCTGGCGCATATGACAGATTTCATGCAGGCTGCCTATCCCGTGACCCTCGCGTTCAAAGAATTTATTCCAGCACCGATTACGGGTGTTCACTCTCCTGGACCCACGGTACAAGCAAATCTTTCACTCTCATCCCTGCAGAGGAAAGGAGTGTGGAATGCATGAATACCAGCAGGCCCTGGTTCACAAGCTGAAACAGTATTTCCCTTCTGACAGCGCAGCGCCGAGGTGCGTAGTTCTGCTGGGGACAAGTAGCGAGGGGAGAGTAGGCGACACAGCTTGTCCAGCACTGGCAAGGGTACCTTTACAAGGCTTTTGCCAGCTTTATGTCACCCCAGCAGACACTGTCACCTGTCCCCAGTCTCGGCGAGTAGGGCTGATCTTTACAGAAAGATGGTGAGGGAGTACGTTTGACCATACCATCGTCCTAAATGATCACACAGCTCCCTACAACTACTACTGGGTTTCAAAGCTGGACATGTGCACGAACTGGCGCTGTAACGCCTTGGAGTTCTTGCCTCCATGCCGCTAGCGTCTTGTCCGAGCGGGTTTTCAGTGCAGCTGGAAAAAGCCTGGATTTCCATAATTTCCAATTCCACCAGGTAGAAGCTCAACCTGAATATTGATCCACCCTCCTCCTCCTCATTTTCCTCCTTTCTCCTCCTCTTTGTACAGTAAAGCAGAGGAAAACTGGCTATTTTTTGACAGGGCCCCTGGCTCTAGCTATAGTACTTATGCATTAAATTTTTCTGGAGGGCCACCGACCCGGTCTCTGTTTACCAATTTTTGGAGTGCCACATACAGGCACTCAATCTATTCAATTTTTCTGGAGGGCCACCTACCCGGTCCTCTGTTTTAAACAATTTTTGGGAGTGCCACATACAGGCACTCAATCTATTCAATTTTCTCTGGAGGGCCACCTACCTGCCCTCTGGTTTGAAATTTTTTTTGGACTGCCACATACAGCACTCAACTATTCCATTTTACTGGAGGGCCACCTACTGCTCCTCTGGTTTGAAAAATTTTGGGACTGCCACTACAGGCACTATCCAAATTAAATTGTCTCCATAGCAGCCTCCACACGTTGTCTCCATGCTACCCCTCAAAAGTCTTCCATATAGCTGCCTCCATACATCGTCCCTTATCAAACGAGGTGTGTCAGGCAGAAATTTGGGTTGTTTTCATGGATTCCACATCAAAGTTTGTTAACTTTGTCGCCACCTCTGCTGTGGTTTCCACAAATACTGGCAACTTTTATCATTTACCCATATTTATTTCAGCGCTTCTTGCGCATCTGTTTACATTCCCCTCACCCGCATATCCTAAACTTATAAGACCGCTACTACACTTGATCTTATACAAAAGGTTCTTAGAAGTGCTGTTTGGGAGTAGCCTAAGACGGGCTTGGATTGGCGAAACTAGTCGGCAGCGGAGCGCCAACTCCATGCCAAGATCCAACTAACATAGTTTTAACTGCACACCTTTAATCTACTACTAGTTCACTGCCTCCATACATGGTCCCCTTATCAACGACTGTGTCAGCAGAATTTGGGTTGTATTCATGGCTTCCATGTTAACTTTGTCGCCACCCCTGCTGTGTAATCCACAAATATACTGGCAAACTTTTATCATGTACCGATATTATTTGAGCTCTTGCTCACCTCCTTTGTTCCCCTCTGCCCACCCATTGGTTTGAAGCCTGAGTCCTTTAGGGTATGTCGCCATGCCACTCTCTAGCCTGCTGCCGCTGCCTCTGCTTCCGCCCCTATAGTGTCAGGGTCAATTATTGCATGTTTTAGATTATCTAGCTTCATTCTGTCACTCTGTCATGGCCATGCTGTTGCCCATAATTTGGCATAAGGTGCAATTAAGCAGCCTCAAGGCATCCATGCATGCTGCCCCTGCTGTTCCGTGTTCCATTTCCGTGGTGTTTTCCATCCTTTTCTGAGGTTCCCAGGTGTTTGGCCAAAGCTTCCCTGTGCAGAGCCTTGGTCCCCTTGAAAAATGCTCGAGTCTCCATACTTCAATGGGGTTCGTTATTCGAGACAGCACTCGAGCATCGGGAAAAGTTCGTCTCGAATAACGAGTACCGAGCATTTTAGTGCTCGCTCATCTCTACTGATGTCCTATCCTGAGGATAGGTCAACAGTGTGAAAAAAGTTTGATCTCATATACTTATGGATTTTTGTACATGTTTATTGGGCTCTACATAAAAATAATTTTATATGTAAGTTATTGTCTTCTGTTAACAAGACTCTTTGTTACAAGTAGAAATCTTATCAAGCTAAATTATCATTAGGATTATTTAGATTTCCCTTTGAGGCACAAAAAGTCCCTAAAACTTGCACTTATTAAGGTCTAATTGTATTCGAATTGTCTTTTATTCTTTTTCTAGCTTAACAATTTTTACTACTTTATTCTTTAAAAGTTTCAAGTTTTCTATCAAATATACAGCTCATTTTAACTTTATTCATAAGAGATTAAGGCACTGGGACCTTCTTTATTAGAACTGTCATTTCCATACCTTTGAACCATACTTTTATGATATTGCTTTAAGGACTCACTGATATTCACTTTCCAGGAGAGAAGTTAAGGCAAACAAGATAACGACTTATAATGAACCTACCAGCAGGTAGAATATGAACATGCAAAATTATACAAAATACACAATGGTGTGAACAAACTCTTTCACTAAACTAACAAATTAACCTGGCACCAGAAATGTCATTTAAAGCTGGTGACAGGATCCAATACCCTCTGCTATTCTGATTTTAAAAATGTCATTTCAGTAGTTTATTTTAAATGACCTGACTCCCTGCCAGCAGTGTGTGGTGAGTCCTGTCGGAGGGGACAGATGCAGCCTGTGTCTTCCTATATCTCCTGGTGCTCTCTCCCTCTCCTCCACACCATCCTCCTCCCTCCCCTGCCTGCTTAATGCAAATGACAGGAAGTGGGGAAAGAGCTGGATGAGTTTGGAGGAGAGAAGACTGAAACAGGCACACACAGGCTACAGCTGCCCCATCTCTGCCCTGGGACTCACCACATGCTGCTGGCAGGGAGCCAGGTGATGTAAAATAAGCTATTATAAACCAAGTAAATGATTCAGATTGCTGGCAAAGGCATTTTTAAAATCAGCATAGCATAGACTATTGGCACCTGTCACCAGCTAAAAATCACATGGTGACAGCCGACCTTTAAATAAAAACTTGGTTTAGAGGGGTTATGCCATTAAATAAAAGTATGCCCTATCTGATTGCAGGATCAGTGGGACTCTCAGCAATCTCACTAAATTTACATCAAAGGTGACCCCCCCCCCTCCCCCATAAACATCCCCATAGTTGTCAACAACCAATAGTCATGGCAATTCTCCCATTAAATGGATTAACTTTCTATTTTGTGACATACCACATAGGCCTCATGTACAGGGCTGTACAGTATTAGAGATCCACATGAAAGGGGCCAGGAATATAATTACCATAGCTTACTATCTTTCCCAAAGCTGTAGTCATTTTATATAAAGGCAAATGGAAGGTTATACAAATAACACTAAGAGTCATAGCTTGTTATATAACAGGGTATTTACAATGGCATCCTTAAGCCTCTTCTACATGAATGTATGCTCGGCCAGGCCGCAGCCTGTGTGAGCCTAACGTTGCCCGCTGGAGAGAAGAGGGCATGAGCTGCTCACCCCTCTCCTCTCCATAGGGAGGAGTGCTGTACGGCCATATGTACAGGGAAAGATACAGTGTATTGACCATTGAAATTCATGTGGCTGTATGCTACTCGTACCAAAACGGTATGGTACAAGTAGCATACAACTGGAAAAAATTGTTAGTGTGAATGGGGCATCATACTGTACTGGTTTACATGCAGAAAATCAAAATTTAGTGACAGACCTTTGATCTCAAAACTAGATTGTATTGACTCAAGATAAGTTTTGTACATCTATAAAGTTGGGGAAGGGTTTTTCTCTTATGGTCTAATTAATGGAGGGCCTTTGTATTGTAACCTCATGTGCAATGTATTGATATAGCGGCAATAAGTTGAAAAAGCTGTGCTTGGGAAAAACTCTTTATCTGTCCTCTTTTCCCCTACTGTTCTGTTTGCTATCAATCCCATGATGCGTCAGCCAGATTCAGTACAATCTCTGCCTGCTTGAAGGATGGTATAATTATTTTCCCCTTTATATACCCCCAAGTCATGTAAGAGAACATATGTACCCAGCCAGGGAGGCTGAACTGTGATATTCCTCATTACAGCCATGTAGCAGAAGTTCTATCTTTATTAGCAATCTCGTGTGTAAACAGCCTGTAATTTCATCAGGCAGTAAGTTGTAATGTTTTATGAGTGACACATTCATCCCGATAGGCAAAATAATGTCTCTAAAGTCTAAATCACAATGTTCATTGCAGCGGCCCCTGTGTGGTATACACAGATAGAAGCACCAAGAAAAACAAGTGACAGTCTGGTACATGAAGTTCCTTAATGGATCACATGGGAAAATTCCATTTTTAGAAAACTGAAATTGAAAAACCTTAAATATTAGTCAATATGTGCAGTCTAGTGCGAGATTAGTGCTAATCCTAATAGTGACTCTATGAAATAAACTGCTGAATATTCAGCATCCTATTAGCACCAACCACAAGTGATGTTAATTTACGTAATATAATTATATCCCTCTTATATAATACCAGCCATATTTTTAAACAATGAAAGTCCCGGAGAACATAATCTTGTCACCTTCCAGTAATGAAGAATTCTTACCAAAAGTTTTTCAATTGCACATTAATCCTCTTTTTCATTTCTCAAGGACTGGAATGTATTCCAGGCTACAGACTTAGAGGCACATTATGAGAAAGGTACTGGGTACACGGCGGACTTAAGGCAGAGTCTTAAGTCAATCTATTCATGATCTTGTGGCTTCTATGGTAAGGACTAGTAAGTCGATGTGTCCCGAGCAAACATAAGAATTGCTGGCAGAGCGCTTCATTTCATTATAGAGGATGGATCAGGATGGCGTGAAGTCAATAATAGGTTCCCACTCCAGACTGGTACCACCAGGTATCATTTACATAAGACCCAAAATGCTCACAGACATATGCATTCAAGTTACTAGTTAGAGGGCACCTGTTTCGGGGCCTCTGAGCTATTTCATTTGCATTGTATCTCTCTCACAGTAGCCTGTTCACATGGGAAGGAGCAATATGTTAAGCATATTGCTGTGTCATAGGCATGCAGCTGTTTCAGCAGCAGATGCTAAGGGAGAATGACTGCCAACACTTGAGAACATGGTGTTGGCTTCCAGAACAAGCACCGTAGCGTGAGCCATGGTCTGAGGATCTATGGGGATAAAGGGGAGAACCAGAGAGATAGAGACAGATTAGAGATGATGAGATCCATGAGATGGATATAATACACAATGACACTTTGCCAACTCAGCTATAACACACACACACTGTCAGCTATACTATGTCTCAGCTATAACACACTGTCAGCCCTGCTATATGCCTCCTTCCCCTGCTATAAATATTTTATTTTATATGTAGCCTGAGTGTCTGTGTGTGAACTTGTCCTGTAATGGAGGGGCAGAGATCACACTACATTGTGCAGAGAGGAGAAGCTATTCATAAGAAGAATCTGTCCTGTCCAACCATAAAATCAGAAGATTTACATTTGGATCCTGGGGCAATCAAAATTGTATACACAAAGACTGACAGAGACAGGTTGGAATTATATCTGTGAAATGCTGTATTTTTGTCAATAACAGTGAATTAGAGAATGTGTTATCCTGAGTATATTTAAGAATCTAGTCTTTGTGGAAATACCCCTTTAATGTAGAAGGCCTGCCTAGTCCTGAACACAGTACATGTCTGATATTCACTATTATTCTATTCTATTCACATATGCTGGATCCAGGATGCATCTTCCCTCCAAGACTCTTCTGTAACAGCGTCTGTTTACTTAGGAGACAAGTAAATGAGTGTCCAGATTTGTATATTTTCTACTTAAATCTGTAAGATTTCAGTGGAAAGCAACGGGATAAATGTCAATTCAAAATCTTCTGCATCTGTACCATGAAATACGAGTGACCCCATAAAGAGAATATTGTATAGAGATACAAGAAGACCTGTTATTTGAAACTATAACTGTCACCTATAACATGACATTAGATGTAGCTGATATAGAAAATAGAAAATACTAATGAACAGGTAGAGCATCCGGGTTACACTTCTTCTAGATTTAGGGTCTTAAAGGGGTTTAACTTTAAATACATTAAAAGTGGTTTATCTTTAAAGACATTGATCCGCTTTGTACAGAATAGTGAATCAGTGATGTCTGATCAATGGTGGTACGACTGCTGGGACCCTTCAGCAGATCAGCAGAATGGAGAACCAAAAGTCCCATAAAAACTTTAAGACTTAATCGGTTAAGGACCAGGCCCTGTTTTTTCATTTCCATTTTTCACTCCCCACCTTCCCCAACTTTTTTTTTTTTACACATAAAGAGCTCTATGATGGCTTGTTTTCTGCATATCAAATTGCTCTTCATAGTGATGGTATTGAATATTCCATGCTGTGTTCTGTGATGTGGGAAAAAAAAATTCCAAATTGGTGAAAAAACACATTTGCGCCGTTTTCTTGTGGTTTTTACGGCTTTCACTGTGTGCCCCAAATTACATGTCTACTTTATTCTTTGGGTCAATATGATTACGGGGATACCAAATTTGTATAGGTTTTATAATGTTTTTATACATTTACAAAAATTAAAACCTCCTGTACAAAATTTTTTTGGGATGTTGCCATCTTCTGGCATTAATGACTTTTTCATATTTTGGTGTACGGAGCTGTGGGTGGTGTCATTTATTGCGACTTTTGATGATGTTTTCAATTATATCAATTTTAGGACTGTACAATCTTTTGATCACTTTTTATATTTTTCAAAATGGCAAAAAAGTGCCATTTTCAACTGCAGTGAAAAAACGTTATTATATTTTGATAGATTGGGCATTTTCGGACGCGTTAGTACCTAATTTTTGTTTTGTTTATTATAATTTTTAATATTATAAACTTTTTTTTATTTTTCTGTTTACTGTTTTTCAGACTCCCTAGCGTACTTTAACCCTAGGTTGTCCGATCGATCCTATCATATAATGCCATACTGTGGGTGTTACCGGTAAGTCTTTGCTGCAATATGCAGCAAAGACTTACCAGCTATGGAGAGGGCTCAGCCCGTGAGCCCTCTTCATGCACCGGGACCCGTTGTGAACCGGTTAAAGAAAATCAGCCAAATGTCTTTAACCCAAGCATACTTACACAATGGTGTGTGCCCCCTGAAACAGGATGCACTCTTCATTTAGCTGTAAAATAAAAATTTGAGAAAAAGGATTTTTAAAATGAGCAAATGAGCCTTAGGGTCTCCTGTGTACGGCACAGAAGCCCCTTTTGGCTCAGTCTGCTGCTGATTATTCACACCTTCCTTTGGCTGCCTCCACCTTCCCTTCCCTTGCCAGAGTGTTGGTCAGCCAGAACCAGAAGGGAATTCTATCCTTTTTCCCAAAAAACTAGCCATTAGCAGCTAAATGAAGAACGGATGATTCAGGGGGCATATACCAGTGTGTAAGTATGCTTGGGTTAAAACTACTGAATACATCTGGTTGACTACCTTAACTCTGCCCTTTACTAAACAAGGACTTACTTGATTGGCCATGCTGTATACAATCCCAAAAGTCCCATAGAAGTCAGTACAGGACAATCTGGGAATTCAGGGATGGTGCACAGGATCGTCAATCTTGGAAGTCCTATGTACTTGTGGTCTTCCATTTTGCAGATCTTGAAGGCTCCCAGCAGTCAGGCCCCGCTGATCAGACATCATTGATTCTGTCCAAATTGGATAAACATCTTTTATTATCTTTAATGCACCGTTTTGTTCCAGCGTTACCGACTCAATCCACTTTGCACCTTGATGCTGGATCTGGCTATGTAATAGTTATTTTTGGTCTCCTAAAAAAAGCGGTTTTAAAAATATTGTAATGAACTGCATGTGCTTTAGGGGGCATCACCAGATCCCCTCCAGGTATCGGCTGCACAAGCAATAACATGTCCCCTAATGTGCTTGCAGCTCATTAGTATATTTTGAAACATACTTTTTTTTGGTAAAGGAGACCATAAAAAACTATAACAAGGTCAGAACCTGCATCAGGCTTCAAATAGGTTTCAGTCAGTGACGCTGCTTTATAAGGTACGTATCAAAGAGTAGATTTCCTTAAAATGTATTTAAAGCTAAAACCTTTTTAAGACCCTTTCAGGTCTGTAAGGAGTTATTAAATTAGTAGCAGCTGCTCATATTTCCCTGATAGTTTATTGTATTATATCAGTCTGATGTCCAGGCTGTAAAACTGTGATAAAATTGCCTAAACTGGATGCAACTGTATCCTATATTCAGTGGATTAGATACAGTATTTATCTTAGACATGAGTGTCTTCTCATTGATAATAGGAAATCAAAAATAACTTATATTAGAATGTTACAGACATATTATTATTTGTATAAAAGCAGAACAATTACATGGCTTATAGGCAGAGACAATCCCTTTCATGTCTCCTGAATTTTAGAATTTATGCGCTGCCGATATCTATCTTTGAACAGCATTGCTCCTCTGCCTTGCATGCTGGACCAGCATGTCATGACTATGCCGCTTATTGCTGCTCATTCCTGTATATTTTCACAGCTGTCGTAGATCTTGTTTGCTTCTTTACAGTATCTTGACCCACAATACTTAAACAGACTACTTCGTAGAGCATCAAATAGGCACCTTAACACAATAACACCAGCTGCTGGAGTCTGCCAGTGTTAGAAATAGCCTGCAGCATCCAGCCGCAGAAAGTGATACGAGGACATATAACAACAGGGAGCACAAAGTGTTCATTCACACAAGTTAGTCAGCGCTGCCTACACAAGAGTATGCTTCAGGTCACATTAGAAAGCAAATCTGTGGCGCAGCCGCTGTGGATTTGGAAAGTGCACTGCTTTCAGAGGCCGGATACAGTTCAGGACCAAGGACAGCACTCACACTGGGAAAAGAGGAAGAGCCGGGATCTAGACTGACAAATGAAGTAGGGAGCGCAGCACCACAGGCTGCTACATGGAAGCGTGAAAACAAAAGCGCCACTACTTACAGGAAATGTCCTTGGTTTTTACCACAGTACTACTGTGATTTGTGATGTGACAGTCTCTTAAAAACCAATACTGGCACATGTTTCCTTGACGGAAAGCTCTATTGACGGGGCCTAAAATAGAATCATCCTTTGTGTGAGTCACATTAACATTGGCCGTATAGAAGCCATCTGAGGTTTATGAGACAGGATACTGTCATCTGGTAATATCTGTGCGTAGTGTGAGATGTAACACTTATGTGAATAGTAGCAAGGTTTGTGAAGACATGTTGAAGATGACAATTCTTAAAGAGAACCTGTCTGCTGATTTTACCCCCATTAAACTATAAGTCCCCCAGCTACGGTATGAAATATCCTTTCTAGAATTCTCTCTTTGATGGTTACCTATAAACAATCACCTCCAAAGTCATGTGACAATGAGTGGAGAAAAGTCATATTTTGCCTATTGAATCAAGTTTAGAGGCTGCATGGGGAGTATAATTTTAAATGTCCCTATCTATGGTTTTAAAGTAACAATAGCACATGCTTTTGGTTTCATATTAAAGACAAGGATCTCATCTGGCAGAGATTCTATGATCTATAGAACTAGAGATAAAGGCAGTTGAGGAAATAGATATTTAGCAGCTTGTCTTTCCATCTGTCTCCGGTTGTGTAGATCACAGAAACAAAAGCCCGATGTGATCTGAAAGATGAGATTCTTATTTTTAATTTAACTCCAGTTTCTAAGGACTACAGAACAAAAGATAGGGGCATCAGAAGTGGCACTCACTCTGCAGCCTCTGAATTAGACTCTTCTCTGCTCATTTGCACATGGCTTTGGTGATTTTTCTATAGGTTAACAGGTGAGATTTCACATAAAAGATGTAATCCCAGAAAGGACATTTAAAGGAAACCTGTCACCAGGAATGTCATTTTAAGCTTGTAACAGGTTCCTATAGCTTATTCTATGCTGATTTTAAAAATGCCTTTGTCAGCATTCTGAATACTGTCACTACTTTATCAAACTTTATTTCATAATGGAGAGATAAATAAAAGTTCATTCAGCTCTCCAACCACCAGTACCTGGAGTGCACAAGGACTGTCCTCTTGGAGCCCAAGGCATTTTGCAACAAAATAAAAAAATGATCCAGGGCTCAACAAGGTATCAGATAAAATTCTTAAGTCCATCTTTATTTGATATCCAGAAAACATGTCACGAAAATACCAGCTTGAAAACCAACACATTTCGATCACTAGCCTGCACTGTTAATCATGATTGGTTTCAAAGGGGTGGTCCACTCTTACAAATACCTATGCACACAATTGTCACCTGTCGCATGTGAGTTAAAAAATCGGATATGGATGGATAACTCTTCCAGTCAGGTGCAAAACCTGCCTAATGTGCAAGAGTGAAAACAGCAGTAAAAGTTTATATTACCTAGCTCCCTGCCAGCGAAATGTGGTAAGTCCCGGGGGGAAGGGTGGGTGGAGCAGCTACACTGCAGCCTGTCTCTCAATCTTCTCCACACTTATGGAGCTCCCTTATGCATTCTGCAAGCAGGCAGGAGAGGGAGTGGGATGTTGTGGAGGAGAGAGGAAGAATGCATCGAGGAGACTGAGACACAAGCTGCTGCGGCTGCTCCCTACAACACCCTAACCTCAACTCGGGGCTGAAGTCCTAACAGACTACCACCCCAACAAGAACCTGTCCCAAAGGACAACTAGCCCTGGTACAACCTGCTAGAGAAGATGGCCTGAGTTTCATTGTTAAGAGAGAGATGCAAAACACATTTGGGAGGGACGTGTGGCCAGCACACACATGGTGAATGACACCACATTGTGAAGGAAGCGGGTGACCGCGCATGCACCGGACAACTGTTATATTTGTTAAGGGCCCTCCACAGGCACACAGTGAAGGGAGTATTAACTCATCAACCCCTTACATGCCACAATCAGTCATGACACTGGTGTGTCAGAAGCTTCCCATGTGAATCAGAATAATTTTAAAAGTTGATCTTTAGAAGGAAGAAAGCCATGGAAAAGAAATTTAAGAATATTACCACAGTCATTGTATCCTTACAGCACTAGGATTCTGAGTTCGACTACAACTATGGACATCTGCATAGTTTTCCTACCTTACCTAGACCATAGTTATAGATTCATTAAGAATTTAGATTATGAACCCCATGTGAGTGATGACAATCTCTGCACAATGCTGCGCTGTATAAAATAATAAAGGAAGGTATTGTGCCCAAGGGATTACATCTAACATTTATTTCCATCTTTAAGGAGGACACAGGATACATAAATGCCTGGGGGAAACAGATGGATGAATGTTCTATGACTGTGCTCCGCATGCTAAAGAGAAGTGGTCTATGTAATTATCTAATTATGGATATTAATATCTTTATCAGTAAATCAGACTTTGCTTATAAACTCATTCAAAGTAATACCAACCAAAAATCCGATAGAACAGAAATCCCTAAAAATAGCCAAGAAATAAAGAACTTGGGGAAATGGGTCAATCATAAGCTCAGCAGCTCCACAGTGATGGAATATGCCTTTCCATGTAAACACATGCGATCGGTAACCAGCTCCGGTGTTCTGCATTGTTTAAATGTAAGACCCCATTTGCGCGTTACCATCAATAAAAACACTACATGTGATCACACCCACAGACTCACCAGTATATAGTGCCAGCAACTTTATTAACACTGATTTAATATCATTGGAATTTCTCAAAAATACTTGGGTGAATATGTTGGCTGAACATTCCAAAATACAAGGTGCTATACTCAGCTATCATTGGCAATCCCATAGAAGATGCCTCCTTGTCATCCATATAGACAGAGGTATAAAATGTCATTAAAAGGGTTTTCCAACAAACAAAAGGTAGGCACTATCCACGGGATAGGACCTAACTTGCTGATCAGTGGGGGTCTCACTGACGAGACCCCCACAGAACACGAAAACGAGGGGTCCGATGGGGCAGACGGCCTTCCATGACAATTTGCAGCATTAATCTCTATGGAGCTGACGGAAATTGCAGAGTGCCATTACTCTGACGGAGCGATGAGGGGTCCGATGAAGGTGCGCGGGAGCCCATCTGACCCCTTGTTTTTGTGATATGTGAGGGTCTCATCACTGAGACCCCCACTAATTAGCAAGGGCCTGTGGAAAGGGCCTAACTTTTGTTGGTAGGAAAACCCCTTTAATAACATCTCTGTGTTGTCCATTTCTGTGGGAATTCCCAATGCCCACTGCCTATTGCTGCAGCAGCTGCATCCCGTTTTTGGCACAAACCTGCAGCTGCTCCCTAAATAAACTTTAATACCTTAATATGCTAATTTTTTTCAGAGTCTACTGGGGGGATGGAGTGGCCCGAGACAGCTCCAGAGGCGAAGGCTTATAATTCAGGAGTTTCTGCTACCTGGACTGGAATATATGAGCCGTAGGGACTTTTATCACTTCTTGCAGTCAAAAGGGGCGGCTTAACATCGCCATTGCAAGGTAAAGATAGAGTCGAAGCTACAATGTAGGGAATACAGAAGGCAGTACATGAACTTGTTTGTAGGAAATTAAATTATTCATGTGATTATTATTTTATCATCAACATATTTGCTAAATTTTTATCTTTTCCGGTACAGATTCTATGCTGCGGAGCACCACATCCAGTATCTCCATAAAAGGGCATCATCCCCAGAGACCTCAAGCCTGAGGACATCTTGGTGGCTGCAACAGGTTATTTAAAAATCTCTGCTTTCGGTGTCGCTCTTACCAACATGCACGGAGATTGAACCAGATACATTGAGATTGACATTGAGATTGATTTGATACATTGGGACTGCAGGTTTTGTGGCTCCCGAGTTACTAGGAACAGAATTTTTATGCTGTTCACTAATACTGTATGATCAAGTCATTAAAGTGGTTTTCCAAGAATCCTTATTGGCATCCTGGAAAACCCCCTAGGGCAGGTATAAAACATAATTACATTAATACAATATTGAGATATTATGAAGATAAATCAAACTATAAATTCTTTAAACAACCTAATAATGTTACCTTCCTTTTTGGCAGGATGCAGGCTGAGGAGTATAAAGTCCAAGGGAACGAGGTACTCACTTGGTGCCATCATTAATGAAATGGTTTGCAGTCAGTGCCAATACAAAACGACACTCTTTGATGAGACCAACAGAACATCACAGGTCAGTATGTCACCAAAACCATTGATTAACATAGGTTAACTACCCAACATGGACAAACACAAAGTCCAAATTTTGCCTAAAGGGGTATTTCTCATGTTAAGTGTTTATGATATATGTATAGATGCGGGTCCCACCATCTATCATGTATTTATGGAATATCCCGTGGATATGTCATAAATACTAAACATGAGAATAACCCCTTATTCTTTCTACCTTTTACATATTGATCATTTAGCCATAGAATAGGTCATCACTATCAGATTGGTGGGGATCTGACACTTGGACAACCACCAATAATCTGTCACACAAAGCACTATCCTCTGTCTAGCAGTCCAGGGAGGGCATCTCAGCCCATCTAATGTGAATTGTGGGCTTCATTACTTATAGAGTATTATCTATAATACCTAAACAGTAAAGCTATTTTTCTCTTTAGCTCCTCCAGAAAGATACAGCTAAATGTCTTGGAGTCAATGGAAACATCAGAAAGCACACACTGGCTAATAAGGGCTCAAAAGAGGACAGATTTTTTTTTCAAATTACATTACTCATTACTAGGGTCGGTTCCAGGTATCAGTAGGCCCCTGGGAGACAGAGCCTCAGTGGGCCCCTTTGCAGTCAACTCACAAAAATGTTGAAGCTAAAAAAGTCTCCTGTTCCCTAGATATTCCCCAGTTTATCATACCAAACAGCCCGCTCATGGTTATTTTATACACAACCCCCTCACCCACTTTGGATTCATTAGATACAGCCCCTCTCTCCCTCATGGATTACTTATGTACAGTCTTATGTGGGCCTCCCCAGCAGCTCTGGGCCCCCGCACTTGCCCGGGTATTCCCAGTGCTTGCGCCGGCCCTGCTCAGTACTGCATACCCCTAACTATAGTCAAGTTGTAAGTAAGCAGTCCACATAGTCATCCATTAAGACACCACAAACATCTCTATTGTAAGGAGATTGTGAGGAACACCATTGATGGTAAGTGACAGTGCCCTAAGACTTGGTGCTACTAAACCTTCATTACAGAAATGTGGGAGACAAATTTGCCCAGAAATATCATTGTGTCTGTGCCAGATTTTTGTCTATCTTTCCACTAACACATCTTTGGATATATTTAAACTAATGGCCCATCTATATCATTATGTCTGCGCCAGTTCTTTGTCTAAGTTTGTATCAGAAAAAGAACATGTTTTGAGCTTGCACAGGCCAGATTAAGAGTATTGAATTATCTCGTGCACATTAGTGAGGCAAACTGCACTAAGGCACTCACCACCAATTTTGATATATTTGGACCTATATCGTTATACCGGTATCTAGATTTCCTTGTGACCAAAATAGTACCAGCTCCTAGTGCTAAGGTGGGTGACCGAGAAATCAATAGGTGATCATTGGCCAGCTATTGTGGGGTGAAGATGAGGCCACAGTTTTTATTGTAATGCTAGCATGTCTATAATAATTCTTACATGGTGAACAGAGGCCAAAGTTGAAGTTTCTTTTAAATTAGTTTGTTACTGACCCACGGCAGAAGTAATGTAAAGAATGGGTCTAGCTATGGTGGACTACATCTTATTAACCTCCTGTAGACCTGCTCATTGGCACCAGAAAGATCAGTGATGGTATTAACTATTCATAAATTAATATGAATATGTGGGTGGCTATTTGTTAATAAACATCATGGGGGAGATTTATCAAGTGTCTAGTTGTGTTGTGTCAAGTGTTCTAGTTGCCAATGGAAACCAATCAGATCTCAGCTTTCCCAGAAATCATCTCCCAATGACTGCTATAAACCTCTTCCTATGGAAGAAATGAAAGTCGGATAATTTAGGCTACTAATAACATAACTACTCTAAGTGCAGAAAGTTGTTGTGCCCACATATCACTAATACACAAGGTTACCATATATCCCTCTGTACATCCATGATTGGGTACTTGCTGAATATAAACAAATCCTTCAAGAGAAATGTAAAAAAAAAAGATCTGATTACCAGCATTACACTTTTGTATCCTTTAAAGAAAGTGGGGTAACTATAATGAAAAAATGTTATTGATATAGCATATTAAAACATACTTAAAAACCCCAAAAAAGTTGAGTACATATCACAAAGGTTCCCCAGAGTAACCACATATATAAATGATGCATAGACCATAATAAACAAAGTCAAGGTAAGTAGTTGTCATGAGACATTCGTATAGAGATACCTAGGACCAAGGGTCGAAAAAAAATCCCTAATACCTAAGGTATAGGCAATGGGTAGCGAGGTCCAATTTAAACAAACTATAGAAGAATAAAGTGCAAGACTACATTACCAAATAAAGGGTCCAATCTGGGGAGGAAAAGGTGCCCACGCATATGGCCCGACTTTTTTGGGTTTTTAAGTATGTTTTAATATGCTATATCAATAAAATTTACTTGTGTCATTCATGCACATCTCGTTTCTTGCTCACAACATATCAGCATTACACTTTTGCGAGCCCAATACGAGTGAATAACGCTGCGCTGCAATGCCAGGACATTTATGGCACATCCATAGAATATATCCTCCTTTCTCTGCCAAACAAAACAACTGGCATCAGCCAAGAAGAGGAGGAGAAGGACAAGCACACTGTACTCCAGTAAAGTCTTTAGGAGTTTCAGGAACAGCTAAGCCAATGCACTGACATTAGGTATGAGGCCTGAAAACCACCTCTGCTCAAAGGCCTCAAATAGGCCTGCGGAAATAGGAAAAGTTTCATCAATTTCTGAAAATATACTTTATTACTTACTGGCTATATGTCCATAAAGGGCTTGCCTGTCACCAGGAACATCATTTTGAGCTGCTGACAGGTTAGCCTATGCTATGCTGAAATAAAATATTCTGAATTATTTCAGTATTTTATAATAGTTTATTTTACCTTACCTGGATCCCTGCCAGCAGTGTGTGGTGAGTCCCGGGGAAGGGGATTTGGGCAGCTTTAGCAATCTATTATGTGTGTCTCAGTCTCTTCATGTATTCTTTCTCTCCTCCACAGCATCCCCTCCCCTGCCAAGGAAGCTGAATGAGTATGGAGGAGAGAAGACTGACACAGGAAACACAGGCTGCAGCTGCCCCCCCCCCAAATTAGCCTTACATATTTAATAGAGGTCAACTTTGTCCATTGCTATCATATGGGCATATTATCAACAGAATTTTAATTTTAGTCATAGGTCACATAATTACATTGTACTGTGGATCAGAAAATAACAGTTGTTATTTCCACTTGTCAAAATGAAATACGATTGCACTGGATGTTACAGACGTTTGATCCTTCCCATTCACACTGTACATGCATGGCCTATATTAATCACTCTGCCTGTCAGCAGGGATGGTTAATATTTCCTGCCACTAACTCCTTTATGTCCTTAGTACTCATGCAGCACCTCCTTGCTTCCTTCAGGCTGTCTGGCATGGCTAGACGTGCAAGGAAAATCACTTGCTAAATTATCTTTTTCTAATTCTATTGCATCCACTGTGTATGTAAAGAAGAGCTTCTCGCTCTCCGCTCAGAGCATTGAACATAAACAAAGGAGACAACCCCCCTCCCAAAATATATAGGCTCATCCTTAATGCACATAAGCTATCCTACATGTATGAAATCTATATAGTACCTAATATTTCCAAAGAAACATATTGGTGACCTAAAAGCAAAAAAGGGGGAGGGCTGTACATTTTGGTAAAGATAATAAAATATTATCTAGGTGATAGGTGAGCGCTGTGCTCTGCAATTTCCAGCACTCTGATCAGTTTGGGACCCCTAGATATCTGATTTTATGGATACCATTATATTATTATACTGGAAGACCCCCTTACCACCCACTAACCAAGACCCGCTGTCTGTCTCTAATGGATCTGACACTGAGTAGCCCAAGTAGCCAACCTGCTGTAATCCTGTTACATATATATAGCATTGATATATGAATATGATCGGATTAATTTGCACTCTGCTTGCTTAGCTCACTGTTCCTTGTTTGCCTTCTCTTTACCATAATCCATTTATCTCTTCCCAGAGCTCCTCTGGCAGACATGATATTCATCTCAACATGTAATAGCTTGGATCCAGGCCTAGTGTAAATGATGTCATTGGAAGAAAGCTTTAGCATTTCTGAAGCTGCCCACGGAAACAGAGCTTTTCATTGTCGAACAGGGTGCTACATTTTTTGCAAAATATATGCTCCTATCGATATATAAAGATTTTTTTACTGCCGGGATCAGACTCATTCTGCCCACACTTGATACATTACAAATACAGAACATAGTGATCTGCGGTACAATTCAATCATAACAGCCACCTTCAGAGGAATTCAAGGAAAACTGAAGAATACCTCTTAAATTCCAAGTAACGCATAAATTTAGTGATGTCAAAAACTGATCCATTTGTTACCATAGAGCCACAGCTTCATGCTGTCAAACTAATACTTCCCAAATTATCTAAATGTCTAGAGCCCGGATGAGGTTTAGCACATTTTTATATTGGTGGTGCCTCAGGTATAAAGCATAGAAAGACAAGGAAACAATTCAATCCTAAGTCAAACTATGGAAAAATATTTTCTATAGCTTTTGATGTACAGCTGGAGAGGTGGATGGGTGAGCACTCACCAACCCTTCCCTCCCCAGGGGACAAGTGCAGCCAGGCTCTATCTTTTTTCCAGTGACAGCACGGTGTGGTGACACTCATCACTCCTATGTCGGATGTATGCTAGCTGCTGGTAGTGTGGTTTGCAAATGGCCGCCATATACTGTACGTGTGTGTGAAAGGGGCCAAAAAGTGACACCATACGGATGATAATCACATTTGGGATATTTATAGATTTCAATTGTTGTGATTGCTGTCTGAAAATTGCATGAAAATAAGGAATGCCTAAAATATCATTAAGTTCAATGGATGCATGTGCTGTCTATTATGAACATAGAAAGCATATAGCTTTGAAAAAGGGAAGTGCGAATAAGCCCTAAAACAAATGCCTACTTACAAAAATATTGTGGCCATTAAAGCGTAACTAAACTTTCGACAAAATTGCATAATTCAGCAGTGTAGATGATCATAGAAAACTTTGTAATATTCTTTATTAAAGAAATCTGTATCTGTCTCCTTCTTGTTCCTTTCCTTTCTTCTATACAGATAGTTCCTGGATAGTCTGATCTCCTCATAAAGCGGAATCAGCAAGATAAATATTCTCTAAGTGTGGAAAGGGTTAATCATTACCACCTTTCCTTATCTATATGCTATGTACAGGACTTCAACTGCTCAGAGCAGGAGAAAGAAGAAGAAAAAGGTTATAGAGGTTTAGGCACTCTCTAACAATTAGTCTAAAAACTTGCGTTGGTGCAGCTCTAGAAATGTCAAATGGTGCCAGGAAGTGCCAGGAAGACACTAGGGGTCATTTACCGAATTACTATTTTTCGTCAGGTTTCCCGAATATTACCGATTTGCACTGATTTTCCCTGAATTGCCCCAGGTTTTTGGCATTGTGGCACAGCGGCGCCGGCATGCATGCAGCGGAAATTGAGGGGCGTGGTCGTCTGAAAACCCGACGGATTCGGAAAAACCACAGTATTTAAAAAAAAATGTGTCGCTTGACACGCGCTTACATGCACCCAGGATAGGATGGTGAACTCCGGCAAACCTCGGCGCAGCAGAGACACCTGGTGGACATCGGGCACGCAACCTTAGTGAATCACGGCAGACCCAAATCCTCATGTGAGAACGCGCCGCTGGATCGCGACAGGACCGGGTAAGTAAATGTGCCCCACTGTCTTTAGGATTTTAGATGCTCTTAGTTGTGTGATTTGTATGTATTTTATACATGTATGCCCTATTTTATGTATATGTTTGAATTTTCTCTACATTGTTAAGATGGATATGATACTTTAAGTTCCCTTTGGGATAATAAAGTTTATTTATTTATTTGCTTTAATTTTAGTAAATGTATAATAATGTTCTTTATTTTTTTCATTATTTAATTAGATTAAACATTGTTTTATAGTATATCTAAGTATCAAAATTCCAAATATTTGTTCCCTTTAACACAATCAGGAAGAAGTAACTACATTTTCATGAAAATATAATGATGTGTTATGGTAATATCAGAAGTTTTGATTGTTGGGGGTTCCTGAGCCAAGATTCCCACCATTTGTGTTTACAGTGAATGACTCACTACATGATCAGTGGATGTCACTGGGGGAATGTATAAAGACTGGGCTCAACGCATGTCAGTTGTGCTGTTCCCCCCGCCAGCACACGATGATATACTAGCGGGCCCCTGCTAGTGCGCCAAGATGAGTTCTACGCAATTTCCTAGGATTATGTTGCATGTGATAGTAAATTCTTCTCCCAGGTGTTAAAAGAGCGGAGGGGTTTCAATTGTTGCGCAGGAATCGCAACCTTTTTATGCCATGTATGCCAGAAAACAGTTTTCTGGCATACAGGGCATGATAACTGCCTCCCTATGACTTCATTTTCAGCTAACACTTTAAGGCTTCATGTACACAGACATATGGGGGCCTTTGATATGACCACACAATTTACGGCTGCATCATGCCCCATTTTGACGTCTATGGCACCTGGTCATGGTGCGTTGAGCACACACTGTCTCACCACACCAAGACTGAACCATGACTGAAGCATGTCCTATATCATGCCGTATTACGGCTTTCAGTGGAGCGGGGAGGGGTGAGGAGTGATCACCCCCACTCCCTCCTGTATGCTTGCCCAGGTCTACATTGGTTAGTGTGCATGAGGCCTAACAAGAGATGTTATATTCTAACACAGGCCATAAAGCAATATGTGGTAGACCTGTGATGCATCACATATACCACAGATCGAGGTTCTTTGGTTTTTGGCATCTCCTACACTGAAGAATATGGACCGCACCTCTCTACTCTTATTTTCTAAGACATGTAATGTTAACATGTGGGTCTGTAAAAAAAAACGGGTGTATTCCATCAGTAAAATTTTTTATCATATTTATGATGTGCATTAGATGCATGGGGGAGTAATGGTTGAAATATTTTATACTGAACAAGTAGAATTAGATACACAATCATACCTGGTCCGGGGGCTCACCTAGCTGCAGTGCTCATCGGTGAATTGACCTATCCTCCTGTTGCCAATTCCCATGACAATGCCATATTGCCAGCTATAACTACTCGAGTGGCTTAGACATTGATGAGATACCTAAATAGAAAATGTTAGAAACTTCCATATTAAAGTACAGCCTCTACTGCAGTGTAGTCATGGCAGAGGATGAGCCAGGGGGAGGATAGAGGAAAGCTGCATACATTGTGCAGTATTGATGGCAAAATGTGCGTTGTGTATAGTGCTGAATCTGGGGGAGTAGCAGCCGCCTTATTCATGGAGAAGGGCTGAGCTCATTACTGTGGTGAAATCTCTGTGCATGTTTCCCTGGTTGTCTCATCCCCTAGTAACAGCGCTCGCACATAATGCAATCCAGCCATTCAGCACAATCCACCCAGCCTGTGACCAATCTGCACTGATCCAATTCTACTTCTAGGTCAAATGACAGCTTCTCACATAGATAGTCATTGTTTAACGCCCTATTATGCCATTAAAGCCTAATGCAATATTTTTATAACTTAAATGTAAATGTCACTGCAGTAAAGCGGCTATAGGATTGTGTGCTGCGTATGTGCACAGCTTGTGATCCTCCATCTATAAACACAAGTAAATAAAATAACAGAGCGTTAAAGTGACACTTCATTACTGCGATAACACATCGAGGGGCTGCGTAAATAGTGTCATTTCCTACTATAATTTTATTATGTATTTATTATTCTCACTACAAGAGTGTTCTGAAAATAGAATACAGAATCTCTACTGTACTGGATTATTCTACAACCATGGGCTGCAGACAGGTCTGCACTGCGAATACAGGGGAGAATTGTGCATGTTCTTACCTACTTTACTTGATCTTATAAGCATAGCATTATACACATACCTGTCCTTATGCCCCTGCAGGTCCCCTGCACTAGACATAAAGAGGGACATACACTTTTTTGCTTGTTTGGCCATTATGTACTACTTCCTCTAAAACATGCACCCTTGGCTTTGTTGAGCATGCATGTATTCTCAATGTGGAAAGGGGAGAGAAAAAACTTCCAGACACATTTGCCAGAATCCCATCACACAGTAGATGGCGGGACAGTACTGCTACAATCAGGGAGTTTGGCATAAGGGATAATTGACTTTTTAGGGATCCGACCACTGGAATTTCTACTAATTGAAATAATGGGAGCCTGAACTGCTCTCCATTTACTTCTATGGGAATTCTGCAAAAGCTTGCAGGTTGGCTTTATTCGAAATCTCACTAAGCCGAGGGTTAGTTTGTAGGTCACAGTATGTAGGCCTCATTATGTCGGTGTATGGTGGTATTGGTGGATCACAGTATGGTGGTATCATTATGTTGGTGTATGGTGGTATTGGTAGGTCACAGTATTATGGTATTGGTAGGTCAGTATATGGTGGTATTATTGGTTTGGAGTATGGTAGTATTGGTAGGTCACAGTCTGGTGGTATCATTGAGTCGGTATACGTCGGTATACGTCGGTATTGGTAGGTCAGTGTATGGTGGCATCATTGGGTTGGTGTATGAAGTTATTGGTAGGCCACAGTATAGTGGTGCCATTAGGTTGGTGCTTGGTGGTATTGGTAAGTCACAGTACGGTGGCATCATAAAGTTGGTTTATGATGTTATTGGTAGGTCACTTTAGTGGTATCATTAGGTTGGTGTATGGTGGTATTGATATATGACACAATTGTGGTATCATGAGGTCGGTGTATGGTAGTATTGGTCGGTCACAGTATGGTGGTATCATTAAGTCAGTGTATGGTGGTATTTGTATGTCAGTGTAGGGTGGTGTAATGAGGTTGCTGTATGGTAGTATTGGCAGGTCACAGTATGGTGGCATCATTAGGTAGGTGTATGATAGTATCAATCAAACAGCATTGCACACAGCAATAGTTTTCTTTTTTTGGCAGAAAATATTTACATGTGTATGAAAAACAATGAGCCTTCATCGTAGTGCATGGACAACTAGTATCATATAGAAATTGTATGTTGTTTCGGTCCTCACAACCTCTGTAAAGTTAGATCTGTGTTATGAATACTGGATCAGCCAGGAATGGTGAGACAGAGGGGAGCATGGTAGTATATAATCATATTAAGTGTCCCATGGGCCCTGGGCTGTTCACACAACTAGGACCCCACCCCTGCACCCAAACCAACATGTGCCCGGATGTTAGGACTACTCTATATACCAATATTATTCCCACCGTCCACCCCAACTACCATCCAGACCAGATCTCCCAGACAGTGTAGGAGATGTGGATGCTTCCCCTGGCTGCCTTCAGCCTCTCTGCTCTGTAGCTGAACTCCCCCTTTTACTGTAAATACTCACATATAAGCCAAAGCTCCTAATTTTACCACAAAAAAAAATTGTGAAAAGTTATTGACTGTAGTATAAGCCCCAGGGTAGGAAATGCAGCCGCTACTCTAATAAAATGTCCAGCAGCAGACGCACCTCATTAATGAAATGTCCAAAGCAGAGTCCCCCTTTAATGAAATGTCCACAGCAGAGCCCCCTTTTACAGAAATGCCCACATCAGGGCCCCCTTTAATAAACTGTCCACATCAGGGCCCCCTTTAATGAAATGTCCACAGCAGAGCTCCCTTTTAATAAAATGTCAACATCAGAGCCCCCCTTTAATAAACTGTCTACTGCAGACCCCCCTTTGATGAAATGTCCACAGCAGATGGACACTTTAAAGAAATGTCTACAGCAGATGCCCCCTATAAAGAAATGTCCACAGCAGATGCCCCCTTTAATGAAATGTCCACAGCAGATTCCTCCTCTAAAGAAATGTCCACATCAGATGTTGTGAAATGTCCACGGTAGAGACCCCCTTTAATGAAATGTCCACTGCAGAGACCCTTTTACATATCTACAGCAGGGACCCCCTTTACATAATGTCCACAGCTGAGATCACACCCTATTAATGAAATGTCCACTGCAGAAACCCCTTTAAATGCCTATAGCAGGGCCCCACTTTACAGAATGACCACAGCTGAGATCACCCCCTATTAATGAAATGTCCACAGCAGAGATCCCCCTATTAATAAAATGTCCACAATCAGTGTTGTGAAATGTCCACGTGTAGAGAACCCCTTTAATGAATGTCCACTGCAGAGAACCCTTTTACATGTTACAGCAGGGACCCCCTTTACATAATGTCCACACTGAGATCACCCCCTATTAATAAATGTCCACTGCAGAGACCCCTTTATATGTCTATAGCAGGGCTCCATTTTACAGAATGACCACAGCTGAGATCCACACCTCCTATTAATAAAATGTCCACAGCATAGATCCCCCTATTAATAAAATGTCCACAGCATAGATCCCCCTGTTAATGAAATATCCACAGCTGATGCCTCCTTTACATAAATGTCCACATACCCTATTATTGAAATGTCCACAGCAGGGCCCTCATGAAAAAAAAACAAACCTCTATATTCACCTTCTTCTTCTTCCCAGCCCTGCACCTCTGTCTTCCCTGTCTTCCCCTTCCTCCTTGCAAGAAGGTAAAGGGGAGCATAGAGTTTTTTTTTTATAAGACTCGTGTGGATTTTCATATAAGGCCCGGATCTTCATATAGGCTGCATGGACGGGTGCCCGGGGCCTTCTCGAGGGGTCCGTACCGCCTATTTGAAATCCCTCATTGATTGGGATAAAGACATCAGAAAATGCATGCAAAAACTAATGCTCCAGATTTTTTGAGTTCACTTAGCTAGAACTATATCTGTATCACATTCACATTACATTTAGTACTATTGTATGGTGTCTACATGTTTAAATGCATTTTTTGTCTTTTTCCAGTGCATTCGGTGGCTCTGTTATTAAAACAGGCAAAGGCTGAAAAAAATCCTCCTACGCTCATGACCATCTGACCCTCACCATTCGCCCCTTACACATATAAGTTGTGTATGCTCACAATAGATGTATAGATTGACAGACAGAAATTGAGAAATGACCTGTCAAATCCCCACATATGCCCATGAAAATGTCAGATTTCTGTACTCCACTGAATACAACACATTGTGCTGCCATCAAATCATCTGCCAAATGTGCTCCATTTTAGCAATTCATAGATTAAAAACAGCATTTTGAACAGAGAAGAGAGACTCTCAATCACTTGTAGCCTATAAATAACTCAGGGACATAATGGGAAGATTTCAGGCCAAATAATAAGGTCTGTTTGGTGCATATGTGCTATTAAATGATTGGCTAGTAATTTGATGAGCTTGGCTTTGGAAAATGAAGAAAACATTAACATAATGTTAAGATTCACCCTTAATCAAGAAAAGTGCTAGATGGAGATGAGAGAATGGTGGCAGAGCTTGGAGCTGAAAGCATATGGTAGGTGGGAGTACAGCTATTCCCCTTATGAAACAACAGATATAGCCCTTGAATCATAGTTTATCTTTAGCCTAAAAAAACATAATGCTGCATACTTTATAGTGTATCCTAGCTTCATGCATGACCAAATGTTTCTATAGGGAGAACCCCTGGCGTATAGGCGACCACGCAATATCCATCGGAAGGGCGTCACTTAACTACCCTCCCGTGATTTACTATTACCCTCCCAGCCGATTTCCAATTTCAGTGCAGGAATCAGCATTGGGAAACACGTCAAAGGAAGATTTACCTTCTATTAACTAGAAATAAGCTTCTCTTAGCTGAAACTTTGTAGAATTTTTTGTAAGATTCAAATTGGGTACAAATCTATTAGGGCCAAACCTTTGTTGCTTTTATCGTCCTAGAAATTCATATATAACACTCTTTATTCCTCTAACATACAGGTTTGTTTAGTATTGTTTGTTTTTCTCATTTTGTCAATTTGTTAAGCACTTTTTTCAGCTTTCACTAAAATGATAAAAATGGAAACCTAATGGACGTGGCACAAATGGACAACAATGAAAACCTTCAAAAGTCCATCGAAAGCAAAGGACATTTTAATAGATCATATATACTAGATTCATCCGAAGCAGTGACTTAAAGAGGTATTCCAGGAATCAGCATAATTCAGATAGAAATGTGTCCTTAAAATATAAGCTAATATGTAATTAGTTGTTATTTGAAATTTTGCTCCCGTTAGCAGAAAAATGCTGTTTTCTACACTGTAATGAAGAATTAAAATGCTATCGGCCCTTTATCCAGTCGGTTGATTTTCTCTGCGCGGAGCAGACACAGGACAGAAGATGGCCGGTGGTCACATGTCCACATCACATGTCCTGCACCTGCCTGGGTCATGTGATCACCACTATGTTTGGCTGTAGTCGGTTGGTTGCAGTGCTATCCAGTATGGCCGGTGTTGTGGTGAGACCCATCTCAGTGAGGTAATGTGCAGTGATGGCAGTTACACACATCATTACTATGGTAACTGAGTAAGAAAGTCTGTTAGATCATCAGTGGGAGCAGAGCATAGGAGGGAGGAGGAGTTACTGAGAACTAAAGGATCATGGGACTTGTAGTTTCCAGTGGCGTCCATCTTGGTGATAACTCTGCATACTTTAGAGAGGTCATAAAATTTTGTGCATCATAAAATCAAACTATTTAAGCTCAATTTTGTGACTAATGACATTGAGTTTTGTTATATTCATGTATTTATATGATCATGAGTTTTTATATCAGATGTTCATATTCCCGGAATACACCTTTAAACTTAACAGATTTGTACCAAACTGAACAAATAGATTTACTCATCTATATTGACACAGTATATAAAACCTCTTGGGGAACTCTTGCCCATAGTGTGGGTGTGTATAATATAAAGAAAGAGGAAGAGCAGCACCTCTATAAAATATGACTTAGGTGCAAAACCCAGAAGCTTGTCAAGAGTCCCACAACAAGTGAAAAATAAAAAGAATGGCAGCACTCCAAGAGTCAAGGTGAAAAAAATTAATGTACTTTTATTCCCATGTGCAGCGAGGTTTCAGCACCTCACACACTGGAGCCTTTCTCAAGCAATGATACAAGTGCAGAAAATATCATCATAACTTGTTGGATACATTGAAACCAAGGGGTCTCAACATAGAGTATAGAATTACTGATGTTGTCTAGGATTGGGTACCCATTAGATGTGTCATATGAAGATAGAGGCAGGGTCTGTGGATAGATAGTGCTGATTTTTATTATTTATAAAATTCAAGATGATTCTCAAGCTAATGTTTTCTTTTTTGTACATGCTTATTGATTGATTGTCACCACATTTACAAATGTTTTTGTATGTTATACATTATAAAGTTATAGGGGGAGATTGCAAAGCCTCATGGTGCAACTGTGTTTTATTTGTCAATTCCACTGCTGTCGATTATACAGAATATAAAATGCTGCCACTAGTACCGTATTTTTCAAATATATTTAGGTTCCAATATAAGGCCTGAATACCTGATTATAAGGATGAATGACCAGCAGGTGGCAGACCTGTGCATAGTTGAAGGCAGCTGTTGTCTGTAAGTACGGTTCATATATAAGTCGCACTGGACTATAAGGCGCACCTTTGTTTTTTGAGAAAATCAAAAGAATTTTTTGTGCGCCTTATAGTCTGAAAAATACAGTAAGTACACACCCTCATGCATCTCTGTAAATGGAAAAATAAAAAAAGCTATGGTTTTTAGAAGTGAAAAATGGAAAGGCAAAAACTGAAAATGGCCTGGTCCATAAGGGGTTAAGTAGTTGTATTATCACTGATAATGGTTGCTTTATACAGTAGGTCTGACCACTAGAGCAAAGTGTTATTGTTAAGTGTAAATGTTTTCTGAAAAACAGAGATAAAATAGTAGTTGTCCATTGTGCACCTTGCCAGATACAAAGATCTACAAAGCTTGAGGATCAGAGGAGCGCCTATTGACGATAACGCAAACCTACCATATGCATCTATCTTTCCTGCAGGCTGATTGATCATTGCTGCAATTGTTCCTCCCACATACAGTTTCAGAAAGTCCCTAATACCGTACAAAAGGGCTCCCAAGAACTGAATATATTTTATATTGCCGAAAAGATGCAAACAGATGACAAACACTGGATTATTATAGGGAATGGACAATAATATGTCAGATAATTGGCCAGTGTAAATGGGCCGTCATTAATTCCTACATCTTAAAGTTATATATAGTACAGCGTCATGATTTATAGGTCAGCCAGAAAGTTCAGTGAAAAAATATGAGTCAGAGCTTAATCATAACCATGAAATGCGGACTGTTCACCGTTCATATTTCTCATATCGTACACCAGCTGCAGCTCTTGGAGCAGCATTTGGTCCGTGTACTCCTTCAGCCATGTTGTCTGTATTTCAAAGACAGAACACAGCCATGTGAATAAGCCCTTACATATTAGGACTGAGGGAACAACCTGATACTACCTATATCTTTAATGTTTTGAAACTTTTTACAATTTATTTATATTTTATGCAAATTTAACACGTTCTAAGCAATGGTGGGACAAAATCTCCTGGTGCCCAAACCAGAGATGTAGACTTTGTCCCCCCTGCCTGGTATATAACCTTATGTATAATTCAGATACTATTAACATAAATACTTTACCACTATATACAGCCAGGAGTTGGAACTATTTCCTCCCACACTAAATTGGAGTGAAGGGGTCCATCCCCCAGCTGCAGTGGGCATGCAGGGAGTTCCTGTGCATTAGCTATAGCCTGCACCAGGAACAGGCACAAGATAAAGCACAATTCTACACCAGACAGGACCCTGACTTATAATTGTCCGACCAGCCACAGCCTCTAGATAGGGGTGGAGTCTACATAATTAAAAATCCCTCCAATATCTATTGTGTCATATACTTCATGTACAGGCAGTCCTCAGGTGATCAGTGCCAGTTTTTTGTGGCTTCCATGCAACACAATTTAAGGGGAGTGCGGTTGGACAGTCTGACTGATTCGGACTGAACGCGGATTTGACTTTCAAATTGTGTCCCAAGCCCAAGCACTTACATGCACCACGAAAAAGATGGTGAAATCTGTCGGACCTGAGCGGGGAAGCAACACATTCATGATATCGGGTGCACGATTTTAGTGAATCGTGGCACAATGCATTATACTCAGGCAATGCACTTTCTGTGAACTCCAGTGACCGTGTAAGTAAATGTGCCCCATTGTATGCATAGCAGGATGCACTAAATTTATCATAGTCTTAATATACCCTCTCTAAAATGGTGTTTACTACTGACACTAGGTTTTATTTAAAATGGTGTACGTGGTGTTTCCGATAGCGGTCCATCTGGCCTTCTATTGTCATGTTTCGTGTAAATGTGGTTATTTTTATTAATTCTTAGGTCTCTGTGAAAATCATAAACAAATGTGTATTAAATCCACAGAGGAAGCAGAGGATGACCCTGTCGTATTTACCGCGCCGTATTAATTAGCGGTGTAAGATGCAGTACAAATACATACAGTAAGTAAACAGGAAGATCAAGGTTTACCGAGGCTGTTTATTATTGTGCTCGCTGTCGTGTTGTGAGCAGATGATTAGCGGAATCTCTGCCATGAAATACTGCAGAATATCAGCTAGCTGGCTCTTATTTGCCATTACACTAATAGAGTCATGTTTACAATGAAGACAATCTGGTTCACACATATTGATGTGTATACAAAGATTGGGCTCCCCGAAACCAGAAGAAAAATGGGCCTCTCCTGGGAATTACAAGCCACCAGGAACAGAGAAGCTTGATATATGACCACTAGAGTTGAGCGGATCTATTTAGTTGCTCTGTAGATTCGCGACAGATCTACCATGTTTCAGGTCCTGCATCTGAATCTTTACTGCTTTGCTTCAGACTAATTTTGTAAAATGGTGGCTAGCTCCTGCTGTCATTCAGGAAGGCGGCACAGGAGAGGGGAAATTATTGAACAACAATAGGACTTTTTTTTTTTTTTTTAATCTGTGTTTCAGAGGGGGCTATATACCAATTTCCAAGATAATTGGTGCAACCTCAGTTCAGACCCAATAGATAAAAAATTTGAGAAAGCAAAATTTTGAGTGATTCATTCATCTCTAATGATCACCCTCTTAAAGGAAACCTACCATCAGGAATCCACTAATTGAAGTATTCCTGTTGGTAGATTCCTGATTGTGTTCTAAGCCATACTGTCTTTACGTAATTTTTTAACTAATTAGATCTTTTGTTCTTTTATGTAAATTAAAAGGGTATTTAATATGGTAAGTTAAATCTATTGTGAGATGTTAAAGGACACCTACCATCAGTTTACTAGTGTTAGATGTGTCCTAATAAGAAGACTTCTTTTATTTTAACACTATACATCGCGATTGCGGCAATATAGAGTTATAAAAATTATGCTAATGTCACCAGAGCAACACCTTTACTGATAATTTAGTTACTCCCCCATTGCAGTTAGCTGGTGTATAGAGTTCTAATAAAAGAAGTTCCTGAGGAACATTGTGAAAATCTGATGGTAGATGTCTTTTAAACTTCATGAACAGCTTGGTAATACTATGTTATTAAAAGAAAATTTTATGTAAAAATGTGAGCTTTGCGGGTCACCCTGATCAATGTTTGCTTATGGTTTCCTATAGTTATGACCTGTGGTTTTCCTACTGCCCTGGTCGGGCATGAGCACTCGTCATTTTCACAATCCTATCCTATTTACATCAACCAAGACCTTTGTGCATTGATATTTGCGCTCACCGATATTGCATTGCATCGCCAACTCAACGCAAGAGTCTGGTGCTATAGAGGACTTTTTTGCAGTGAGTAGTTAAAAAATTCTCATGCCCTCTGCTTGTGATTGTGTGCTACTCGCCTATCTAGCCTGTCATCTGCCATCCATTTCAGTGTCCAATGCATCTACAAATGGTAAAATGTGCACACACCTCTCTAGGTGGCAGGGAAAATGCAGTTTAAAGCCCTGGAGATAGAAGTAAAACCAAAAGTAATAGCAAAAACAAGAATAAAAAGTACCCAAAAGCCAATAAGTAGTTTTGAATAGTAATAGTTTTGAAAATAGTTTTTAGATATAAGGGCTCATTATAGTTATTTAAATCTAACCATTAATTAAAATAAATTAATGGAGTTTTCCCTATAGACAATTTTACAACCAACTCAAATAAGAAAATGATATTCTGCATTAAAATTAGGTCACCTAACTCCCAAATGACAAATTATAGAAATAATTAAACCCAAGGTTAGAAATCAAGGTCTTATTTATCCTCTAGTGTATTGCCTCACCTAGGAACCACCTTAAAATATTCTAGAAATAGTTTATCCTATGGCAGAAAAGAGTTTTTCATAGTCAAATTACCTGAAAACAGTGATGTACTTCTCCTTCACACCCTCTGATGATGTGATTTATGATGATGATTGATTTGACTGATGGTTTTATAAATGGAACGGGCTATTGCCCATGGGATGGGCTATTGTTGTCAACCTACTATAGTTACATCTTCTAAAAGGACAAGCCTTATTATTGAAATAGTTTCCCACAATTGGGTGATCACAGGGTGTCCTAGTGTTAGTAGTTCCTGTATAGAGATGAGCGGATCTGATGATCGAGTTCAGCGCTGGCCTGGACCTGGACATATTGACGGATTAGCTACTGGACAGCCAATCTGCCAAATTGATGCCCCTAGAATCTTGCCATGGCTGTGATTGACCAGTGGTATACCCCCTGACATTCCCTGGCCAATCATGGCCAGTTGCTAGGGAGGTCAATTTGCCACATTAGTTATTTGGCTGCCAATCCGGCAATAGGTCCGGGTCAGGGGTCTGCACATCTCTACTCCTGTAATCTGCTACAGTCTGTGTGGGAATACACAGCAAGTGATTACTTCTCATATAGGGTCACAATAGGAAATATGAGACATATAGAACGTTCCATGCATTAAAGGGAGTCTAGCACCTCCACCACAAATTATAATCGCCTGTAGCACATTGCAGTGAAATGCATTGTGATTTCCGAAATATGTTTATTATTTCAGTCCATATGATAAATACCATATATACCCTGCTTATCTGTATGCCAGTGAGGCAGTTGGGGTACCAGGTCATCTCCTCTGCACACAGACCACTGCTATTCCCACCTAAATCATTTCCATTTCTTCTTCCAGTGTCACCCATTGTTTTTCTCCCATTGAAGGAGAGATTGGGAATGATATGATTTAAAATGGGAATGAACTTCTCAGAAATGACATAAAGGACAGAAATAATAAAGGTGTTTTTCAAATCATAACGCATTTCTCATTAATATGCTGCCAACTGATTATCATACTTGTCTGAGGTCGGAGACTCCCTTTAAATGGGACTCTCTAATAGGAAAAGGACCTGAAAACGACACTGAATTGCTTAACGTCTACTTTTTAAGGCCAATGGGGAAATTTTTTATGGCTTTTATAGAACAGAAAACACGGCAACTATTCAGTATGAAGAATTTTCTGCTTGTGTCCAGCAATATGTAAGGAAACACAGGCATTATGGAAGGTTCTATGAAATGAGTTCTCGGTTTTATTAGTCCCAGTGTCTCTTTTTCTGGGATACATGTATGACAGTCTTGCAGATCTCTGATATTAATAGGCTTATTAATCAGCCGAGTAAAAGGCACATCACATGGATCACAGGCTTCTGTGGTAATTTCCTCACATACACGCATGTTGTGACTCATAGCTATAGATTGATTGTGGCGTAAATAGTGCACAGAACGAATAAAGCCCAATGGCGGTCTGAGCTCCACTGCTCTTCAGAATTGCCATAGATAGCAGCTAACAGTAGATCCAGAAATGCCGGTGTGCATGTAGCCTAAGGTAGTCATTTCCATTATTGTGAGAACACTAAGATTACATTTACCCAGAATGGATTTAGTCTAGAAGGCCACAATTTCATACAGTCTATAGAACGTGTGTGTTGTCTCCTCAATGTATTGTTACAACCTTGCTGCAGAAGTCATGTATTCACAAAAGCAAAGGGAGACAGATCTCCTTTAACCCTGTTATTCAGGCAGAAGAGAAAATCAACAAATGTACAAAAATGCTCTGAAATTATTGGTTCTGGCAACTCTATAGCTCTAGCTATTATAACAAGGTCATTGCCGGTAGTGGAAAAGCTGAATATATACGGTAGATAGTTCTTGATGTAAATGCGGAAATTATCATACTTTACTTAAAATTATATGGCAAGTACTAAAAACACTAAAAAAAAGGGGATGGCATGGAATACCTGAAACAGCTTTGGATCACAACACAACGTCTGTAAGTCATGTTGTCTGTGTCTGAAGTCTGCTCATAGACTGATTTATTAGTCCTGTGCCAGGAAGGTCTGCTTTCTCTCTTTTAATTGCAATGTAGCCCAAAGAAGATTTATTAAATCAGCGGAAGCTGCAGAACACTGGGCACAACATTTTATTTGTTGTTCTTTGGAAAGTTTAGATCCTTAGAAGCAAAGTCTATCTTGTTACCGGCTGCAGCTCTAGAGATTTGTTCATCTTCCAGAGTAGCTGGTAAAGTAAAAGTCAACACAGAATCTTATTCTGCCAGAAATAATCTTCCCAATTATTTTCATTTTATCCCCTATGCCAGAATTTTAGTGTCCACAAGATACACATCTTATTTTTCAAAAACAAAAACAATGACAACTGTCCTTAAAGGACATCTACCACCAGAATGAAATTTGAATTGCAAGGAAATTCACGTCTGTAATAAACTGAAGTTTACCTGAAGTTCAAATGAAATTCCACTTCATCCAAAATGTTTTGCTCATCTCTAATAATAGCCATCCTCCTCAAGAAAACCAATGTAAACGCTATATTAGATAATCGTCTCAAATCAGTTAAATTATTTTCAATTTCTGCTGTTGACACCCACTTTTTTTCAAAAGTAAACCAGGAACCCCACTTAGGTTACCTGCACATGACATGTTTGTCATCCGTTTTATATGCTTTATGTGTGTGTGTGTATATGCTGCATATACTGTATCTACAGTATGTATGTGTATATGCTATATGTGTATGCATATGATGTAGAGTGTGTATATATTGTATGTGTATGATGTGTATATATATATGTGTGTATATTCTGTATGTGTATATATGATGTGTATATACTGTATGTCTAATTATATGATTTTAATATTCACTATATGTGTGTATATGAGTATGTACTATACAGTATTTGTGTGCATTGTGCATATATTGTATGTGTGTATATATATATACTGTATAAGTTTGTATATACTGTATGGATGAGTGTATAAATGGTTATGCGTACATAAATGTGGGAATGTGTGTAGAACTTTATGTGTGTGTATATCAGCATATAAATGTGTGTATATGTAAGTGTATAAATGTGTGTGATTGTATAAGACACTGGAAACACAATGTCATTTTTACAATGCTAATGGAAACGAGAATAACATAAAATGGTCTTATCCACACTGGATATTACTGTGCCTCAATGTAGGACTGGGACAAAGCTGTGTTTTTTCTATATTTTCTATTGTAGGTTCTATGTCCTGGGTAGATATGTATCATATCTGTCACTTAAAAGCCTCTGCAGAGAACAGAAATGTTTATCATCCATCATAAAATCTGTCTGTGTCCGCTTCATACTTGTTTAATTCTCTGACAAATGATCCAGAACTTTGTTGGTTCCTGTTCTATTAGCACAAAGTAAAGAGCCTGTGACTGGTGAAGACAAGAACCTGTAGTCGTTGAGGAACTATTTATTTGATGTTATCACTGCATGAGGTCTTCCCCATCTTTATGGTACCACAACAAAGGGTTGATCCTTGTATAAATCCTCTAAGATTGCGGAAACAGAATGAAATGCCAGTAACTACAGAATATACCGTAAAAAATACTGCAAAGTTGTACATAGCTGTAGTAGTGTATTAAAGGGATTCTACCAACTCCCCGGAAGGAGTAAGGTAAGTTAGGTCCACAACCATCTCTGAACACAGCAATATTCACATAATTTAGACTTTTTTATCAGTTTTTCACAGTCGAGGAAGGAAGGCCCACGCTTACCCACTCTGTTATATGCCTATGCCAACTTCACCTTCACTTTCTTAGCTCTTAGGTTTAGAATTGACAGAATTGACATGGATGACAGATACTAAAGTGCAGTGGTGACACTCAGAGCCCTCTCTGTGCACGCCCACCCAAGCCATCGACCCATCACAGAGTTCACCACACAGGACTCAAACAATCTTCCTGTAGTCCCAACATATGCTGCTCTTACCTGTTACTTAATTTCCGATTACCCCTGCTGTTTCAGAACCAAAACCTGCAGCTGCATCCCCCACCTCCCTTTCTCAATTGCAAGAAGTCCCCGGGTTACAAGATGGGTTCCGGAGGTTTGTTCTTAAGCTGAATTCGTATGTAAGTTGAAAGTGTATATTTTATAGTTCTAGACAATTTTTTTTCTTTTGTCCCAGTGAAAATTGGAGTTTCAAAATTTTTGCTGTAATTGGACCAAGGATTATCAATAAAGCTTCATTACAGACACCTTACAGCTGATCATTGCAGTCTGGGACTATAGTAAAGCATCCAGAGAGCTTCACCAGAGATCACAATGGGCAGAGGGGTCCGTCTGTAACTATGGGTTGTCTGTAAGTCGGACGTCCTTAAGTAGGGGACCGCCTGTACTGTTACTAGGGGATTATTTGAACATGTGTTGAAATAATGTAGGTACTGAAAGTAAAAATGCAGATGGCAAATTGGGAAACTTCCTCAACAGTTGTCTAGGATTTTACCAAATTGTGTAGGCCATAATATAAAATCTACTGATCCTGCAGTGATAACATCACGTGTATTCTATATATGTCTGAACATCCGATCAGTGTCCTTCACAGTAATGTGAATATGATGTGTAATATGATCAAACTCCTCCACCCCCTTCCTCACAGTAAGAATTTTCCAAATCAAATGACATTTAAAGAAATCAACAAAAGAAAACAAGAAACTTGGTAATATCTTATAGTTTATACAGTTGAAAAAAGACACTTGTCCATCAAGTTCAACCAAGGAAGGGTATCTCTTTTATGACTCGTAATTCAGTGTTGCTAACAAGGCAGACAGAGGTGTCAGATTATAATGCAGATGGATACTGGGGGATGAGTTACAGAGCTATGTCTCCAGGGGCGGACTGGGAATTTAAAGTGACCCTGGAAAAAAATGTAAAAGTGGCCGCATTCTGTGGGCGATGTCAAAACTGGTAGGCGTGGCCATGTGATGAGGGTGGATGAGGGTGGAGTTCCTAAACTCCACACGAACTGTTTATAGATGGTCTAAATCAACATGTACAGCTCAGCGAAAGAGACTCATACTGCCTCCCTTATACAGGAATATCACTTTTTAAAAAAGCACAACTTAATACTGACTGCTACAATACCTTCTTTGTTAAACATGAATGTAATTACTACAATACTACCCCTAAGTAAATATATTATAATACTGCCCCCTATGTATAAGAATATAACTACTATAATACTGCCCCATATGTATAAGAATATAACTACTATAATACTGCCCCATATGTATAAGAATATAACTACTATAATACTGCCCCCTATGTACAAGAATATAACTACTATAATACTACCCCCTATGTACAAGAATATAACTGCTATAATACTGCCCCCTATGTACAAGAATGTAACTCCTATAATACTGCTCCCTATGTACAAGAAAATAACTACTATAATACTGCCCCTATGTACAGGAATATAATGACTATAATACTGCCCCTATGTACAAGAATATAACTACTATAATACTGCCCCCTATGTACAAGAATATAACTACTATAATACTGCCCCCTATGTACAAGAAAATAACTCCTATAATATTGCTCCTATGTACAAGAAAATGACTACTATAATACTGCCCCCTATGTACAAGAAGTATACAATCCACTATTAATACTGCCCCAACAATGTCATGAAGGAGAATATAACTACTATAATACTGCCCCATGTACAATATAACTACTATATACTGCCCCTATGTACAAGAATAAGAACCTATAATACTGCCCCTATGTAGAAGAAATAAACTACTATAATACTGCCCCTATGGATAAAATAACTACTATAATACTGCCCCATGTACAAGATTAAATACTAATAACTGCCCCCTATGTACAAGAAATAACTACTATAATACGCCTGCCTAGTACAAGAATATAACTACTATAAGTACTGCCCCCTATGTGACAGAATATACACTACTAATAATACTGCCCCCTATGTACAAGAATATAACTACTATAATACTGCCCCATATGTACAAGAAAATGACTACTATAATACTGCTCCTATGTACAGGAATATAACTACTATAATACTGCCCCTATGTACAAGAATATAACAGGACCGGGTACGTAAATGTGCCACAATATTTCCCATCTGTACATAGAGCTTTATATGTCTGTAGCTGAATATTAGCAGACAGTCCCTAAGTACAAGGAGGCAGAGCAGTGATTTGAAGAGACACAGAGCTGTCAGTCAGAATAATGGGGCGTGGTTCACTGCCAGCCTGAAAGAGAAGAGTCACAGATACAAGACATGAGTCACAATCAGAAAATATCTGTATTAAAAGGTACAGTGCCTCACTGGCAGCTAATTTTAGGTGATATGGGGAGGACTTGTAACCCTTTATTAATAGGCATTGTTAGTCAGGGGGGTAACATTCTGGTGACAGAAGCTTTTAGAAGCTTTTGGGATAGGAGGTATTGCAGTACTACAAACAGGGATGAAAATATAATATGTGGATATTTCAGTAAAAGAAAAAAACCTTATCACTTTCAAGAGATTGTATTATGAGAGCAAGACAGCAGAGACAGCTAGGAAGCAACCTGGTGTTTTCTAAGTGGGCAAGAAAGGATTAGAACTTCTTTAGGATCTTTACAGACGCAAGTGAAAACCTAACCTACACATTGTATCCAACTAGAACTGTAGAATCAGAAATGAGTGGGGGCCCCAACTAAGCTCTGAGGAACCCCAACCGTGAAAGGAAGTGGAAACAACATGGAAGGCACGAAAGACACAATAAAGGAAACATAATAAAAACTAGGACAAAACGGCAAACTAACTAGAGAATATGAAGTTACAAGCCTGAATATCAACATCATTCAAGAAGGAACATGCAAGGAGTGGTGGAAATTGTGATTGAGTCTCTTGTCGGATGGAGTCAATTTTTCTTTCTTATAGAAGCAAGGTCTTGAGCGGAGAGATCAGTAATGAAGACTAGTAACTTTAAACCAAGATAAAAGCTAATAGTGATACATTTGCAAGCCATTTGCTTGGTGCGCAGACGGTATAATTAATCTGCTCTGTATATATATCTATATATATATATATATAAAATCACATGTCAAATTTTATTTCTAAACCCCCAAAGGACCTCAAAGGGGTGGTGTCATTAATAATATTTGTCTCCTCTCTACAGAATAATGGATATACATATGATTTCAGGGGATCTTGGCTGTTGAACACCCCACAATAAGCAGAACAGGGATAGGGAGACCCACTTAAAGGGGTTTTCCCACGAAAGAAAATTCTAACATCTCAATCCCCTAGTGGTGTTGACACAATAAAGATCCCATCACTTTCTAAGCTGCTTCGTGTAAAATCCCAAGTTGTGGGCTGTGCTTTACTAAGCAGACACATTATAATCCATCTAGTCCTGTATGGTGACAATGTGGTTAGATTATCAGGGTACAAGATGTATATACACTTTCATCTTGCTTCTGACACTGTACTATCACACTGACACTAGAGAGAGATGAGAGATGCCTATTGCACACACAGCTCTGCTACATCTCACTGACATGTGCCTGTCTCCCCCTTCCCCCATGTCACTTATCTCCTTGTAGCTTGTAGTTTGGAGCCTCTCTCTCTTCTCACCATGTGCAGGAAGGATGTAATTAGTGAGAGTCTCTGAGCTCCATGCAGGCAGCAGGGCTACAGCCACACAGCAGAGACGGACAGAAACTCAGCCCCACAACCCGACCCTAAGTCAGAATTTACTGGGTTGTGTCAAGGGGAAACTGAAATTGTGTACAGCAGGACTGTTATTTTTGTTAACAACAGTGAATTAGAGAATGTGTTATTTTGTTATGCTGAGTACATATAAGAAACTTTCTTCATGGAAATACCCCTTTAACTCTTACAGGTTTTGACGGTGCTGTATGCCCATTTGGAGTTCCCATAGAAGTCAATGGGGCACATTTATCATATGCTATCGCTCCTGATAAATCCCGGCAGCAGTCAGCAAAGTGCAATGATGCGCTGTGCTCCTGGGCTCTTCTACACCAGGTTTCACCCAGCATAGAATTGCACCATAGCCTATGTCTGAAGGCGAGCAAGCTATAAGCAGTGTACAGGCACGAGGCAGCATTGCCCCATGCTGACCCACTGCACGCAGCTGCACAGCCCCCTTCCCGCCCAATTCACCAGAAGTTGCAATTCCCTATGGGACTAATTCTCTATGAGACTACCTGGAAGTCTAGAGCAGATCAGGGGAATTTGAGATTCCCCATTCTACCGATTGAGTGGTCTAATCTTCATGGACGCCCTCTTTCCTACTTCACGATCATGTGTATATCCCTATCCTGTGGAAAGTGATTAAATATTATTAGTGACATTAATCATTCCCTTTAAGCTTAACAGGTAATGATTAAGGGCCTTTATTGGTTAGGAATATGTATATTTAAAGGGGTATTCCAGGAATAAGCATAATCCATCTACAAATTAGCAGAAACTGCTGTGACATACACTATAATGGAGAATTAAAATGCCACTGGCCCTTTAATCAGCCCGTTGATTTCCTCCGCGCGGAGCAGACACAGAAATGAAGATGCTGCTGGTCACATGTCCACATCACATGTCCTGCACCTGCTTGGGCAGGTCATGTGACCACCACTTTTTTGGCTGTAGTCGGTTGGTTGCAGTGCATCCAGTGTACACATCATTACTATGGTAACAGAGCAAGAAAGTCTATCAGATCATCACTGAGAGCAGAGCGTAAGAGGGAGGAGGAGTTACTGAAAACTAAAGGCTCATGGGACTTGTAGTTTCCAGTGGCGGCCATTTTGGTGATAACTCTTTACTTTAGAGAGGCCAATTTTGGGAATCATAAAATCAAACTATTTAAGCTCCATTTTGTGACTAAAGACATTGAGGTTTGTTGTATTCATTCATTTATGCTATCAAGGGTTTTGATATCAGAGGTTCATATTCGCGGAATACACCTTTAAGACTGGCTCTAGGTTTCTGTAGGCCCCTGGGCGACAGTCCCCTTTGCAGTGAACTCACATGGTGGCTTTATATACAGCCCCTTCTTGGTTATATTATGGATTAATTATAAACACTGATACCATGTATTCTATGTCTATAATAGTCTATGTAGCTACAGGGAGCCATCTGCCCAACACATATAACTGAAAGCTGTTGGGTTGAATGTAGTATAAGACTGGACACCATATGAACTCCTTAGGGCTCCTGGTTACACCCCTGTTTGCTTATTACAACAATTAGAAGAAGCTGCACACATCACTCCCTGTTCATAAATGTAAAGGCTGTGATAATAAGATGTACTATATATAAGATAAAATGCTATAAACAAATACTTGATGCTCTTTATTGGAGATTACACTGAAAAATCAATATATTTTATTTGCAACAAGCACACTTCCATTTTCCATCTTCCTGCGGCCTAAGTCTTAGCAGCATCTACCATGAAAGCAGCAGTAAAGCAGTGGCAGGAGAACTATGGATTGTTTCCTAGTATACCAGAAATGATATTGCTGCTTATCCCCTGTTCATTATTAAATAAGGGCTCTCTTCTAGCAGTGCCGGTTAAATCAAAGGGACAGATTTGTTTATTTGTGCTAGGTGCGGATAAGATCCAAGGACAGCTGGTGCACTGGCCTTCTACCCGTACAAGCAGATGTTTTCCGCAACTTGCACAACAGACACAAGAAAAACAACAGGTAGGAACTGGGAATGTCAGGCACAAAAGTTTCATCACCAGAATCAGTGGCGTAACTTGAAGCTGATGGACCCCAGTGCAAAGTCTGTGCCAGGCGGCCTGACTATAATGTATGGTTTATAGTACTAGTCTTCTCATATTGGAAAGTGACACCTTATGGGCCCCCTAATCCTCCTGGGCCCGGTTGTGATCGCACCCTCTGCGCCCCCTCAAGTTACGCCCCTGACCAGAATGATGTCACAGTGTAGACTGGAGACTTCTTGTATCTGCCATTATGTTCTATTATTTCTATATTGGACCAAGAATATAATAGTGACAAAAAGAGCATTGGTGTGTGGCTGACTGCAATGCAAAAACAATGCTTGGGCTGCACAGATTTATTTAGGAAAAGACTCTATCTATTGCTGGAGCCCCTGAGGCTTCACCGGAGCTGGTGACAATTACTGAGGTAAAAATACTGCAAGGTGAAAACCAGGCTAAATACTAAGAGCCACATAAAGCTGTAATTTCTTCATTAAAATATTCAGTTAAATGGCTTTCAAAATATATAATTAGTTTACAACTGTAAAATGATCTGCTACCTGCTGCAATTGTTAACCTCTTGTTACCACTGATGTATATATTTAAGCAGTGACTATGAGGGAATAGCCAACATGAGCAATGCAGATTACATGTATCAGCCATTAGATCCGGCTAAAATAATTTCTAGATTATCTCCAACCCTTTACCCAGCTTAAAGGCACCATCCTGGTCTATTCCAGGCCATCGGGCTTTAGCCCAACAATAACCAGAGCCACCTGCCAGTCTTATGTTTTGAGATCTTCTACCTTTGGGGAGTCCATTGTCTTCCTGGCACACATCCTACTATTGTCAAGTATATTTTCTATTATCTTGACCTCTGATACCCACTGCTGCCACAAAACGTAACACAGAAAACACCCAACATCTGGACAATTCAACCCATAGCCAACTGCTCTTATTGCCACACTACTGACACTCCTCATCAAACACCTTCCAACCAAAGAAGCCCCAAGCCATAAGCAAACAAAGAGAGTAGGTTAGCGGGAGCTGTCACCTGACATGTGAACCATGAGTAGTAGTTGGTCATTCCAGGGTTTATCAATTAAATTAACCCTCCCCACATTAGGACAAGCCCCCGAACTTGTATCATCCAATCATTCCTATCCTTGTCTACCACAGTCACGTAGACGGCCCCGTAGAATTGTTTCCACCTCCGCCTATATAACCTGCTTATTTCTCACAAATAAATGGAGAAGTTGGATGATACAAAGCCCCTATAACGTACTTACGTATTAGGTTTTTACATCCACCTTTTCTTTTGGTTAGCGTTGCAGATCACAAAAAGGAAATATTTTATGTGTTGCATGTGCATAGCAGAAATTGACCGAATTCTGGAAAATTGGTGCTTGACCGCTCAGTTTCTACAAGAGATTCAGCACCGTATTCATGCAGCCTGCTTTTACATCTAAGCGCTTTAGAAATAGATGAATCTACTTACCATATGTTTTTGGTTTTATGAATGTCAGGAGGTGCAACAAATGGAAGTTTCTTTGCAGGATAGTAAAGGCAAATTTCTTCTCTCATGCCCCTTCTTTCTGTGCTTTTCAAACTCCCAAGAATAATGAACTTCCTCATATAAAACAGTTTTTTATGAATGAATAGTAAAGGAGCATATAAGAAACTTCAGCTTTTACCTGGTTGCTTTGCTCTTTCCTTCTTGTAACATATAAGTCTATGGAGGGAGGAGACGTTTGGGTAGAAGGAGGTGTGCTTCACTTCCAACTTTTGACTCTCCTTTATCTAGTAAGACGATGCTCAACCACTGTTCAGAGTGATGTAATAAGTCACTCGTTGGCAGCAGAATAATCCACCCTCCCTCTCCATCGACCTATGTGTGTGATACCGAATGCGGATACAGATGCTATTATAGATAAAAAGCTTAGACGCGGGAGGGGCAAGTAAAGCAACCCAAGAAGTGGAGGCAGAAGCAAAATGATGAAATACGGTATATTACACTGATTCTTATGCTGTATATACCTGTTCTGGCCGTCTCAGGTTACATATAAGATAGGATCTCTAGGTTTGTACTTCAGTCAAATTTCTATGTAAGTCAGAACAGGTATATTTTATAATTTTTTTTTTTTTTAATTTTGTGCTGTCATGGGAACAAGAATTATCAATAAAACTTCATTACAAATACCTTACAGATGATCATTGCAGCCCAGAACTAAAGTAAAGCATCCAGAGAGCTTCACCAGAGGTAAAAGAGGTGCGTCTGTAACTAGGGGTCGTCTGTAAGTCGGGTGTCCTTAAGTTGGGAACCACCTGTACTATTAATTTAAGAAAACTTGTTTTATGACTGGAGATATTTTTCATCTTTGCCGTTAATTTGGGGAGGACTTTATTTTCTTGTTCAACTTATACACAGGGGCGTAACTTGAGGGGGCGCAGAGGTTGCGATCGCACCCGGGCCCAAGAGGTTTAGGGGGTCCTTAGGGTGTCACTTTCCCATATGAGAAGACTAATGCACAGACTTTGCACTGGGGCCCATCAGTTTCTAGTTACGCCACTGCTTATACATACACTATATTATGCTACAATACCGCTGCTCATCTCCTGACCCATTTCTAGACATGTTAAGACAGGTGGAAACATAAGAAAACAGATTCCAGTCTAATCTCCTTTCCTTTCCACAGCGTTTTTATAGAATTTTACATTCACTATACAGGGTCCATGCCATGACTATGTCAGTAAACATAGGCTACCTTTAACCAATTGTGTCATGTTGTTCTTTTCAATGGCCTTTGTGTTGGTTACTCATTAAAGTAGTTTTCTTTTGCAGAGGCTCTTTATTCATTGTGATATGTTGAATAAAGTCACTGAATGTCTTGTGTATGGTATTTATTATATATCTAATTAGGGGACCTACTCTTTTTATTCTCCATCTATATGTCAGTGCAAATGTTTCAATGTACATAGAACTTGCATCATGTGTTGCTGTAGAGATACTGATAATCAGAAGAACTGACTATATGTTTACCCCATTGGAAGCGTAATAGTAAATCAATAAGCTAAAATATAAATTTGTCAGATCCTAGATGAAATGACCCAAAGTATGAGTGAATGTGAAAAGTGAAGGAGCAATACTATAAATGGAAATCTCTCTTCCGTATAATTCTTCTACAAGTTCCTAAAGATGCAATATATGGTGACAATGGTACATGATGATGAGAAGGTTCAGATGACTTTGCCTTCAGAGAATAAGAAATTACATCAGTCTTGACTCTCTATATGTGAATAAGAAGCCCTTCATCTTTTATGTTTGTCATTGTTACTTTGTTATAGAAATGAATATGCGCTGTAGGCTCTGAGACTTGAAACACTGCTATATGGGAAGAGATACAATTCCATCTCACTACATACAATCCCATAATGAAGGAAACAGAAGGAAATATCAGAAGTTAAGATGCCACTTTGGAAGTCATTCACCAACAGCCATAACACTATAAAAATGGACAGTGAATCAAGATATCAACATGATAGGGTTTTACTTGCCAATACCTGGGTGTCAGTTAGGACTCCCACTTATACTTCCAAATTAATATAGAAGCAAGTGGAGTGCTTGGCTATCTCTGAACCTGTAGTTGACTTATCTAACCTCTAACTAGAATAACATTATAAGAATATGGGTCACATTTACAGGACCAGTGCACTAGTGCGTGTCCCTGTGGTAAGTGTGCAGGGGCACCAAGATCATGACTTGTGCCGCACGTTCTTCAATGAATCTGGCGCCCCCTGCACTGCCCGGGCCTCACTTTTTTGGTGCACCTATAAAATGAGGCGTCAAAAATGTGGCGCACGATCCGCTGAGCACCGGAATGTCCCCTCGTGAATGAAATTTGTGTCGTAATAAAGAAGTGCCGCAGCCGCAAGAAAAGCGACACAAGGTGCTGACACTTCTTGACTACCGGGTCAGCATTTTGCACATGACAGAACGACAAATCCCCTGAAAACTGTCAAGACTTTTGTACAGTTTTTAAGATTTGATTGATCTAACCCCTTAATTATGAGCCTGAAAAGGCTAAGTCCAACGTTTTTGATGGTCCTTTTGGTATACTAATATGCATAGTCTGGGTAAACAGTAGCAAATGGTGATGTTTTTTTTTATTTATTTATTGAGAAGTTTTAATGTTATTAATCTTTTTTATATTTTATACATATATGTGTCTTTTTTCTTACTATATTTGTCCCTCATTTGGTCTTAAAAACCCGGGGGACATTTGCACATATTTTCATAATTTTTTTCGTTCATGTTTTTCTCATGTAATTGGGGGGCCCCAGTTACAAGATGTGAATTATCCCTGTGGCGGCCAATGTTGAGATCAGAGCTGTAACCCAGAGCGCAACCTGTTGATCACATCTATAGGCTCCGTTGCAGGCTGGCCTTCGATCACAGCATAATTATACTTCAGCGCTGTAACAATGAAGAAAGGAGAAGGCATTAACATAAACGGCCTCAACCTGTGAAATTAGTTCATCCAAATACGTTATATGAGTGGTTATAGTAGTACAATAATTTGTCATCTGAGCAGCATTGTTATCATTAGCGGTTTGGTGCTGCTTTTGAAGGGAACAGGGACTCCTCGTATCATAGACACTATATCCTAAATCCCATCCGTCTGCCCTGTGTTTGCCCCTTGAAATCCACCACAAATGATCCCGGATACAGGTAATAGATCATGGTTATGTGTGTTTTTTTGGCCTACAATTTTTTAAAACAGTATTATGGTTCTGATATGTCAAATAATGTAGATTTTATTTTCCTTCCCTCATTTCCTAGAGTCCCAGCTACTCAAAGGGCCAATGGCCCACTTTCATACACTATACATGACTTTGAAGCTTTTGTGAAAGCAGACTAAGTAACCTGTCAAATGGGCATTTTCACAGGGGCCCACAGATTATTGGATAACAAAGGGACCTAACGAAAAAACTTGGGGAGATGGGAAGGGGTATACTAGAAAGGCTAGGCCCCCGAGCAGAGGTTATAATGTGGCCCCCTTTTTCCTCTTAAAAAGTAATATATAAGCAATATATACAACATACTAGAGCACTAACAATGCGGTCCCCTACGTAAGGACACCTGCTTACAAACACACCCTATTTAAAGACGGATCCCCTCTGCCCACTATGAACCTTTTGTGAAGCGTTCTGATGCTTTACCCAGACAGTCCCCGACTGTAAGATCAGCGTAAGGTCTGTAATGACTTTTATGTATTTCTTGGTCCCATTAGCAAAATTTGAACTTCCAATTGCACTAAGAAAAAAAATTTGTCTGCGTACAATTATAAGATATATAGTGGCGACTCTACCTCAAATTCCACCTTAAGAACAAACTATGAACCGATCTAGTATGTACCGGGGACGCCTGTATACTATACATACACCTACCATACTATCTCTGACATACAGAGTATACGCACCCAATAATACTGAGGCCCCCTGAACTGCTGGCCCCCCCCCCAAAAATGGCCTGAGACCACTGTAGTTACGCCCCTGAAATTGGCACTGCTCTTTACCAAAAAATGACAACTGCATACAAACCAATGTCCAAAAAGTTGTCATTGTTGGGACAGGATGCCAATGTGCCCATTCTACACTGGACCCCTATTCTCACTTGTCCTGCAGGCCGCCGATAGGGCAGTACAACTGGTACTGCCCTATGGGGCCCGACTCTAAGACACTAGGGGGGGGTGGGGGCCCGGCCGTTGGGCCCAGACTGTGCGGCTGTTCTGCACACTCGTCGTCTGTGCCCACCGGAGTAACTGATATCCTCCGTGGCCCAGACGCGTGCGCGAGTCCGGTGCTTCCGATGCGTCGTCGTTCCCACTCTCCCTCCCCATGACGCGCGCCCCCCCCGGATCTCTCACCTCTGCGCGGCCCCCCTGCGCTCTCACCCTCGCGGCGGGACCCTGCGCTCTCACCCCTGCGCGGCCGCCGGCGCTCTCACCCCCTGCGCGCCCCTGCTCTCTCACGCCTGCACGGCCCCGGACTTCCCGATCGGGTCCCGCGTGGTCCCTGCGCCCGATGCCTGCGTCCTGCTCCTGTGCTCGCCTGCACCTTCTAGGCGCGTTCCCGCGGCTGCTGAACACACGGTAAGGGCCTCGGTGTGTGTGTGTGTGTATGTCTGGCGGTCCGTACTGGTGGGGGTAGCCCTATTTCCTATCCTGGGTGGGGGTGAGGGAGGCCCTCTTTCTATCTGGGTGGGGGTGAGGCCCTATTTTCTATCCCCCCCTGGGGGTGGGGGTGAGCCCATTTCTCATCCTGGGGTGGTGATGAGGCACTATTTAATACTGGGGTGGGGTAGGCACATTTTTTCTATCACTGGGGTGGGGGGTGAAGCACCTATTTCTATCCTAGGGTTGGTATTGGGCCCTATTTTCTATCCTGGGGCTGGGGGATAAGCCCTATTTCTATCCTGGGGTGGGGAATGAGGCCAATTCTATCCTAGGTTGGGATGATGCCCTATTCTATCCTGGGGTTGGGAATGAGCCTATTTCTATCCTTGGTGGGGGATGAGCCTATTTCTAATCCTGGTTTGGGGATAGGCCCCTATTTCTAATCCTGGGTGGGGGGATGAGGCCCTATTCATCCGGGGTTGGGGATGAGGCCCTTTTTTTCATCGTGGTGTGGGGGGATGATGCCCTTTTTCTATCGTTGGGGTGGGGGAGTGAGGCCCTTTTTTCTATCCTGGGGTGGGGATGAGGCCCTATTTCTATCCTGGGGTTTGTGGGGGGGGGGAGGCCCTGTCTCTAAGTATATATCTTTAGACAGCGGCAGTACACAGCCCTACATGGAGCCGACAGTGTGGGTACATGGTATTTTTGTCTTTAGATATATCCCTTTTTAAAGGAACAGCACCAGTGGCACAGCATAGTACCTGCAGGTATCCAGCTATGCACCTATGACCCTGACCGTCAGCACTGTAATTCCATCAACATGTCCTCTATGGTTCCTTTATCTGTTATAAAGAATTATTTTTCTTCCAGCTTAGGAGCATTGGGTGCTCCAGTGCACCGAAGGTCTCCTTCTGTCCACCCATCGGCCAGTCCTGCGGTTATCCGAAACCCGATACCTGTGGCCTGCTCACACCTCTGTGAATCAGTGTGCAGGACTTAGGTTTGCCTTGGTGCAGCAATAACGCTCTTCTTTTCCTTCCATTGGTTCTGAGGAATATGAAGTCTGACCTTGATGCAGTATTCCAGAGGTGTCTGAGCCGGCCAGGTACTCAGGACTTTTCAGAATTCCTCAGGACTGTGGCAGTTTGACGTAGAGTCCCTTAGGTGCACTGGAGCAACCCCCACTGGGTAATACACAATTCTTTAATAAAACATTAAAAGATGTGGCGGCCCGTAGCAATTGCACTTTTATATTTTATATTTGTTCTATGTTGTCTGTAAAAAACACTTTATTATTTAACTGTTCCCAGCTTTAGTTTTGATGCCTATTTGCACTATCATAATGATACTTGAACAAAGTATGACCCTATTGGCAATCTACCAAAGATGTGCCTTGTCGGAGCAACAGGCCTAACCCTGTTTGTGTAAAGTCACGCGGGGGCAAGCTTGTTCGTTTTGGGGTGTGTTGGGGCCCAGACACTTTTCTGTATGGGGCCCCGAATTTTCCTGACGGCTGCCCGGCGTGTCTGTACTATAACCCAGTGATTCTAGAGACATAAAAGTGTTAAAAGCATTCCTGTTACCTTTCCCCAATGTGTCTCGAAACTACCACTATAGGAATGAATACTGCTATAATCAAGACAAATTTCTGTGTAAAGTAGACGCAGCGGAAAGACAAGGCAGAGACACCATTTTTATAATTTGCATTAAAGTACAAGCAATTTCTCGACTAACATAATGACAACATTTGTATCTATCAATTTACCTCCTTGTTTTTGTTGCTCCAGAATTGTGTCAGCTTTGGAAGTCTATAAGGAAGTACAAGAGCTGCAAAATTTTTTTTTCCCTTAAGCAGTCGTTTTAATTGTCGAACTTTTACAAGGAGGAAAGTTGTGACTTTCATACTAATGTTAGAGCAAAGTGTTACACAGCTCTTTTTGTTGGTTTAATGTCATTCACTGGGCTGTCTTCAGGGGTCTGGGAGTGTTTTATCAATACTTAAAGGCGCCAGAGGAGATTATACAAACATGTAATGCCAACATATAAATAATAGAGCACACATCAATATCCCTCTTGGTCCTCCCTACTGTAACGATTAAAACCGCTAACCGATATTTACGAGTCTTATGCAAAATAGAGAGCTCATGACCTCTAGAAGGAGGGACTTACTTGCACGAGAATTGTTTGACCTGTCAACCAATTCTCTAGTATAGTAATCAAACAACATCCATTATCCTATCTCTTGATGACTGCGCGGAGCTGTCAGGTGGAGTGTTGTGGCTAGCGATGGCTACAGAGGGCAAATAATAGCTACTCTAACTACTGGCATCCAAAGAAAGGAAGAGGGTGCTTTATAAAATACTAAGGATAACAAAATAACAATTTCTCTAATTTTTAACAAAAATACAGCATTTCACAGATATACTTGCCAACCTGTCCTCTATCATCCCTGGTGTTTACAACTTTTGGTGGTCCTGGATAAGACGTAAATCTTTCTGAAAATGGTTGAATTTTCTCATTATAGACTTCTTCTTGGTCTGCAACACTGCATGCCTCTCTGCCTCCAACCCCCTCCCCTGACATTGCAAGAGCAGCTCAGACACTGCCGCAACAGTGTGCAAAGAGCTCTTCTAGCTACAGACAGAACAAGGTCATTACAGCAACTGACTGTGATTTTATTGATTAGGTGAGGGAGCAGAGGCTGATTCTAGTGTGTGTATAGGTGAGTTAGCAAAGCTGAGAGTTTTGTCATTGTTGTTTTATATCCATCTCAGATCATCACTTCAGCTCTCATGATCTGTACAATCTCTCTTCTATATGTCAATTATTAGGTACAATGGCCAGAAGGTAATAAGGTTTATAAACCGTGTTACCCTGATATCTACACCACACTGTCAGCTCACAGAACTAGATGGATCATAACTGTGTTGCTTACAGAGTGCCCCACCCACACTCTGGGAATATTGCACTGACCATCACTGAGAATAGTGAGCTGAAAACAGCGACTAAAATGTAAAGTAAGGAGGTTAATAAATATCTTTATTATGTAAACCATCATTAGGGGATTCCATTTTGAGAACTTTCTTTCATTGGCACACCCCGTTAAAGAAAAATCTATATCAAACTTTCAAGGATCCAGGCACTTGGGACGTGGTAATCTTCCTGTATATTGGTATCAATGGCCTCCTTTTCTCAAATCAACTGTTTAATTATTACTACTACGGGGCTCACAACCTATTACCAGTGCAGTGATTCTTTCCTGCCACATGTGTGCTGAACTACATTGCTGCAGATGGGATTATATACAGGCGTGAGGCCGAGGGGAAATGCGGGGAGTAAGGGAGATAGTGTAACAGCGTGTGAAGCCCTGCAGAATGTAAGAGCTCTGTACCATCCCCAGGAGTCACGTCGATGGTCCTCTTAACAAGGTTCATGGGACCTTGAGCTAAGTGCCCCTGGTTTTCATCGCTTTGTTCTATTTTATGGTAGATTTCCTTTAAATCAGACAATCTACAATATGAGTGGAACTATTTTTGAAACCTGATGGATCTTATTTCCCCAAATTGGAATTCCTGTTTGGCAACACGTATGCTACTGCAGACTGAAACTATTTTTTAGAATACCCGTTATGTATGAAACAGACTTCACCAACCGGGTGTTTGTCTTCAGAAATCCACAGCTTAAACCGTGAGGGGAAGATTAGAATAACGAAGCTTCATCATTTAATACAACGAAGCGCAAAAATGTTTGGGAGTAAGCCAGGCAAGTTTGTACACGGATTCTACACCCTTTTCATTTTTACAAGAAAGAGACAAATCAGAATACTGGACAAACCGATGTTTTCAACCACTGTATATGTATCTGAGACAAAAGGAAGGTTAGTGAAATTTCTGCACTGGCTGACCCTTCTCTTCCAATGTCACAAAATGACAAGAGATCTAAGATTCCACATGAGTAGTTTGTGGATTGTGCAGATGAATATCAGATGTCACTCAAAATGGGTTATGTAAATGTATACAGTCATAGAAAAGAGGATCAACCAAGCTCCTGAAAGGCTGATGAACACGTCTCATATGAAAAGAATGTCCATGTATACCGGTAGAGGAACTTCTGTCCGTAGGAGAAAAACCACAAAATCCCTTCTTTGCGTATTTGTATATTATCGGAGCTCAGCTCTTTTTATCAGAAGGATTCCAGGTGAGAGACGATCCGCACCCTTCATATGTTGAAAATAGTTAAACTGGGATATCCGAGTTGCTGCCTCATTCAAAAAGCCCGACTATCCAATCACTGATAAACAGTGGGAGATTTAAAGTGAAGTAAAATCTATTTAAATGATTATGGTAAAGAGGATGTGTAGTGAATACATAGACCGTGAATAAAGTTTACATTTATATGAAGAATGTTTAAAGGAATCTACCACCAGAGAAAGGATGGTAAACCAAGCACACTGACCTGGTGTGTCCCCCTCTGGGCACTGTCTGCTCTTCTTTTAGCTTCCTATGCCCTTGTACTGCTTAAAAATGTTGCTTTAAATGTACAAATAGCCTAAGGGCTTCAAGCTCCATTAACTCTAGGAGCACATAGCCTTTAGGTTCATTTCATCATTTTAAAGCCTTTTTTTTGTAGAAACCAGGGCATAAGCTAAAAGAAGAGCAGATCCTGCCAGAGGGGGTACACCACCAGTACATCAGTGTTCTTGGTTTACAAATCCTTCATCCTGGTGGTATAATGTCCTTTAAGGATGTTTTATTGTCTGGATTATATAAATAAGTGTAGTGAGCCCTTTTATATGCCCCCCAAAAAGCAAATGGGCAATGCCACTCACTGCCTTGAGTTTATGATGTCTAATTTTTTAACTCTCTGGTATAATTTATGATGTATTCAATAAACATATCCTCACTGTACATCGGTTTAGATACACTACGGTGTTACATTTACCGAAGGGCCTGCGCCATTTTTCTGTCAGAGTTTGCCCGTCTTTTTGCAAACTGACTTGCACATTTATTTAAGAGTGTTCGGGACACATTTTCTGGTGCACGCCGCACTATTCTTTCAAGCAAACAACACACAATTTCTGCAATGAAGGGGCATTCCGGTGCTCAGTTTGGGACTGTACCGTGGCCCATGTTTAAAGGTGCACAAAAAAAAATGGTGCTCTCTGCCACTCAGTGCGGGGGCGCAAGATCCATGAATAACGTGTACCAGAAATCATATCTCCGGCGCCCTCCGCACACACACAGGCAACTGCAATAGTACAACTGTACTGTTCTAATTAATAACTCCTATGTATCTGCCTTTAAACCATTAGGAGTCCATATTCACCGGAGTCCTGCCTCAAGCTGGGGAATTTTGGGTGTGGTGGGTCCTGACTTATGGAAAAGGCAGAAACAAAGATATACCCAATTCGGTTGCTCTTTTCACACACTTGAATGGTGGAGATTGGTAGTAGCTCTCTGATAATATACAAATACGGCAGTCCCGGGTTACATACAGATAGGGTCTGTAGTTTTGTTCTTAATTGAATTTGTATGTAAGTCGGAACTTAGAACTTTACATGTAACCACCAGCCAATTTTTTTTGGTCTCTGTCCAATTGGATTTTAAAAATCTTGGATTGTCATTAGAACCAGGATTAACAATAACTTATTTAGACACCTTGTTAATGTTTATATGCTGATCATTGTAGCCCAAGATAGAGTACAGTAATTACCAACACCCACGAGGTCCCTTTGTAACTAGGGGTCGTAGGTAAGTCAGGTTAGAGGGCACCGCCTGTACTGCTAGAAGGGGTTTGGTAACTTTTCTCTCCTGCGACAGAAGTTCCTCTAGAGTAACATGGACATTCTTTTTCACTGTTGAGAGTTTTCACCAGCCTTTCAAAAGGTTGGTAGCATAAAGATCCTTGTATGTGAACGTATTTAGGATGACTCCTACTACTCTCAAAAGGCAATCTTTAGCTCTCTTGTCAATATGGACATGGAAAGAAGGCAGCCATGCTGATTTTCAATAACCTACCCTTTTGTTCTCAAGAAAGATAAGCAGCTCCTGCATGTGTATCTGGGTAGGTTGAGCAGCGTCATCCAGCAAACTTGGCTAGTGAATGGTTTCCTGTGTCCCGTGCAGCGGCCATAAATTGCTCTATGAATTGCCAATAAAATGTTTCTAGGCAGAAAAAACACCAACTTATAAACAGGTCAACTAGGATCATCGCCCTTTATAGATCCACTACGAACTCTATAAGGTCATATAGGATCTTCTCGCCTTATATATCCAGCTCGAACATTATTAGAGGTCCACAGTAGGATCAATCATCATTACATTATCCACAACTAACTCTACAAAGGTCACATAGGATTTCTCCAATGTTAGTCTACGTAGCTAATCATAGCATTGATACGCCTCTGAGAGGTATTCAGGTGGTCGCCATTACACATTGTAACTAAGTGAGCTGTAGAGCCGGGCAATCATACACTAGCTTCGCTATTATACTTGACAGTATTCGAGGAAACAAAAGACCGCTCTTGAAGAGACTATGAGGTTTTGAAAGAGCACCCCTGTCTCCCACACGTGTTTAGAGGAGGGTAACACAAATTGACCTCTTGTCTGCTTATCCTTTCGAAGGAGGAAGCCATGCTCGTAGCATCAGGACCAGAAGAGCTCCCTGTCTGTAGTTTTTTCACTATATAGAGGATTTAAAACATACATTTATAGCATCCAGAGCAGAGTCATCACAGATACTCGACTGTGCTTCTTCTTTAATGTCGGCACCAGGGGAGTGGACCCACTGTCACCGCGGCACGATGACGTAAGCCACACCCCTGGAGCGGAGTCTTAATGGAAACGTCGGTTTTCATTTCACCGAGCCCCCCGCAAAGCGGTTGGACTCTCTGAGGCGTGTACCACCCTGGACTCCACATCGTGACTTTGTCCACAATGGCGGCCAGCGTATCACCAAGCCGTGGCAATTGTGTCAGAACAGCTGAGTTTCATACAGCAGCTTGGGATCAGAGTCGGTACGTCAAGCAAAGTTCCAGGCGACAGCACGGAAATCGAAGTCAATAATGAATCGGGGGTCACAAACGTATTCAGATATCAAGCACAAAGGGCATCAGACAAACTCTCTAAGGCTGTGTGGCACAAATGGCTTGAGGAAGATCATGGATCCGGAAAGCCAGCACCATTAATGGTGCGCTGGCCATTTAAATCTTCCGAGGCCGGTGAGAGGCAGCCCCGCGGCCTGACCGCCGGACCAGAATGCGAACCCCTGACATTTAATTTAGATATGTTATATTTGCGCTAAAATTCTTTGTAGAGTATCTGTCAACTCCTGTTTTATTAAAATATTTGTATTCCCAGCAAATCAGGAGAACTCTATGGTTGATTGAATTAAACAACTGGGTGTATTTGGCAAGTCTGGTACTGAGGGACACGCCCATGACAAAGATGTTTTGGGAAAAGATGCTACAGATTGTGTATCACATCAGGACCTTTTTAAAATGACACAGTTGACATCTGCATTGCATTTGTATCATAAAAACCTGGACAATAAGTGTATCTGTTGTGTGCCATCTACTTAAATTTGTCCCCTGATGTACGGTCAAGACGTCGGCTGTTTGTAAAAATAATAATGTTGTTTATCAAGTTTACATAATGACTTTGATTTTTGGATCATAAGATTTAAAGGAAGGGGTTCAGCAGTCTTGACCATACATATCTACAGACAGTGTTGCTAGCAGCTGAGGATTTGTGTAGTCCATACCGTGGTGTTTGTTTTTGTAGCACAGGACTGTTTAAAAATGCAGTTTATCGTGTCGTTTGGTAGCTGGTTGGGAACCCCTGGTGCACTGTTTAATAGACAAAAAAAACACTCCAAACATGAACTTCTAAAAAATCCTCTGTTATTCCAGCGATCATGTATTCAGTACCTCTGGCGAGCGGCAATGTTACACTAAGCCGAGTAAGCGTTTATTGAAATGTGTATGATTTGCCTGCCTTTTTATGTTCCTGTCATTACATGTAGTTTTGAGGCGATTTTTTTATTATTTGGAATAAACCTTGGATTTTTGGAACGTTACGTTTGGAACTGGAGTTTTTTCCTATTGAGCATTGCATTCGTGTGCCTGGGCTCGAGTCAAAACTTCACTTCATGCGGATGTAAACCAGGGAACTGACTTCTTTTCTCCTATTACTCTGATGCACTGTCAGTAGATCTCTTAACTCAACACAGACACCAACCCCCGTCCTCCTAAGTAACAATTGTCTATTCCAAAGAAACCACACACAGTAGAAAGCAGAGACTAATGCATTGGACACACCAGTGCATACAGGGTGGTCTCAATCCAGCTAATTCTGGAATATATATATACTTTCTAGTATAGCCTAGGTTTTCAGCAGAAAAAAAATGTCGGAAAACCCAAACTCACCTTGTTACTCAATTAAAATATAGGTTTTTACCAGGGTTTTTTGTGGTAAAAGTAGGCTTATACTTGGGTCGGCTTATACTCGATTATGTACGCAATATGTTTTACATTCCTTTCTATGATTCTTTGTTTGGTTCAAAATTGCTGACAGATTCCTTTTTATTATGGAAGGGAATACCAACCTACACCTTTCTGCGGGGTGCCCCAAAACTAGGGTGTTTTTACAGTGCATGTTCCTCCCTGTCTCCTTGAATCTAGATGAAGCAGCAGCCATTGGAGGGCATAAGACCCCATCTTGTATATCAGGAGATAGCCCCTTTAATTATACTGTGATTATACTTACTGTAATATTTTCTAAACTTGGAATAGTGTCTTCTTCCTCTTTTTTTTGATCTTCGCAATAACTACTTGGGATGCTGGACGCTCCTTCTCCTACGTGGAGTCAATCTCTACCAGTACCTGACGATTGGCAATTCCGTGTGTAAGACGCATGGCTTCTTTGTGTAAGCTTTCTGCATTCCGCAATCCCCAACTACTATCCCCGTTATCTCACTTGCTGCGCTCCGCTTCTCCACCTAATTAACGTGCTCAAATCCAGGATTGTTTCGACCATGCTCTGCTTCCTTTATATTACCCTGAATCCTTTAGCATACAGTTCAGCCTGCTCAGCTATATCAAATCCATATTACAGTGCAAGCTGAGGATTTACTGTCAACTTCATAGTCCTTTATAAGACCAAAACATTGATAATGACTAGTAGGGGAAATCTATAAGTGTGCAACCCCAGCACATATGCCCTCTGTAAGAACAAGCATATGGTTTCTCCAACAGGCCACGTCCTCATGTTCTCTAGCCAACTCCCCTCAACAAATAATAAAATCAATTTCTCTGGTGGAGTGCAGTACTCCAGTAATTGTGCGCTCTGAAAACCCCTTAATTAGCCCTTACAGACAACTAACAGACAGCATTTTTTTTTTTCTTTTAAGTGGCAAAACGGGCACTATACCTCTGGGTTCTGTGCAGGCTGCACTTCGTGCACATATGAGACGTCTTATATGTATCTAACTATAGAAAGTCACATGCTCCGCTATGATTCCAAAACTAATTGAACTGGACCATGAAAAAATGTAAAAAATCAAAAGTAACATTGTCATTCTGTTCATGTTACTTCCAATCCGTGTACTACATTATCAATAGTAAGGATCCTTCATAAACTCCATTCAAAAATTAACAGATACGGACTAGTAAGGACGTATTTAACTAATAATAACGTTATAGATTGTTTTATGGGTGTGTATTGATGTATCTGTCTCTAACATCTTCCCAATGTTTATACCCTGAATGAAATACACCCTCATGTAGAAACAGTGATGCTACGATCCATACCTTCATATACTCACTCATCATAGTTGATCCAGCTCATTGTTTGGTTAGGGGTCTTCTTGCATTGACAAAACACACTGCACGGCAGCCATTAGCCTACGTGCCCTGATGTATTACAAGAATACATGGGATAAGCTCTTTCGGATAACCGTACCACATTTTGGAAATTATAGATAAAATGTAATCCAGACTATCATTACTTGGTACACAGACATGCCACAAGTACATCTGTCCTCTGTCTGATTGAAATGAGAAATTCTTTCCTGCTTGTGAAGAGATTCGGACACTTGCTAGGATGGAGCATAGAATATACGCTTTAATAATGTCTTTTAGCAAGCTGTCATACATAAAGTATTAACAATGACACCTACAGAATCGGCATTCATAAACATCTTTCCAGAGCTTAGGTTGGTTGAACCCATATACAGCGGTCCCCCCTACTAAAGAACACCTGACGACATACGACCCCTAGTTTACAGACGGACCACTGGATTTTGGTATTAACTGTACTTAAGTCCTAGGCGACAATATACATCTTTAACAGTTTATCATGCTGCCTGTAATTAATATTTATTGTTTATCCTGGTTCTTATGACAATCCCAACATTTTTACATCCACTTGTCACGATACCAAAACAATTCTGGCTGGGTTCAATACTAAAAGTATATGGTTCCGACTTAATCAAACTCAACTAAGAACAAACTTTACAGACCCTATCTTGTATGTACCAGGGCATGCCTGTAATGGTCTAAAGAAATGAAATGTATTCTTTACATTGGATGCGTCGGTCTAGAGTTTTTTGCTGACTTTTAGGCCTAAATGTATTAATGCAGATCTGTAAGTTGCTCCGTACAATCCCTGGAGATCAATTCCAACACGCTCTTTCCAGGATTTTGAGCAGTAGTGCAGGGACAAAACGAAACCTTGCAACATCAACTCAACGATGCAGGAGGGATAGCTGGGGCTTACGAACTTGGCTTCTTTTTGTTGCTCTTAGCCCCCTTGACTTAATTTTAGAAACAATAAAGTGATTTTCCCTGCAAGGGGGGGCAAAGCATCATGGATCAGGATACGAAATGCGAAGACAAGTGAGCTGGACTGGGAGTTAGACCTAGACCAAGTGTTTGGAAAAAAATCGTCAAAGTTCAGATCAAATTTTGGGATGATCTTCTTGCTTAATAGTTTCCTTATCGGTGGCTCATTAGCATAAGGCGGCACTGATTGTCCGTTGTTGTAAATGAGAGTAGTTTCGTTGCTACTTACTACCACATATGACCATTAGTCTGTATTCTGTACGGAAATTTGGCGCTTAACGTTTATAACAAAAATGCATTGTTTGTTCATATATGTTGAGCTAAAAGTAGAATACTAGTGTCAGCAGTGGAATAATAAAATATATAGACAACTACAGTGACATGAAACTCGGCACTTACGCAAGAACCACCAACATTAACAAACAATAACATCTAAACTGAGAAAAATTTGTATTTCTTGAAAGGATTCTTAAGGATGAAACGATATCTGAAGTAGGTTGACATTTAGTGATTCTTACGGTGGAAGTAAGATAGTCTAAGCGGGATTGTGTGGACACTCCTATTACTTTATTGCATAATGTCACCCGCCCCTACTGACTGATAATGATGATTACATCAGAAACCAAATACCACCGTCCAGTGCATGCATATGACGGCCCGAGCCTAAACACATGGTCTCCATTTTTCCCACTCCTGAACTGAATGGGACAATTAGCTAAACACTCAGACAGTCGTCGAATAGCTGTGCATTTATAAGATCTCATATTCAGTTGGAATAACATAGTTTAACTCAAGACCGTGATTTTCATCTGGGGAATGATTTATATACCCACTTCTTTTTGCTCTATTGCGCTACTGGTCCTAACTGTCTTGGGCAACATATTACCAGGCTGAATAATCACTGTTTTTCCGAGCTACAGAAAGCAATGATTTCTTGAACGATGTTCTACCACCTACGTGATCTTGGACTCCCCAATGTAAGTTCAGTATATGGTACAAGGGTTAAATGTTCCCTGCCGTTGTACTCAGGCTCTATACGCCTTTCTATTTAGATCTTTATTTTCATGTAAATTATTACGCAATTGGGCATCTCATAAGCCGAAACTCGATACATGTTTGCACTGAACGTCACCAATAAACTCTGTTGGGTCAAGCTCACCAAAGTAAACTTTGAGTGATCAGTGATAGTCAATATTGATTGGCTGGGTACAGCGCGTACATGTCCTAATTTAATCCTTGATGGTTTTGAATAAGGAAGCCTGCCGGCTTACGGAGGAAGCTTGCCAGATATTGTCTCGACTATCTATCCAGGACCAAGATCCCATTCTTCTACAACTTAGGCTGAATTCAAGTCGTCAGTATCTACGTTACAAACAGCAACCAAGCATCTACGTAACAGCGGTGTGTTCAGTACAACACTGCAAAGTCTATATGGCAATATAGGCTATGTGAAATATTTTCGAAATGCCCATACAACATGTAATTGTGACCAATGCAATATCAAAAAATAGAAATGTTCCTGAATGATAATGAATACTTATTTTTTTTTTGCTAATGACCATTTCATTCATCACAGAATATTGCCTTGCAAAAAATGAGGCAATTGTATAACCAGCATCTGTATACTTGCATTTGCAACTTTACAACAGGCCCATGGGTTTTGTCAGGATTAACTTGTTGGTACCTGGGTCAGATAACACTGACAATGTTTTTCTGCCCATAAAAAGCAGGGAATAGCTATGGAAAAGGGTAAGCTCCACCGTGAGCATTTTGCATTTCACGCATATATTTAGACTAAAATCAATGTTTAAATAGTGAAATTATTTCTTATTGCGCTGTGTCACCGATCAATGTCTTAGTCACTGGACAAGTTATAGACAAATTCTTAGTAACTAATGTTGTATGTAGTGTATTGATTCTTTGTTCAGTTTGTTCTCCGGCAGTAATTCCAGTGATTCATTTGCATGTTCGCTTTTAGTTAACTGGCTACAACCCATACAGTTCTTCTTGTCAAGTCCAAAAAAAAAAAATCTATTAATCGTTATATTTAGCACGCTGGTCCAACTCCACCCCCCTTTGAATATTATTCTTTTACATAATAAAAAATAATTTGGTCCTTAGATAGTAATATAACAATTAGCTAATAAACTTAAACCGGCTTCATAGTATATTTTTAACAAAAAAGGCCAAAACGTCAAGCAAAATGTGTGAAAACCTGCATCCATTAAGGATTTAAGCGAAAGAGCAGTCCAGGTGCTGATAAGTTGCTATTGGCAAGTGTGACCACTTTCTATACAAGGCATAAGTTTGTGCAGTTTAGTTGATTCTGTACATCCAGACGTGTAATACAATGCCAGGAGAAAAATAGCAGAATGACATCTTATAGAGCATTGTTGCTTCCCACGCAATCTATAAAGCTAGGTGTCGAAGAAAAAAAGTCCATTATTGTACATGAGAAGATTACCACAAGTGAAAAACATTCAAGATGGCTGACAGAACACCCAAGTCATGACAATAAGAAAAATCCAGAACAGTATGGCTTGCTAGAGAAAGCATCTTCTTCTGAAAAAAACGATCAGCAAATTGAGTCTAAACAAACCAGATACATCTAAAACATTTGGATAATAATCAGCTAAAATTATGATCCTACCTTCCGACTATCAAATTATTTTTTCAGTGTTTCTTGCTTGTCGCTACAGCAAGCGTACAACTGGATCCTTGCTTTTTTATTTTAAGGTATTGTGTTGACTAATGAAGCATGCAGAAACTTTTCGTTCTACATTAGCTGAAGGATGTTTTCTATGTCTACTCTAATGTTTGCCTAAGACGCTGGTAAGTATGTAGCATCCTCCCTGTTGAATATCACAGCAAACCGCTTGTAAGCACAGTCCAAACAGCGGCCATGTTTTTATTTATGTGCATATACAGTGGGGAATAAATTCTGCTATTATACAATCAGAAAGTGTCCTAAAGCTTAAACTCTGAATAGCGCCAACAGGACAATGCCCCCCCGGTAATGGAGAGAAAGAGGGACGTGTACGTGTCCAAATACCTTACAAAGATAATTAAACCGTTTGAGGTTAGGTTGTCCAACTATGGGTGATATGATAATAGATTTCCGGCTGTATGACTAGAATGGTTGTAAACGCAGGTGGCTCTAAAGTCATGGCCTGTTATCGTCAAGGTGTAACCATGAAACACAGGACACATTGGAAGCAACTGTTTTGCCACTTCCATCATAGCGGGAATAATACTGACGGGAAATATGTTTTGGCTATCAATGTACTAATGGGGTAGAAGGGTTACCAGTTAGTGAAATGACAAGAGAAGCGTGCTAAGGACTACATGGGTTGTTGTTGAAAAAATCCAATACTCAATGCTTCAGCAGCCCAGTCTCTTTATCGCACTACTAATTTTGCCCCGAGCATCACCTTCGGTTTTTTTTCTAAAGACATAATTCCCTATATGTGAAACGTGAAGGCTGACCTGCAAACCAGTGGAATAGGCTGGGAGGAGACCCATTGTGTGGAAATGTAGAGTGCTTAAAGCAGCCAGACCTGAAATCTTATAGAAAAACCAGAATCCATCTGTTGTAATTAAAGTTCAGTTCCCCAATATCAGAGCATTGACATTTAAGCATTAAAAACCCAGATTCATAGTCAACATCACACACACAGGAGGTAGTGATAGGGATTTGTTGTTGGGGTTGGGTCCTCGCAATAGAAACTTTGTTACCATAGCGAACCCTGGAACTATCAGGTGTCGGTAACCTCCCTAATAAAAAATATACTAGGCTGGGGACTACAAAAGTAGATTCGTTCTTCTTTTTTAGAATATGCAAAGGCATAAATACCTGTACTTCACACAAAAGGAAGTTTTAAGATAGCGAACCTACTCTTCCGAGCTTATGCCGATCGGCATTAGCGTACTCGTAACTGCTCGTTCGCGACGAGTATTTCGCCCGCCAGAAAAAATGGCATCTCCCTCCGTTTTGCTTTTTGGCGGCCAAAACAGAGCCATCACAAGCCAGGAGACTCTGCACTCCACCCACATTACGTGGTCCCCTTACACGTAGATAGGCAAGTGGTGGCCTGGCCAATCAGGTGACCCTGGGACTAGACTACCCCCTCTGCCCGCGCTGCTCGGATCATTCTCTGTCTTGTGGCCCTCCGCTAGGATAAGGACTGCTGCTTGCTCAGTGACAGTCGCTAGGTTTTCTATTAGCTTACTGTTAGGCAGGAGTGATTCTTATAACCCACAACACCCTTCTTAGGGCTACAATAACGTGATAACTTTTTTTTTTTTTTTATTTGCAGCTAGTAACCAATGTGAGGATTCGCAGGGGGACTTGCGACCGGTTGTGTTTAGCTCTTAGTGACACACATATCCACCTCAACACCAAAGTGGGAAAATTTATTAGGGGTTTGAGTAGAATTAGGCAACATCTGCCAGTTTCCTTTATTTACGTTTATTTTTTTATACTCAGCGTCATCTCATCTGGCATAGTAGTGGGGCTGTATACTTGGCTAGAATTAGCCCTCGGAAGATACAAACGTTAAATTCTCTGAACCTGTAGTTGACTTATCTAACCTCTAACTAGAATAACATTGTAAGAAGTAGAGGGGCACATTTACCAAACGCAGTGCACTAGGTGCAGTTTGCCTGTGTAGTGTGCAGGGGGCGCCAAGATCATGAATTGTGCCACACGTTCTTCACGAATCTGGAGCCCCCTGCAATGCCCAGGCAGAGTGCATCAACTTTTTTGGTGCACCTATAACATGAGGCGTGCAAAAAATGTGGCGCACGATCCGACTGAGCACCGGAATGTCCCCTCAGTGATGAAATTTGTGTCGCATAAAGAATAGTGCAGCCGCAATAGAAAAGGGCGACACAAAAGGGTGCTGACTAGAGATGAGCGAGCACTAAAATGCTCGGGTGCTCGTTATTCGAGACAAACTTTTCCAGATGCTCGAGTGCTCGTCTCGAATAACGAGCCCCATTGAAGTCAATGGGAGACCCGAGCATTTTTCAAAGGGACCATGGTTCAGGAATAAAATGTGTTATTTAATTGAAAAAGAATGTCTTCTGATAAGTGAGCAGATGTATGCAAACATCTGCAATCTATTCTTCACTGTTCCGCGCGTATATTATCTCCCGACAAGTTATCAGATGTGAAGAACAGTGAAGAATAGAATAAAAACAGTGAACACAGGATCATTTAAGTGAAAAACGCAGTGAAAAACACAGTGAAGAATAGATTGCAGATGTTCGGCACATCTGCTTACTTGTCGGGAGATACGCTGTCGCGGGATCCGCTCCTCTTCTTCCACTGAAGTCTCCCCGTGCTGCCCGATGTCTCCCCGTGCTGCCCGATGTCTCCCCCGTGCTGCCCGATGTCTCCCCCGTGCTGCCCGATGTCTCCCCGCATGTTTTTCTCTGTAATTGGGGCCCCAGTTACAAGAGGGAATGATCGTCTGTGGGGGCCGATGTGAGATCAGAGCTGTACCCAGGAGCGCAGACCTGGTGATCACATCTATAGAGCCAGTGGCAGTGCTGGCTCTCGTATTCACAGCATAATGATACTTCAGCGCTGTACAGTGAAGAAAGGAGAAGGCATTAACATACGGCTCACCTGTGAAATTAGTTCATGGCAAATACGTTATATGTAGTGGTTATAGTAGTACAAATAATTTGTCATCTGAGCATCATTGTTATCATTATAGTTTGGTGCTGCTGTTTTGCGGGGAAGCAGGGACTCCTTGTATCATATAGCACTATGATGCCTAGAGTCCCATCCTCTGCACTGTGTTTGCCCCTTGAAATCCAGCCAACGAATGATCCAGGATACATGAATAGATCATGGTTATGTGTTTTTGGCCTACAATTTTTAAAACAGTATTAGGTTCTGATTAGAGATGAGCGAACATGCTCGTCCGAGCTTGATGCTCGTTCGAGCATTAGCGTACTCGAAACTGCTCGTTGCTCGGACGAATACTTCGCCCACTCGAGAAAATGGCAGCTCCCGCCGTTTTGCTTTTTGGCGGCCAGAAACAGAGCCAATCACAACCAAGATCCAACTAACATAGTTTTAACTGCAGCACCTTTAATCTACTACTAGTTCACTGCCTCCATACATGGTCCCCTTATCAAACGAGCTGTGTCAGGCAGAATTTTGGGTTGTTTTCATGGCTTCCATGTTAACTTTGTCGCCACCCTGCTGTGTAATCCACAAAATATACTGGCAAACTTTTATCATGTACCGATATTATTTGAGCGCTTCTTGCTCACCTCCTTTGGTTCCTCTCTGCCACCCATTGGTTTGAAGCCTGAGTCCATTTAGGGTATGTCGCCATGACACTCTCTAGCCTGCCGCTGCTGCCTCTGCATGCCGTCCCCTATAGTGTCAGGGTCAATTATTGGATGTTTTAGATGCTATCTAGCTTCATTCTGTCACTCTGTCATGGCCATGCTGTTGCCCATAATTTTGGCATAATGGTGCGATTATGCAGCCTCAGAGGCATCCATGCATGCTGCCCCTGCTGTTTCCTGTCCATTTCCGTGGTGTTTCCATCCCTTTCTGAGATTCCCAGGTGTTTGGCCAAGCTTCCCTGTGCAGAGCCTTGGTCCCCTTGAAAAATGCTCGAGTCTCCCATTGACTTCAATGGGGTTCGTTATTCGAGACGAGCACTCGAGCATCGGGAAAAGTTCGTCTCGAATAACGAGTACCCGAGCATTTTAGTGCTCGCTCATCTCTAGTTCTGATATGTAGATGTAGAATGTAGATTTTATTTTCCTCATTTCCTCAGAGTCACAGCTACTCCAAAAGGGCCATGGCCTCACTTTCATACACTAGACATGACTTTAAGCACAATGGCTTGGACATCTTATTCTTGCTATTTTCTAGAACACAGATGATCTATTGGAGCTTTGTGAAAGCATACTAAAGTAACCTGTCAGAATGGCATTTCACATGGGGCCCACAGATTATGTGGATAACAGAAGGGACACTAAACGAAAAACTTGGGGAGATGGGAAGGGGTGTTACTAGAAGAGGCTAGGCCCCAGAGCAGAGTTATGAATGTGGCCCCCTTTCCCCTTAAAAAAGTATATATACAGCATATATACATACATACATATAGCAATACAGGCGGTCCCCTACTTAAGGACACCTGACTTACAAACGACCCCTAGTTAAAGACGGACCCCTCTGCCCACTATGACCTTTTGTGAAGCTCTCTGAATGCTTTCCCAGACAGTCCCAGACTGTAATGATCAGCTGTAAGGTCTCTGTAATGAAGCTTTATTGATAATCCTTGGTCCCATTACAGCAAAATTTGAAACTACAATTGTCACTGGGACAAAAAAAAAATTGTCTGGAGCTACAATTATAAGATATATAGTGTCGACTTACATACAAATTCAACGGTAGCGCCAGACAAATTTTTTTTTCCCTAGTGGGACATTGGAGTTTCCAATTTTTGCTGTAATGTGACCACGATTATCAATAAAGCTTCATTACAGAGACCTTACGCTTTACAGTGCAGTCCTGGGACTGTCTGGAAAAGCATTCAGAGAGCTTCACAAACGGTTATAGTGGGCAGAGGGGTCCGTCTTTAACTACTAGGGGTCTTTGTTTAGTCAAGTGTCCCTTAAGTGTGGGACGCCTGTATTGCTATATGTATGTATGTATATATGCTGTATATATACTTTTTTAAGGGAAGGGGGCCATACATTCAACTAACTCTGCTCGGGGCCCTAGCCTCTTCTAGTAATACCCCCTCCATCTCCCCAAGTTTTTCGTTTAGTGTCCCTTTCTGTTATCCACTTTCTGTGGCCCCATGTGAAATGCCATTCTGACAGGTTACTTTGAGTATGCATTCACAAAAGCTTCAATAGATCCTGTGTTCTAGACCATAGCAGAATAAGATGTCCAAGCCATTGTGCCTTAAGTCTGTCTAGTGTAGAAAGTGGAGCCTGGCCTTTTGGAGTAGCTTGACTCTGAGGAAATGATGAAAATAAATCTACATTCTTTGACTATCAAACCTAATACTGTTTTACAAAATTTGTATGCCAAAACACATAACCTGGATCTATTCATGTATCCTGATCATTTGTTGGCTGGATTATATGAACAAAGGAGTCCATGCGTCCCTGCAAAACAGCAGCACCACAAACCTATAATGATAACATGAATTTGCGCAGATAACAAATTAGTTGTACTACTATAATCACTACATATAACGTATTTGCCATGAACTAATTTCACAGGTGAGCCGTATGTTAATATGCTTCTCCTTTCCTTCCCTGTATCAGCGCTGAAGTTCATTATCTGTGAAACAGAGCCAAGCCACTTCCACTGGCTCTATAAGACGTGATCGCCAGGTCTGCGCTGCTGGGTATACAGCTCTATCTCCACATCGCCCCCACAGCGATCATTCCCTCTTGTAACTGGGGCCTCAATGACAGAGAAAAACATGAAAGAAAAAATAGGGAAATATTGAAATGTCACCCAGGGGTCATTTAAGACCAAATGAGGGACATATATAGTAAGAAAAAGACACATAATGTATAAAATCTATAAAAATATTAATAACATTAACTAATTCTCAATAAATTAAATAAAAAACATCACCATTTTTTTCTCTGTTTACCCAGGACTATGCATTTTATACCAAATGAACCATGCACACACCATTTGGACTGCCTTTTCAGGCCTCATCATTAGGGGTTCGTATCAATCAAATCTAAACTTTACAAAAGTCCTGCATTTTTCCATGGGACTCTGTTGCTTCGATCTGTCATGTGCTAAATGCCGTGCACCGGTATTCCAAAGAAGTGTCAGCACCCTTTTTGTGTTTGGCGCCCTTTTCTATTGTCGGCTGCAACTAATTCTTTATGGACATCCACTTTCATCAATGCAGGAGGAACATTCCGGTGCGCAGTCGGATCGTGCGCCACATTTTTTGAACGCCTCCATTTTATAGTGCAGCACCAAAAAGATTGATGCAGGCAGTGCAGGGGGTGCCAGATTCCAGGACGAAACGTGTGGCACAATTCATGCTCTTGGGTGCCCCCTGCACACTACACAGACAACTGCACCTAGTGCACTGCGTCTGGTAAATGTGCCCAATACTTCTTATAATGTATTCTAGTTAGTCTAGTTTCCTGACTTAGTCTGCATGGACCACTGTATAGTGAAGTAACAATCTATATCAACAAACGCTGTGGAACGGAGGAGGATTAGACTGGAATCTGTTTTCTATGTTTCCTCCACCTGTCTTAACAAGGATTCTAGAACTGAGTTCCTGGAGATACAGGCGCGTTATTGTAGCATACATATAGTTATATGTATAAAGCAGTGGCGAACTAGAAACTGATGGCCCAGTCAAACGATCTGTGCGTGTCTTCTCATATGGTGAAAGTGCACCCTAAGGAACCCCTAAACTCTCTGGACAGGGGTGCTGATCGCAACCTCTGCCCCCCCTCAAGTTACGCCCCTGTGTATAAACAAGAAATAATTCCCCAATACGCAAAGATGATAAAAAATATCTCCTGTCATAAACAAGTTTTCTTAAATTAAATAGTACAGGGGTGGTCCCAACTTAAGGCACCGCGACTTACAGACGACCCCTTGTTACAGACGCACACTCTTGTACTCTGGTGAGCTTCTGGATGCTTGTCTTTAGTTCTGGGCGTCAATGATTCATCTGGAAGGTTTGTATGGAAGTTTTATTGATAATTCTTGTTTCCCATGACAGCAATAAAATTAAAAAAAACAATTGTCGATACATTATACAATATACCTGTTCTGACTTACATAGACAAATTTGACGAAGTACAACCTAGAGATCCTATCTTATATGAACCTAGACGTGCCAGAACAGTGATATTACGAGCATAAGTTCAGTGTAATAACCGTATTTCTCATGTTTCTTCTGCCTCCCACTTCTTGGGTTGCTTTACTTGCCCCTCCCGTGTACTAAGCTTTTTTATATTAGCATCTGTATCCGCATTTCGTATCACAAATTAGGTCGATGAGAGTGAGGGTGGTTTATTCTGACTGCACGGTGACCTTATTACTCATCACCTGAAGTGGGGTTGAGCATCGTCCTTACCTAGTAAAGGAGGTCAAAAAGTTGGAAGTGTAAGCACACACTCTTCTACCCAAACGTCTTCTCCCTCCATAGACTTATTTTACAGGAAGGAAAGAGCAAAGCCCATCCGGTAAAGTGAGTGACATTTTCTTATATTCTCCTTTACTATTCATTCATAAAAAAACTGTTTTTATAGAGGACGTTCATTATTCTGGGAGTTTCAAAAGCACAGAAGAGGGGCATGAGATAAGAAATATTGCCTTTAATATCCTGCAAAGAAACTTCCATTTGTTGCACCTCCTGACATTTATAAAACCCAAAAACATATGGTAATTGATTCATCTATTTCTAAAGCGCTTAGATTGTAAAAGGCAGGCTGATGAATACGTGCTGCTGAATCCTCTTGTAGAAATGAGTGGTCAGCACCAATTTTCCAGAATTCGGTTCAATTTCTGCTATGCAAATGCAAACACATAAAAATATTTCCTTTCTGGATCTGCAACGCTAACCAAAAGAAAAGGTGGAGTAAAAACCTAATCGTAGTACGTTATAGGGGCTTTGATACCATGCACTTCCCATTTCTTTTGAGAAATAAGCAGTTATATAGGCGGAGGTTGGAAACAATTCAACGGGGACCTTACAGACTGTGGTAAACAAGGATTGGAAGATGATGATACAACGTCGGGTTGGGATCGGGCTTGTCCTAATGTGGGGAAGGGTTAATTTAATTGTACACCCGGAATGAGCCAACTACTACTCTGGTTCAACATGTCAGAGGTTCCAGCTCCCGCTACACCTACTCTCTGTTTGTTCTGGCTTGGGCTTCTTTTGGTTGGAAGGTGGTAGGTTTGATGAGGATGTCAGTAGTGTGGCGGAAAGAGAGTTGTTAGGGTTGAATTGTCAGATTGGGTGTTTTTCTGTGTTACCCTTTTGTGGCCAGCAGTGGGTAATCAGAGGTCAAGATATAGAAACATATCCTTATACAATAGGAGGATGGTGCCAGAAGACAATGGACTTCACAGAAGGTAAAGATCTCAAAACATAAGACTGGAGGTGGCCTCTGTTATTGTTGGCTAAGCCCGATGGCCTGGATAGACCAGGGATGGTGCCTTTAGCTGGGTAAAGGGTTGGAGATATTCTAGAAATTATTTTGATCCGGGATCTAATGGGCTGATAATGATCTGCTTGACTCATGTGTTTGTCTATTCCCTCATAGTCACTGTCTTAAAATATACATCAGTGGTAACAAAGAGGTAACAATTGCAGCTCCAAGGTTAGCAGAATCATTTCAACCGATGAAACTAAATTATATATTTTGAAAGCATTTAATTTAATGAATATGTTAATGAAGAATTACAGCTTTATGTGTGCTTTAGTATTTAGCCTGTTTTCACCTGTGTAGTTTTTACCTCAGTAATGTCACCATCTGCCGGTGAACCTCAGGGGCCCAGTCAATGGAAGAGTCTTTTCCTAACTAAATTGTGCAGCCCAAGCATTGTTTTGTGCATGCAGTCACCCACACACAATGCTCTTTTTGTCACTTAGTATTCTGGTCAATATAGAAATAAAGAACATAATGGCAGCACAAGAAGTCTCCAGTCTACCACTGTGGACATCATTCTGGTCAGGGGCGTACCTTGGGGGGGCCAGAGGGTGCGATCACACCCGGGCCCAGGAGGATTAGGGGTCCCCATAAGGTGTCACTTTCCATATTGAGAAGACTTTACTAAACCAGTACATAAGTCTGGGCCGCTGCACAGATTTTGCACGGGGCCCATCAGCTTCAAGTACGCACACTGATTCTGTGATGAAACTTTTGTGCCTGACATTCCCAGTCGCCTACCTGTTTGTTTTCTTGTGTCTGTTGTGCAAGTTGCTGGAAAAAACATCTGCTTGTACGGGTAGAAGCCCGGCCAACCAAGCGTTCCTGGATCTTCATCCGCAACCTAGCACAAATACAAACAAACTCTGTCCCTTTGATTCTACAACCGGCACTGCTAGAAGAGAGCCTTAGTTGATAACTGAACAGGGATAAGCAGCAGCATCCATTCTGGTATACTAGGAGAAACAATCCATTTTCTTCCTGCCCACTGCTTTACTGTTCTGCTCTCAATGGTCGATGCTGCTAAGACTTAGGGCCGCAGGAGATGGCAATTGGGGAAAAGTGTGCTTTGTGCAAATAAAATAATAATTGATTTTTTCAGTGTATCTCCAATAAGAGCATCAAGTATTTGTTTAGACATTGTAATCTTATATATCGTATCTTATTGATCGTATTATCACAGCCTTTACATTTATGAACAGGGATTGATGTGTGCACTCTTCTAATTAGTTTTAATAAGCCACCAGGGGTGTAACCAGGAGCCTAAGGAGTTCATATGGTGTGAAAAAATAAAAAAAGATCCTTATACTTCCGAGTTCAAGACAACCCAAACAGCTTCATTTATATGTGTTGGGCAGATGGCTCCCTGTAAGCTACATAGACATGAGGTGGGCTGTTCTAATATAACCAAGAATGGCTGTATATAAAGCCGCCCATGCTGAGTCCCTGGCAAGGGGACGGTCGCCCAGGGGGCCCCTCTACAGACGCTGAGCCCAGTCTTAAGGTGTATTCCGCGAAATATGAACCTCTGATATCAAAAACCCTTGATAGCAGAAATGAATGAATACACAACAAACCCTCATGTCCTTTAGTCACAAAATGTAGCTTAAATAGTTTGATTTTTGATTCCAAAATTTTCAATGCTGGCCTCTCTAAAGTAAAGATTATCACACAAATGGCCGCCACTGAGAACTACAATCAATTCCCATGAGCCTTTTAGTTCTCTCAGTTAACTCCTCCTCCCTCTTACGTCTGCTCTCATATATCTGATAAGACTTTCTTGCTTCTGTTACCAATAGGACTGATTTGTACACTGGCCATTCCGATAATGATGGGTACACTGGATGCACTGCACAACGACGACGCCACAAGTGGTGGTCATTGCCCTGCCCAGCAGGTGCCGGACATGTGATGTGGACAGTGACCATCCAGCATCTTATTCCTGTGTCTGCGCCGCGCAGAGGAAATCAACGACTGATTAAAGGGCCAGTGGCATTTTAATTCTCCATTATAGTGTATGTCCGCATTAGTTTTCTGCTATGGGAGCGAAATTTTAAATAAACTAATGACATATTGCTTATTTTTAACGACCGCCTTGTTAATGGATTATGCTTATTCCTGGAATACCTCTTTAACTATCCATTTCCTCTAACCAAATAAATGCCCTTACTCATTACCTGTTCAGCTTAAAGGGAATGATAATGTCACTAATAAATTTACTCACTTCCCAGGATAGGATATAACACTGATCGTGAAGTAGAAAGAGGGCGTCCCTGAAAGATTGACACTCATCGGTAAATGGGGAAAATCTCTCAAATTCCCTGATCTGCTCTAAGACTTTCAGGTATTCTCATAGAGAATTAGCCCATAGGGAATTGCAACTTCTGTGAATTGGGGGGAAGGGGGGGCTGGGCAGCTGCGTGCAGTGGTTAGCTTGGGCATGCTGCCCTTTGTGCCTGTAACTGCTTTAGTATAGTTCTTGCTGCCTTCAGACATAGGCCCTATGGTGTCATTCTTATGCTGGGTGAACCTGGTGTTAGAGAGCCCAGGATCACAGCCGCACATTGCCTTTGCTGAACTGCTGCCGGGATTTATCAGGGGCGATAGCATATGATAAATGTGCCACCATTGCTTCTAGGGAATTCAATGGGCAAACAGCACCGTCAAAACCTGTACGTTAAAGGGGTATTTCCATGAAAAGTTTTCTATTGTCCTCAGCATAACAAAAATACACTTCTCTAATTCACTGTTTTATTAACCAAACAGTCCTGCTGTACACAATTTTCAGTTTCCCCTTGACCCACAACCCCGTAACATTCTGACTTAGGGTCGGTTGTGGGGCTGAGTTTCTGTCTGTCTCTGCTGTGTGGCTGTAGCCCTCCACCTGCAATGGAGCTCAGAGACTCTCACTCATTACATCCTTCCTGCAGACCATGTGAGAATATAGAGAGGATTCCAACATCGAAATCTCCAATGAATAAGTGCCATTGGAAGGGGGAGGGCAGGCACATGTCATGGATGTAGCAGAGCTGTGTGATAGTACAGTTTTCAGAAGCAAGATGGGGGATTGGCTGTTCGAACTTTCTTTTCCTTTCGGGGGAAACCCCTTTAAGAGGGTCTCCCGATCCCTGTACTGCTTATTGTGGGTGTGCCCAGTCAAGATCCCCTGAAATCATATGTATAATCCATTATTTCTGTAGAGAGGAGAACAAAATTATTAATGACAGCAAAACCAACCCCTTTGATGTCCTTTGGGGGTTTAGAAATAAAATTTGACATTGATTTTATATTATATAAATATCTAATATCTATATCAGACATATTAATTATAACGCTGCGCACCAAGCAATGGCTTGCTAAATGTATACATTAGCTTTTATCCTTGGTTTAAAGTTACTAGTCTTCATTACTATTTACTGATCTCTCTCCGCTCAGACCTTGCTTTCGATAAGCAGAAAAATTGACTCATCCGACAAGAGACTCCTACAATTTCCACCACTCTTGCTGTTCTTTGCGCTCTTGAATGATGTTGATATTCAGGCTGTTAACTTCATATTCTCTAGTTTAGTTTTTGCTGTTTTTTTCCTATCTAGTTTTTATTATGTTTTCCTTTATTGTTTCTTTCGTGCCTTCCATTGTTTCCACTTCCTTTCACGGTTGGGGTTCCTCCGAGCTTAGTTGGGGGGCCCCCACTGACTTCTGATTTCTACAGTTCTAGTTGGAATACAATGTGTAGGTAGGTTTTCACTTTGCGTCCTGTAAAGCGCCAAAGAAGTTCATAACCTTTCTTGCCCCTTAGAAACACCAGTTGCTTCCTAGCTGTCTCTGCTGTCTTGCTCTCATAAGACATCTCTTGAAAGTGATAAGGTTTTTTTCTTTACTGAATATCACATATTAAAAAATTTTCATCCCTGTTTGTAGGTCCTGCAATACTCTATCGCAAAAGCTTCTAAAGCTTCTGTCACTCTAATTTTACCCCCTGACTAACAATGCCTTCCTAATAAAGTGTTCAAGTCCTCCCCATATCACCTAAAATTAGCTGCAGTGAGGCACTGTACCTTAAATACGATATTTTCTGATTGTGACTCATGTCTTGTTCTGTGACTCTTTCTCTCCTCTCTCAAGCTGGCAGTGAAACCACGCCCCATTATTCTGACTGGACAGCTTCTGGTCTCTTCAAATCACACTGCTCTGCCTCCTTGTACTTAGTGACTGTCTGCTAATATTCACTCAGACATTAAAGCTCTATGTACAATGAGAACTATTGTGGCACTTTACGTACCCAGTCCCTGTTATATTCTTGTACATAGAGTCAGTATTATAGTCGGTATATTCCTGACATAGGGGCAGTATTTAGTCGTTATATTCCTTGTACATAGGGACAGTCATTATAGTAGAGCTACAATTATAAGATATATAGTGTCGACTTACATACAAATTCAACTTAAGAACAAACCTATGGAACCTATCTAGTATGTAACCGGGGACTGCCTGTATACTATACATACATACATACCATACTATATACTGACATACAGAATATACGCACCCAATAATACTGAGGCCCCCTGACACTGCGGGCCCCATGCTGATACCACTGTAGTTACGCCCCTGAAATTGGCACTGATCTGTTACCAAAAAATGAAAACTTGCATACAAACCAAGTGGTCCAAAAAGTGGTCATGGTGGACAGGGATGCCATGCCATGATCTACACTGGACCCTATTCTCACTTGTCTGTCCAGAACTCACGAAAAATTGGGCTGTAGTTGGGTTAGAGAAATACGTTTTTCGTAAGCTGGACTGGTATTCATAGGTGTTATAGTTACATTTGATCTTCTAAAAGGACAAGCCTTATATTGAAATATCTTCCCACATTGGGTTGATCCGGGTGTACGAAGTTTTAGTAGTTTCCGTAGAGAGAGGAGCGGATCCCGTGAATGTCAAGTTCAGCAGCTGGCCTGGGACCCTGACATTGACGGATCAGCACTGACAGCCAATCTGCCAAAATGATGCCCCCAATCTAGCCTTGCTGTGATTGACCCCTGTTCTACCCCCTACATTCCCAGGCCCATTCATCCATTCTAGGAGTGTCAATTTGCCACATTATTATGTTGGCTGCCAATCTGGCAAAGGTCCGGGGTCAGGGGTCCTGCACATCTTCTACTGACTCCTTAATCTGCTACTTCCTGTGGTGGAATACACCGCAAGTAATTACTTCTCAGATAGGGGGTCACAATATAGGAAATCTCGCTATGAACTTGTCCATGCCTCAAGGGAGTCCTAGCACTCCACCACAAAGTATGATCGCCCTGTAGCAATTGCGTGAATGCATTGTATTTTCCGAAATATTTTTGATTCTTTCAGTCCATAGTGATAAAACATATTACCCTGCTTATCTGTATGCCGCAGTAGAGAGGCAGTTGGGTCCAGGGGTCTCCCCTCTCACACAGACCACTCTGCTATTCCCACCGAAATAAATTTCCTTTCTTCTTTCCATTGTCACCCCTTGTTTTTCTGGATTTTTTTCTCCCCTTGAAAGGATAGCAAATGGTCTAGTCAGGAATTACAGTGAGTACCCCACTTGGAGGCAAAACGCAACGGCCTCATTATCAGAATGACTTTAAATGGCATGAACTTCTCATAGATTACATAAAGAAAAAAAGAAAATTATTAAGGTGTTTTTTCAAATCATACTGCATTTCTCTTAATATGCGGCCAACAGATTACATACGTTTCTGAGGTCGAGCCCCCTATGCAATTGACTCCTCTAAGAGAAGGACCCTGACAAAAAAACCCCCCCGACACTGGAAATTTGCTTAGCGTCTACTTTTTACGGCCAATGGGGAAATTTTTTTAAGGCTTTTATGCAGAAAACACTTCAACCCCTTGTCGGTCGAGAATTTTTTGCTTTGTCCGCAATATTAAGGAACCCAAGGCTTATGGAAGGGTTCTATAAAATGAGTTCTCCGTTTTCTTATTCCCCGTGTCCTCTTTTCGGATCATGTAGACAGTCCCTTGCAGAATCGCTGATATAATAGGCTTAGGCATCAGCCGAGCAACGGCACATCACATGGAATCACAGGCTTCTTGGTAATCTGCCCTCACATCCGCGTGTTTGGTGACACATAGCTATAGATTGATTGTGGCATTAATAGAGTGCACATAACGAATAAAGCCTGCAATCTGAGCTCCACTGCTCTTTCGAAAATTGCATAAACAGCTAACATTAGGTCCCACAATGCCCGGTGTCCTGTCGCCTAAGGGAGTCTTTCCATATTTGTGAGAACATCTAAGATTCAGGTACCGGAATGATATAGCTAGAAGGCAACATTGCCTTCGTCAATAGAAAGTTGGTGTTGTCTCCTCAATGTATTTGGTCACAACCTGCTGCAGAAGTCAGGTATTCACAAAGCCACGGGGAGACAGAAGCTCCTTTAGCCCTGGTATTAGCAGAAGAGAAACCTCAACAAAGGTACAAAATGCGTCTGAATTATGGTTTTCGGGCACTCTATACAAGCACTACTATTATAACCAGGTCATTGCCGTAAGTGAAAAATCGATATATACGGTAGAAGTCTGATGTACTCCAAATGGTCAGACTAAAAAATCTATGGCAAGTACTAAAACACTAAAAAAAAGGGGGAGGGCATGGGAATACCTGAACAGCTTTGTATCACAACAACGTCTGTAAGTCATGTTTGTCGGTCTGAATCCTGCTATAGACCTTATTTCTTGTCCCTTTGCCAGAGTCGTCTTCTCCTCTTTAAATGGCAATTAGCCCAAAGGAGATTTATTAAGCACGAAGCTGCAGAACACTGGCAACAACATTGTATTTGTTGTTCTGTAGAAAGGTTAGATCCTACGCACAGTCGATCTTGGTTAACCGCCCTGCAGAGCTCTCAGAGATTTGTTTCATCTTCCAGAGTAGGCTGTAAAGTAAAAGTCAAACAGATCTAATTCTGCCAGAATAATCTTCCCCCAATTATTTTCATTGTATATCCCCCTATGCCAGAATTTATGTCCACATAGATACACATATCTATATTTCAAAACAAAACAAATGACAACAGTCCTTAAGGACATCTACCACAAGAAATGAATTTGAATTGCAAGAATTCACGTCCTGTAATACTGAAAGTTTACTACCTGAAGTTCAAATGAATTCACTTCATCCAAAATGTTTTGCACATCTCTAAATCGCCATCCTCCTCAAAACCAATGTAAAAACGCTATATGAGATACTGCTCAAATCATTAATTTTTTCAATTTCTTTCTGCTGTTGACACCACTTTTTTTTTCAAAATAAACCAGGAAACCCCCACGTAGGGTACCTGCACCTGATGTGTGTCATCCGTTTTTATATGCTGGATGTTGTGTGTGTGTAACTGTACATTACTGTCCGCTCCAGTAATGTATGTGTGAATAGCTATACTGTGTATGCAATGATGTAGACGTGTGTAGATATTGTATGGTAGGATTGTATATATTATATATATATTGTTGTGTATATTCTGTATGTTTAATATAGATGTTGTATATACTGGTAGGCTAATTATATGATTTAATATTCACAATCTGTAGTAGATAGTAATTACTATACATATTTGTGTGCATTTGCATATATTGTATGTATGTGTGTGTATATATATATATATATATAATATATAAATATATACGTACCGTTTTTGGTATTACTTACTGATGAGTGTATAAAATGGTTATGCGTACATAAATGTGGGATGTGGTGAGAACTCTATGTTTGTGTATACCAGCATATAAATGTGGTTATATTAAGTGTATAATGTGTGTGATCGTTAAACAATGAAATCACAATGTCATTTTTCAACAATCAACTGAAACAAGAAACAAAAATGGTCTTATCCCCCTGGATACGTACTGTTCCTCAAATGTAGGACGTGGACAAAGCCCCCGGTATTTTTCTAAATTTCTTTGTAGTTGATTCCTGGGTCGATAGGTATCTTCTGTCACTGAAAAAGCCCTGCAGAAACGAAATGTTTTATCAGCCATCATAAAATCTGTCTGTTCCGCTTCATACTTTTTAATTCACACTAACAGAATTGAATCCAGAACTTTTTGGTTCCTTTTGTCTATATTAGCAACAAGTAAAGACCCTGTGACGGGGAAAGACAAGAACCTTAGTCGTTTGAGAACATTTATTTGATGTTAGCACGCATGAGGTCGTCCCCCATCTTTATGGTAACCACAACACAGGTTTGATCCTTGTATAAATCTCTAATATTTAGAAACGATGAATGCCAGGACTACAGAATAAACCGTATAAAATTACTGTCAAAGTTTACATAGCTGTGGGTGTATTAAAGAGATTCAAACACCCCCAACGCCCCAGAAGGGAGTAAGGTAGGTTTAGGTCCACAACCTCGTCTGAACACGCAATATTCACATAAACTTAGACATTTTTATCTTTTTTTTCTCACAGTCTTGAAGGAAGGCCCCGCTTACCCACTCCTATTATAGCCTATGCACAACATCACTTCACGTTCTTAGCTCTTAGGTTTAGAATTGACATTGATGACAGATACTAAGTGCATGTTGACCTCAAGCCTCTCAGCATCCCCCCTCACAGATTCCCACACAAGACCCCCAACAAGCTTCCTGTCAATTCCCTACATGCGGCTCTTATCCCTGTTACTTTAATTTCCGATTACCCCTTCTTTTCGAACCAAACACCGCATCTTCATCCTCCCCCACCTCCTTTCTCATTGCAAGAAGTCCCCGGTTTACAAGGATGGGTGCCTGATGTTTGTTCTTAAGCAAATCATATGGTAAGTTGAAATGTTATATTTTATAGTTCTAGACAATTTTTCTTCTTTGTCCCAGTGAAAATTGGATTTCAAAATTTTTTGCTGTAAATTGGACAGGTTATCAAATAAAGCTTCATGTCCTACACCGTACACGGATCCGTGCAGTCTGGAAATATTAAAGCATCCAGAAGCTTCACCAGAGATAACAATGGCAGAGGGTCCGTCGTACGATGGGGTTGTCTGTAATTGGGTGTCCTAATAGGGGAGACCGTCTGTACTGTTTACTAGGGGAATTATTTGAACTATGTTTTTAAAAATGTAGGTACGGAAGTTAAAAATGCAGATGGCATATAGGGGAAAAATCCTCAACAGTTGTCTAGGATTTTACCAATTGTGTAGGCCATAATATAAAGTCTACTGACCCTGCATGGACACATCACGTTAAATCTATATATGTCTGAACATCCGATCACTGTCCTTCACAGTAATGTGAATATATGTGTATTGATCAAACTCCTCACCCACCCCCTTCCTCACAAGTGAAGAAATTTTCCAATCAAATGCATTTTAACGAAATCAACACAAGAAAACAAGAACTTGGGTATATCTATTATCCTCTGTTATGACTCGTAATTCAGTGGTTGCTAAACAAGCAGACAGAGGTGTCCCCCCAGATTATAATCAGATGAAATGCTGGGGGAAGAATACAGAGCTATGTCTCCATGGCGGACTGGAATTAAAGTGAACCTGGAAAACATGTAAAGTGCCCGCATTCTGGGGGCAAGATCTAAACTGGTAGGCGTGGCCATGTTGATGAGGGTGGAGAGGGGGAATTCCTAACTCCACCCAACTGTTATAGATGGTCTAAAATCAACTTACAGCTCTCGAAGAGACTCATTACTGCCTCCCTTATACAGGAATATCACTTCTTTTTTTAAAAAGCACAACTGAATACTGACTGCTACATCCTTCTTTGTTAAAGCATGAATGTAAGTACTAACAAATACTACCCCCTAGTAAATTAATATATAATGCCCCTATTTAAAATATAACTACTTATAAATACTGCCCATAGTTAATAAGAATATATCTCTATAATACTGCCCCCATGTACAAGAATTACTGCATAATACGGGGCCCCCTATGTCCCAGAATATAACTACTATTACATACTGCCCCCATATGTATAAAATATAAAGGGGGAATACTATAATACTGCCTCTATGTACAAGTATAACTACGTAATACAGCCCCCCCTATGTAAACTATATAACTACTATATACTGCCCCATATGTTTATAAGAAAAATAGCTAACGATAATACTGCCACCCATAGGTAAATAAGAATATAACTACTATAACTGCCCCCGATGTACAAGATATACCTGCTATAATACTGCACTGCCCCCATTCCAGAATATAACTTCCTATAAGACTGCTCTGCTCCCTATGTACCAGAAAATAACCTACTATAATACGCCCCCTATGTACAAGGAATATAACTACTAGAACTGCCCCCTCTTGTACAGGATATAACGACTAAATCTGCCCCTGTGTACAGAATATAATACTATAATCTCCCCTATTACAAGAAACCAACTACTATAATACTGCTCCCTATGTACAAGATATACCTACGATACTACTGCCCCTATGGACAGGAATAAACAACTATAATACTGACGCCCCTATGTACAGAATATAACTACTATAATCTGCCCCATATTTAACGAATTACTACTAAGAAACTGGGCCCCCCAGGCACAAGAATATAAAAAAAAAAAAAACTACGATAATACGGGCCCCCTATGTACCAGAAATAACTACTATAATACTGCCCCCTATGTAACAAGATTATAACAAATATAATACTCTCCTATGTACAGGTAATATAACTACTATAATCTGGTATACTGCCTCTATGTACAGCAGAATAAACTACAAGTAGATAATACTGCCCCCTATGTACAAGAAATAAACTACTATCATACTGACTCTTATATACAGATATTACCTCATATAAAAACTGTCCGATGTAACAAGACTAATACTACTATAATACTGCCCCTTGTACAGGAATATACACGACTATAAATACTGACTCTATGTGACAAGAATATAACAGGGACTGGGTACGTAAAGGTCGCCACAATAGTTTTCTCATTTACATAGAGCTTTAATGTCTGTAGTGAATATTAGCATACAGTCACCCTAATACAGGAAGGCAGAGCAGTGGATTTGAAGAGACACCGAAGCTGTCCAGTCAGAATAATGGGGCGTGGTTTCACTGCCAGCTTGAGAGTAGAGAAGAGTCACAGAACAAGACATGACGTCACAATCAAAAATTCAGTATTTAAGGTCAGTGGCCTCACTGCAGCTAATTTTAGGTGATATGGGGAGGACTTTACCACTCTTATTAGAGGCATTTTAGTCGGGGGTAAAATTGCAGTGACAGAAGCTTTTAGAAGCTTTTGCGATAGAGTTTGCAGGACCACAAAACAGGGATGAAAATTTAATATGTGATATTCAGTAAAGAAAAAAACCTTATCCTTTCAAGAGATTCTATATGAGAGCAAGACAGCAGAACAGCTGGAAGCAACGCGTGTTTCTAAGTGGGCCAAGAAGGATTATGAACTGCTTTGAGGTCTTTACAGACGCAAAGTGAAAACCTAACCTACACATTGTTGGTCCAACTAGAACTGTAGAGAATCAGAAGCAGTGGGGGCCCCAAACTAAGCCTTCGGAGGAACCCCCAACCGTGAAAGAGCAAGTGGAAACAATGTGGAGGCACGAAGAAACAATAAAGGAAACATAATAAAAACTAGTAGGAAAAAACACGCAAACTAAACTAGAGATATGAAGTTAACAGCCTAATATCACACATCATTCAAGAGGAAGGACAGCAAGGAGTGGTGGAAATTTAGTGATGCTCTTTGTCGGATGAGGCAATTTTTCTTTCTTATCAGAAGCAAGGTCTGAGCGAGAAGATTCAGTATAGTATGAAGACTAGTACTTTAAACCAAGATAACGCTATATGTATACATTTAGCAAGCCATTTGTTGGTGCGCAGCGTATCATTAATCTTCTGTATAATATGCTAATATTTTATATATATATAAAATCACTGTCAATTTTGATTTCCTAAACCCCCAAAGGACATCAAAGGGGTTGGTTTTCGCATTAATAATATTTGTTCCTCCTCTCTACAGAAATACATGGATTATACATATGATTCAGGGATCTTGACTGGGACACCCACACAAGCAGCTACAGGAGATCGGGAGACCCTCTTAAGGGTTTTCCCCGAAAGAAAGTTCTACTACCAATCCCCATCTTGCTTCGAAAACTGTACTATCACACACTCTGCTACATCCATGACATGTGCCTGCCCTCCCCCGTTCCCATGGCACTTATTTCATTTAGATTCTCATAGTTGGCAGCCGCTCTCTTTTCTCACATGGTTGCAGAGCAGGATGTTTTTAAATTTTTAGTGAGAGTCTCTGGACTCCATGCAGTGTGGACGGGCTACAGCCACACAAGCAGAGACAGACAGAAACTCAGCCCCACACACCGACCCTAAGTCAGATGTTACGGGGTTGTTGGTCAAGGGGAAACTGAAAAGTTTGTTACAGCAGGACTGTTTGTTGTTAATAAAACAGTGAATAAGAATGTGTTATTTGTTTATGCTAGGCAATAGAAAGTACTTTTCATGGAAATACCCCTTTAACGTTACAGGTTTTTTTGACGGTTGCTGTATGCCCATTTGAATTCCCTAGAAGTCAATGGTGGCCACATTTATCATACTGCTATCGCCCCTGATAAATCCCGCAGCAAGTTCAGCAAAGGGCATGTGCGCGCTGTGTCGCCCCGGCTCTTCTAACACAGGTTTCACCAGCATAAAATTGCACCATAGGCCTATGTCTGAAGGCAGCAAGACTATAAAGCAGTTCAGGCACAAAGGGCATGCATGCCCAATGGCAACCACTGCACGCACTGCCAGCCCCCCCCTTCCCCCCAATGTCACAGAAGTTGCAACTCCCTATGGGACTAATTCTCTCATAGAATACCTGAGTCTAGAGCAGATCAGGGAATTTGAGAGTTCCCCATTTATACCGATGAGTGGTCAATCTTTATGACGCCCTCTTTCTACTCTCACGTCATGTGAAGCCATCCTGGGAAGTGAGTAATTTATTAGTGACATTATCCTTCCCTTTAAGTGAACAGTAAAGATAAGGGCATTTATTGGATTAGAGAAATGGATATGTTATAAGAGGTATTCCAGGAATACGCATATCCATTACAAGGGTCTTAAAATAAGCTCTAAGTATTAAGTTGTTATTTAAAATTTCAGCTCCCATGCAGAAACTACATGGGACATACCTATAATGAGAATAAAAGCCACTGCCCCTTTAATCATTCCGTTGATTTTCCTCTGCGCGGCAGCAGACACAGGAATAAATGCGGATGGCCACTGTCCACTCCACAGTGTCCGGCCCTGCTGGTGCAGGTCAATGACCAACCACTTGTTGGCTGTAGTCCGTTTTGGTGGCAGTGCACTCCATGTACACACATCATTATCTGGTAATGGCCAGTGTAACAATCAGTCACTATTGGTAACAGAGCAAGAAAGTCTTATCAGATCATCATCGAGGCAGAGCGTAAGAGGAGGAGGAGTTATGACGAAACTAAAGCCATGGGAAGATGTTTTCACTTGGCGGCCATTTGGTATAATCTTTACTTTAAGAGCAGACATAAAATTTTGGAATCAAAAATCAAACCTATTTTTAAGCTCCATTTTGTGACGAAAGGACATGAGGTTTGTTGTTATTCATTCATTTCATGCTATCAAGGGTATTTTGATATCAGAGGTTCATATTCGCGGAATACACCTTTAAGACTGGGCTCAGCGTCTGTGGGAGGCCCCCGGCGACCGTCCCCTTGCCAGGGAACTCACATGGGTGGCTTTTATATACATGCCTCGTCTTGGTTTATAGAACAGCCCCCTCATGTCTATGTAGCTTACAGGGAGCCATCTGCCCAACACATATAACTGAAAGCTGTTTGGGTTGTCGAACTGTAAGTATAAGGATCTTTATTTTTCTGGAACCATATGACTCCTTAGGCTCCTGGTTACCCCCTGTTTGCTTATTAAAACAATTAGAAGACGCTCACACACTCATCCCTGTTCAAAATGTAAAGGCTGTGATAATCGATCAAATAAGATACGTATATATAAGATTACAATGCTATACACAAATACTTGATGCTCTTCATTGGAGATACACTGAAAAACAATTATATTATTGGATTTGCAAAAGCACACTTTCCCCATTTCCATCTCCGCGGCCCTAAGGTCCTTAAGCAGCATCGACCATGAGAGCAGACAGTAAAGCAGTGGCAGGAGAAAATGGATTGTTTTCCTAGATACCAGAATGATTGCTGTTACCCCCTGTTCATTAATTAAATAAGGCTCTCTTCTAGCAGTCGGTTGAAATCAAAGGAACAAATTTGTTTATTTGTGCTAGGTGCGGTAATATCCAAGGCAGCGGGTGCCACTGGACTTCTACCCGTACAAGCAGATGTTTTTTCCGCAACTGCACAACAACACAACGAAAAACAACAGTAGAACTGGGAAGTCGGCCCAAGGTTTCAATCAACCAGAACAGTTGCGTACTTGAAGCTGATGGGCCCCAGTGCAAAATCTGTGCCATGCCCCAGACTTAATGTCTGGTTTATTAATAGTCTTCTCATCTTGGAAGTGACACCTTATGGCCCCCCGAATCCTCCTGGCCCCCGGGTGTGATCGCACCCTCTGCGCCCCCCAAGTTACCCTTACCAGAATGATGTCCACAGTGTAGACTGGGAGACTTCTGTAATCTGCCATTATGTCTATTTATTTCTAATATGGACCAAGATATATAGTGACAAAAAAGAGCATTGGTGTGTGGCTGACTGAATGCCAAAAACAATGCTTGGGCTGCACAGATTTATTAGGAAAAAACTCTATCCATTGCTGGAGCCCCTGAGGCTTCACCGGAGCGTGGTACAATTACTGAGGTAAAATACTACAACGGTTAAATCCAGGCTAAATACTAAGAGCCACATAAAGCGTAATTCTTCATTAAAAATATTCAGTTTTAAATGGCTTTCAAAAATAAATAGTTTATCAACTGTAAAATGATCTGCACCTGCGCAATTGTATACCTCTTGTTACCACTGATTGTATATATTTTAAGCAGTGACTATGAGGGAATAGCCACATGAAGCAAAGCAGATTACTGTCATCAGCCATTAGATCCGGCTAAAATAATTTCTAGATATCTCCAACCCTTTACACCACAGCTTAAATGCACCATCTGGTCGATTTCCAGGCATCGGCTGTTGCCAACAATAACCAGACCACCTGCCAGTCTTATGTTTTTGAGATCTCTACCTGCTGGGAATCCATTGTCTTCCTGGCTACATCCTACTATTGTCATATATGTTTCTATTATCTTGACCTCTGATACCCACCTGCCCAAAAGGTAACCAGAAAACACCCCCAACATCTGGACAATTCAAACCCATAACAAACTGCTCTTGCCACACTACTGACACTCCTCATCAAACCTACACCTTCCAACCAAAGACCCAAGCCATAAGCAAACAAGAGAGATAGGTTTGCGGGAGCTGTCACCTACATGTGAACCAGAGTAGTAGTTGGCTCATTCCAGGGTTTACAAGATAAATTAACCCTCCCCAATTAGGACAAGCCCCCCCCGAACTTTATCATCCCAATCTTCCAATCCTTGTTTCCACAGTCAGTAAGATGGCCCCGTAGAATTGTTTCCACCTCCGCCTATAAACCTGCTTTTTCTCCAAAAAAATGAGAAGTTGGCATGGTAGAAAGCCCCTATACGTACTCGTAGTAGTTTTTTACATCCACCTTTTTTCGGTTAGCTTGCCAGATCCAAAAGGAAATATTTAGTGTTCCAGTGCATGACAGAAATTGACCGAATTCTGGAAAATTGGTGCTTGACCACTCAGTTTCTACAAGAGATTCAGCACCGTATTCATGCACGCCTCTTTATACATCTAAGCGCTTAAAATAATGAATCTACTTACCATATGTTTTTTGGTTTATAGAATGTCGGGAGGTGCAACAAATGGAAGTCTCTTTGCAGGATGTAAAGGCAAATGTCTTCTCTCATCCCCTCTTTCTGTGCTTTTAACTCCCAAGAATAATGAACTGTCCTCATAAAAAAACAGTTTGTTTTTAGAATGAATAGTAAAGGAGAATATAAGAAACTTCAAAGCTTTACCAGGTGCTTTGCTCTTTCCTTTCTTGTAACATAAGTCTATGGAGGGAGGAGACGTTGGGTAGAAGGAGTGTGCTTCACTCATCCAACTTTTTGACTCTCCTTTATCTAGTAGCGATGCTCACACCACTTTCAGAGTGATGTTAATAGTCACCTCGTGGCAGCAGAATAACCCACCCTCCCTCTCCATCGACCTATGTGTGTGATACCGAATGCGGATACAGATGCTATTATAATAAAAAGCTTAAGACACGGGAGGCAAATAAAGCAACCCAAGAAGTGGAGGGCAGAAGCAAAAGGATGAATACGGTATATTACACTGTCTTATGCTTAATACTTCTTTCTGGCCGTCTTCAGGTTCAATATAAAATAGAATCTCAGGTTGTACTTCAGTCAAATTTGCTATGTAAGTCAGAACCGGTATATTTTATAATTTACTCCGACAAATTTTTTTTTTTAATTTTGTGCTGTCATGGGAACAAGAATTATCAATAAAACTTCATTACAGAATACCTTACAGATGATCATTGCAGCCCAGAACTAAAGTAAAGCATCCAGAGAGCTTCACCAGAGGTAAAATGTGCGTCTAACAAGGGAGTTCGTCTGTAAGTCGGGTGTCCTTAAGTTGGGAACCACCTGTACTATAATTTAAGAAAACTTGTTTTATGCCTGGATATCTTTTAACTTTTCGAACTGTATACACAGGGCGTAACTGGAGGGGGTGCAGAGGTTGCGATCCACCCGGCCCCAGAGGTTTATAGGGCCCTTATGGTGTCACTTTCCCAATAGAAAGACTAATGCACAGACTTTGCACTGGGCCATCAGTTTCTAGTTCGCCACTGCTTATACATATACATATTATGCACAAGACGCGTCCATCTTCCGGACTCATTTCTAGACATGTTAAGACAGGTGGAAACATAGAAAAACAGATTCCAGTCTAATCTCCTCCCTTCACAACGTTTTTATGAGTTTACATTCACCTATACAAGGGTCCTGCCATGACTAAGTCAGGAAACTGAGACACTCTGAACCTGTAGTTGACTTATCTAACCTCTAACTAGAATAACATTATAAGAAGTATTGGGGCACATTTACCAGACGCAGTGCACTAGGTGCAGTGTCCTGTGTAGTGTGCAGGGGGCACCAAGATCATGAATTGTGCCGCACGTTCTTCATGAATCTGGCGCCCCCTGCACTGCCCTGGCATCAACTTTTTTGGTGCACCTATAAAATGAGGCGTGCAAAAAATGTGGCGCACGATCCGACTGAGCACCGGAATGTCCCCTCAGTGATGAAATTTGTGTCGTATAAAGAATAGTGCAGCCGCAATAGAAAAGGGCGACACAAAAGGGTGCTGACACTTCTTGAATACCGGTGCAAGCATTTTGCACATGACAGAACGAGCAAAGTCCCCTGGAAAACTGCAAGGACTTTTGTAAAGTTTTAGATTTGATTGATACTAACCCCTTAATGATGAGGCCTGAAAAGGCTAGTCCAAAGTGTGTGATGGTCATTTTGGTATATAATATGCATAGTCCTGGGTAAACAGAGCAAAAATGGTGATGTTTTTTTATTTAATTTTATTGAGAATTATTTAATGTTATTAATTATTTTTATATATTTTTATACATATATGTGTCTTTTTTCTTACTATATATGTCCCTCATTTGGTCTTAAAAGACCCCTGGGGACATTTTCAATATTTTTCTAATTTTTTTTTTCTTTCATGTTTTTCTCTGTAATTGGGGCCCCAGTTACAAGAGGGAATGATCGTCTGTGGGGGGGCGATGTGGAGATCAAGCTGTATACCCAGCAGCGCAGACCTGCGATCACGTCTTATAGAGTCCAGTGGAGATGGCTTGGCTATCTCGTTTCAGCAGCATAATTAACTTCAGCGCTGATACAGTGAAGAAAGGAGAAGCATTAACATACGGCTCACCTGTGAATTAGTTCATGGCAAATACGTTTATAGTGCTAGTTGTTATAGTAGTACAAAATTTGTTTCTGCGCGCATCTCATGTTATCATTATAGTTTGGTGCTGCTGTTTTGCGGGACAGCAGGACTCCTTTGTTCATATAATCCAGCCACAAATGATCCAGGATACATGAATAGAATCATGGTTTGTGTTTTTGGCTACATTTTGTAAAACAGTTATTAGGTTGATATGTCAAAGAATGTCGATTTATTTTCCATCATTTTCCTCAGAGTCACACTACCCAAAAGGCCAGGCCCTCACTTTCATACACTAAGACAGACTTTAAGCCACAATCTTGGACAAATCTTATTGCTGCTATGTTTCTAGAACACAGAGATCTATGAAGCTTTTGTGAATGGCATACTCAAAGTAACCTGTCAGATGGCATCACAGGGGCCACAGAAAGTTGATAACAGAAGGGACACTAAACGAAAAACTTGGGGAGATGGAGGGGTATTACTAGAGAGGCTATGCCCCAGAGCAGAGTTAGTTGAATGGGCCCCCCTTCCCTTAAAAAAGTATATGTACAGCATATATACATACATAAATATATAAGCAATACAGGCGGTCCCCCTACTAAGGGACCACTTGACTAAACAAGACCCCAGTTTAAGACGGACCCCTCTGCCCACTATAACGTTTTGTGAAGCTCTCTGAATACCTCTTTCCACAGTCCCAGACTGCACTGAATCAGCGTAAGAGTCCTCTGTAATGAAGCTTTATTGATATATCTTGGTCCCATTACAGCAAATTGGAAACTCCAATGGTCCCACTAGGGAACAAAAAATTTGTCTGGCGCTCCAATTATAAGATAATAGTGTCGACTTACATACACAATTCAACTAGAACAAACACTATGGAACTATAAGTATGTAATCCGGGGACTGCCTTGAATACTAAACATACATACATAACCATCTAAATATACTGACCATACAAATAGACGCACCCCAAATACTGAAGGCCCCCCTGGACACTGCGGGCCCATCTGATGATACCACTGTGGTTACGCCCCTGAAAGTGGGCATGTCCTTTTACCAAAAAATGAAAACTTGATACAAACCAATGGTCCAAAAGTTGGGTCATGGTGGAAGGGATCTGCAATGATTCTACACGTGGAACCCTATTCTCCACCTGTCGTCTATAACCCAGATGATATCTAGAGACATACAAGTGTTAAAGCATTCCTGTTACCCTTCCCCAATATTGTCCTCAACTACCACCTTATAGGAATGAATCACTGCTATAAATAAGGCAAATTTCTGGGAAAGTAGACCGCGAAAGACAGCTAAACACCTTTTCTTTGCATAAAGTAACAGCATTCTCGATACATAATGACAAACAATTTGTATCTATCAATTTAACTTCCTACCTCCTTTTTTTGTTGCTCCAGAATTGTTTCTAGCTTTGGAAATTCTATAAGGAAGTACAAGATGCCTGCAAAATTTTTTTTCCCTTAAGCATGCGTTTTAATTGTCTGAAATTTACAAGGGAAGATTGTGACTTTCATACTAATGTAGAGCAAATTAGTTTCACCACGCCTTTTTGTTGGTTTAATGCTATCCTGGTCAGTCTTCCAGGGGTAACTGGGAGTGTTTTAATCACTAAGGCGCCAGAAGGAGATTATACAAAGTAAGCCAAGCATAAATAGAGCACACAAATCAATTTCCTCTCGGTCTCCTAACTGTAAGATATAAAAACCGCTAACCGATTATTTTATACGCAGTCCCGTACTGGCAATAATAGAGATGTCATGACCATCTAGAAAGGAGTGGACTTTAACTGTGCACGAGAAATTGTTTGCCGTCAACAATCTCTAGTATAGTATCAACACACGGATTATCCTATCTTCTTGATGACTGCGGGAGCTGGCAGGGAGGTTGTTGGCTACGATGAGCTACAGAGGGCAAAACTAATGAAGCTACTACTAAACCTACTGGCCATCCAAGAAGGAGAGGGTGCTTTATAAAAACTAAGGAAACAAAATAACCACATTCTCTATTTTACAAAAAAACAGCATTCACAGATATAATGTCCAACCTGTTCTCATCAGTCCTGGTGGTTCAATTTGGTGGTCCTGGATAAGACCGTAAATCTTCTGAAAATGGGTGAAATTTTCTCATTAAATAGTCTCTGGTCTGCACACTGCATATGCTCGTGTCCTCCTACCCCTCCCCTACCATTGCAAGAGCAGCTCAGCCCTGCCCCGCAAACAGTGTGGAGAGAGGACTCTTCTAGCTACATACAGACAAGGTCATTACACACGCCTTTGACTGTGTATTTTATTGATTAGGTGAGGGAGCAGAGGCGATTCTGGTGTGTTTATAGGTGAGTTAGCAAAGCTGAGGTTCATTGTGTTTTATATCCATCTCATGGATCACTCACTCTCATCTCTCATCTGTCAATCTCTCTTCTATGTGTCAATAATTAGTACAATGGCCAGAAGGTAAATAAAAGGTTTATAAACCGTGTACCCTGATAATCTAACCACACTGTCAGCTCACAGAACTAGATGGATTCAAATGTGTTCTGCTTACAGAGTCCCCACCCACACTCTGGAATATTGCACTGACCATCACTGAAATAATAGAGCTAAAAAAGCACTAAATTGTAAAGTAGGAGGTTTATAATGATCTTTATTATGTAAACATCATTAGGGGATTCATTTGAGAACTTTCTTTCATTGGCACACCCCTCAAAGAAAATCTACTATCAAATTCAAGGATCCAGGCACCGGTTGACGTGGTAATCTCCTTATATTGGTATCAATGGCCTCCTTTCTTCTCAAACAACTTTTTAAGTTATACTAACCGGGCTCACACCTATTACACGAGGCAGATTCTTCCTTCCACAATGTGTGCTGAAACTACATGTGCTGCTGTGGGAATATATCAGGCGGAGGGAGGGGGAAATGCTAGGGAGAAAGGGAGATAGTGTAACACTGTGACAGCTGCAGAATGTAAGAGCTCGGGTACCATCCCCAGGATCACTTCGATGTCTCATTCTTAACACGGTTCCTGGACCTTTGAGTCAAGTCCCCCCTGGTTTATCATGCTTGATTTTTTTATGGTAGATTTCCTTGAATTCAAATCTACATATATGGACTATTTTTGACACTGTGGATCTTATTGCCCAAAATTGGAATTCTGTTTGGCAACAGTAGCTATGCTACTGCAAACTGAAATATTTTTTAAGAATTACCATTGTATGAAACAGACTTCACCAACCTGGGTGTTCTTTCCAGAAATCCACAGCTATACCGTGAGGATATTAGAAGGAAGCTTCATTCATTTATATACAACGAAGCTGCAATGTGTTTGGGAGAGCCAGGCAAGTTTTTACAACCTTCAGACACCCTTTTATTTTTACAATGAAAAGAGACAAATCAGAATACTGGGACACCGATGTTTTCACCAACCTGTATATTATCTGAGAAACAAAGGAAGGTTATTGAAATTTCTGCATGGCTACCCTTCTCTTCCAATGTCACAAATGACAAGAGAGTCTAAGGATTCCACATGAGAAAGTGTGTGGATGTGCAGATGAATATCAGATGTCACTCACTGGGTTATGTAAATGTATACAGTCTAGAAAAGAGGATCAACCAAGCTCCTGAAGGCTGATGAACACGTCTCATATGAAAAGAAAATGTCCTGTATACCGTAGGGAACTTCTGTCCGTAGGAGAAAAACCACAAAATCCCTTCGTCTTCTTTGTATTTATCGGACTCAGCTCTTTTTATCAGAAGGATTCCAGGTGAGAGACGATCCGCACCCTTCAATTGTTGAAAATATTAAACTGGGATAATCCGAGTTGCTGCCCTCATTCAAAAACCATACTCCAATCACTGGATAAACAATGGGAGATTTAAAGTGAAGTAAAATCTATTTAAATATGATATGGTAAAATGGATTGTGGAATGATACAGAGACCGTGAATAAAGTTTACATTTTTATAGAATGATTAAAAAAGGATATCTACCACCAGGAGAAGGATGGTAAACCAAGCACACGGACATACTGGTGTGTTCCCCCTCTGCACTGTCGCTCTTCTTTTAGCTTCCTATGGGCCTGTTTTTTAAGAAAACTGCTTAAAAATGCTATGCCTTTAAATGATACAAATTAGCCTAAGGGCTTCAGCCCATTAACTCTATGGAGCACATGAGCCTTTAGGTTCATTTTCATCATTTAAAGCCTTTTTTTTGTAGAAACCAGGGCTGATAAGCTAAAAGAAGAGCAGATCCTGCCAGAGGGGGTACACACCATACATCAGTGTTCTTGGTTTACAATCCTTCATCCTGGTGGTAGAGTCCTTTAAGGATGTTTATTGTCTGGAGTATATAATAAGTAGTGAGTGAGCCCTTTTATGCCCCCCAAAGCAGAATTGGGCAATGCCACAACTGGCTTGATGTTATGATGTCATATTTTTTAACTCTCTTGATATTTATTGATGTTATTTCCATAAACAGATCCTCCAATTACATCGGTTTAGATACCTACGTTGTAAACATTTAGTAAGGGCCATGCACCAGTTTTTCTGTCAGAGTTTGCCGTCTTTTCTGCAAACTGCTTGCACATTTACTTAAGAGGTGTCGGGACACATTTTCTGGTGCACGCCGCACAATTCTTTCAAGCAAAACAACAACAAATCTGCAATGAAGGGGCATTCCGTGCTCAGGGGACTGTACCGTGCCATGTTTAAGGTGCACAAAAAAAAAGTGGTGCTCTCTGCACGATCAGTGCAGGGCGCAAGATCATGAATAACGTGTACCAGAAATCATGAATCCGGCGCCCTCCTGCACACACACAGGCAACTAACTAGTAATATACTGTACTGTTCTAATTAAATAACCTCCTTGTATCTGCCTTAAAACCATCTAGGAAGTCCATATTCACCAGGGTCCTTGGAATTTTTGGGTGGGTGGTGTCCTGACTTATTGGAAAAGGCAGAAACAAGATATTACCCAATTCGGTTTGCATTTTCAACACTTGAATGGTGGAGAGTGTAAGTACAGCTCTCTGATAATATACAAATACGGGCAGTCCCCGGTTACTACAGAAAGTCGGTAGGTTTGTTCTTAATTAATTTGTTAGTAAGTCGGAACTGTGAATCTTTATCATGTAACCACCAGCCAATTTTTTTTGGTCTCTGTGACAATTGAATTTTAAAAATCTTGGATTGTCATTAGAACCAGGATTACATAAGAACTTAATTGTAGACACCTCTGATTAAGTGTTTAAGCTGATCTTGTAGCCCAAGGATAGAGTACAGTAAAATACCAACACCCCAGGAGTCCCTTTGTACACTGGGTCGTCTGGAAGTTCAGGTTGACCGCCTGTACTGCTAGAAGGGGTTTGGTAACTTTTTCTCCCTCGACAGAAGTTCCCCTAGAAGTATACATGACATCTTTTTTCCGTTGAGAGTGTTCACCAGCCTTTCAAAGATTGGTAGCATAAAGATCCTTTTGTAAGTGACTTTGAGGCATCCCTAACTCTCAAAATGCAATCTTTAGCTCTCTTGCATATGTGCACTTTGGAAAGAAGGTCGCCATGCCTGAATTTCAATAACCTATCCTTTTGTTCTCAAGAAAGTAAAGCAGCTTCCTGCATGTGTTGGGTATTGAGCAGCTGTCATCCAAGCAAACATCTGGCTATTGATGGTTTTCCTGATCCCGTGCAGCTGCCATAAATTGCTCTATGGAATATGCCAATAAAAGGTTCTAGGCAGAAAAAACCACATAAAGGTCACTAGGATCTTCTTCCTTATATATCCCTAACAACTCTAAAAGGTCAAATAGGATCTCGCCCTTATATTATCCACTACGAATCTATAAAGGTCATATAGGATCTCTTCCTTAATTATCCAGCACAACCTTATGAGGTCACGACGGACATCATCATTACATTACCCACAACTAACTCTACAAAGGTCACATAGGATTTTCTCATGTTGACATATAATGATAGCATTAGGCATACGCCTCTGATATTATCTCAGGTGGTCTACCATTAACATTGTACTTGGAAGCGTGTAGAGCCGGCATCATAACTAGATTCTATTATACTGACAGGTATTCTAGGAAGACAAAGCCCCTCTTGAGGAGACTATGAGGTTTTGAAAGAGCACACCTGCTCCCAATCACGTGTTTAAGAGAAAACAAATTTACCTTTTCTGCTTATCCTTTCTGAAGGAGGAAACACAGCTCGTAGCATTCAAGGACCTGAAGAGCTCCAGCCTGTCTGTAGTTTTTTCTTCACTTCTATACAAGGATTTACAAATCATACATTTATAGCACCCAGGACAGAGAGTATCACAGAATACTGACTTGGCTCTTCTTCATGTCCGTGCACCAGGAGGAGTGGACCCACTGCAAACACCGTGGACGCAGATGACTGTAGATCCACACCTGGAGCGGAGGCTTAAGTGGTACCCGGTTTCACACAGAGCCCTCCGCACTAAAGCGGGTGGACTCTCTAGGCGTGTACCAACCTCGGACACTCCACGCGTGACTTTGTCCACCTGGCGGCCAGACGTATCAAAGTCCGTAGGCAATTGTGTCAGAACAGCAATGAGTCCAGTACAGCAGCTTGGGATCAGAGTCGGACGTTAAGCAAAGTCGGCGCAGCACGGGAATCGAAGTCCAATAATGAATTCGGGTCACAAACGTATTCAGAATCAAACACAGGGCATCAGACAAGCTCTCTAAGCTGTGTGGCACAATGGCTTCGCAGGGAATTCCGGAAAGCCAGCACCAATTAATGGTGCGCTGGCCATTTAATCTTCCGGAAGCCAGTGAGAGTGCAGCCCCGCGGCCCTGACCGCCGGACCAGGAATGCCGAACACCATGACATTTATTTAGATATGTTATATTTGCGCTTAAATTCTTTGTAGAGTACTGTCAACCCGTTTTTATTAAATATTTGTATTCCCCATGCAGGAGAACTCTATGTTTGATTGAATTAAACAACTGTGTACTTGGCAAGTCTGTAGTACAGGGACACCCCCTAGACAAGATGTTTTGGGAAAAGATGCTACAGATTGTGTGTATCACATCAGGACCTTTTTAAAAGGACACAGTTGACATCTGCATTGCATTTTGTATCATAAAAACCTGGACTAGTAAGTGTATCTGTTGTGTGCCATCTACTTAAAATTTGTATCCCCTGATGTACGGTCAAGCGTTCGGCTGTTTGTAAAAATTATAATGTTGTTTATCAAGTTTACATAATGCGTTGATTTTTGGATCATAAAGATTTAAAGGAAGGGTGTCAGCAGTCTTGACCATACATATCACAAGACAGTGTTGGCTCAGTCCTGATGATTTGTAGTTCATACCGTGGTGTTTGTTTTTTGTAGCAGCAGGACTGTTTAAAAATCAATGATTTTGTGTCTGGATAGCTGGATGGGGGAACCCTCTGGTGCACGTTTAGATAACAAAAAAAACACCATCCAAACATGAAAACTTCTAAAAAATCCTGTGTTATTCCAGCGGATCATGTAGTCAGTACCTCGGGGCTAGCGGCAATGACACTAAGCCACGAGTAAGCGTGAATGGAATGTGTATGATTTGCCTGCCTTTTTATGTTTTCTGTCATTACATGTAGTTTTGGAGCATTTTTAATTAGTTTGGAATAAACCTTGGATTTTTTTTAGACGTTACGTTTGGAACTGGAGTTTTTTTACATTGAGCATTGCAATCGTGTGCCTGGGCCGAGGGCTTAAACCTTCATGCGGATGTACCCAGGGTGAACTGACTCTTTTTCTCCTATTACTCTGATGCACGTCAGGTAATTCTACTTTAAAGAGAACCCGTCCATGCAAAATAACCCCCTAACAAATAATTTCATAAAATCTGCCATTGAAGAGCATTGCCTCTATCCCTTCATTGTCCCTCACATGCCTTGTAAACCGTAAGCAATGAGTTCCGAATGTGTATCAAATGACCTGTGAAATGTCCAATACGTCATTAGCATATTCAAGCTGTCCACTCTATTCATTAGTGGGTGCACAGCCACACCCCCAGTGCTTGACTTGACGCCCTGTATATGATGGGAAGGCTTGTATATGAAGTGCTTTCCTGGTGGCTGGTGGCCACGCCCTCTGCCAGCCTGTGGTTTGCATGTTTGTGTGTAAAGGAGGAGAGACAGCAACTTCCAGCCGCCATGTTACAAGCAACATGTCAGATTCTGGGTACCTGATATTCGGTGTCCTCTCACCTGTATATTAGGGGGAGGATGCAGCAACACAACACGAACACTACCATCTTTAACTATACATTACACACAGACATGAAGCAGGGGGAGGAGAGGGGGAACAGGGGTGAACAATCACCTGCCCTGACCCTGTGACCACCTCATTTACATAACAAAATACATGATTTCAATGAACTAATGTGAAATGAAAATACTAACCTAATACGGCTGGATGGGATCCTTGTCCATCTGCGTCCAACAGGAGAGGTGACCGTCAAGTGACACAGAAACCTATGACGTGTCTTTTTAACTCACCCACTACACCCACCTCTCTAATTAAACATTGTACAATTCAATAGAAACCTACATCAGTAGAAATGAGAAGAACTATGATCGGCACACAGTGAACGCAGATTCACAATTTCACAACACCATGCACGCAGAGAGTCTCAATCCAGCTACAATCCTGGACTATAATTATTTTTTACATTCCTGGTAATGATTCTCTTTGTTTAAAAATTGTGGACAGATTCCCTTTATTAATGGAAAAACCAACCTACTACCACCTTCTTGCTGGTGCCCCATAAACTGGGCTGTACATGCATGTCCCTTTCTCCTTGACTCGAAGAATCCAAGCAGCATTTGAGGGCATAGACCCCCATTCTTGTAATATCAGGAGATGGCCCTTTAATTTCGTAATTAAAGAACTTCTGTATATTTCTAAACGTGGAAAGTTCGTCCATCTTTTTTTTTGAGCTGTCTCAATAAACTTACTTGGATGCTGGAACCACTCCTGTCCTAGCTGTAAGTCATCTCTACCAGCCTGACTTATTGGCGGATTCCGGTGTTGTAAACGCATGGCTTCTGTGTAAGCCCCTTTCTTGCATTTCCCAACTACTATCGCCCGTATCTCCTTGCTGCAGCTCTCCCGGCTCTCCACCGTTGTATTACTGGCCAAATCCATATTGTTTACTGACGACCTCTGCTTCCTTTAATATTAACCGAATCTCTTACCATACAATTTCAGCCGTGCTCAGCTAAGCACTCAGTTTACATGGCAAGCTTGAGGCTTAGCTTCAACTTGCCATAAGTCTTTTAAAAGACCCCAAACATGGTATTAATGACTAGTAGGTGAATCTATAGTGGTGCCAGGCACAAGCACATATGCCCAGCTGTACGAACACATATGTTACTCCAACAGGCACGTCCTTCTGTTTCTCTAGCAATCCCCACAAATAAGGTCAATTTCTCTGGTGTATTGCAGTACTCCATTAATTGGGCCACTGAACCCATTACTTAGTCCCTTACATCATTTTTTTTCTTTTTTAAGGTGGCACGGGCACTATAACTACTGGGTCCTTACATTACAATAGAAGGATCCTTCATAAAATCCATTCAAAACATGAAACCAGATACAAAGATTAAGGGACATATTACAATAATAAAGTTAATAGATTTTGCTTTATGTTGTATTTATGGTATCATGTCTCTAACGCTTCCCACCAATGTTATAAACACATGAAAAAAAACCCTCTGTCAAAAGGAACATTGATGCTACGTTCATATACCGCCAGATAACTCCCTCATCATAGTTTGAGCCAGCTCATTGGTTTGGTGTATGGGTCTTTTCTGGCACTGACCAAACAAACTGCAACGCAGCCATTAGCCTACTTGCCCTGATTATTGCCACCTACATATGGATAGCTCTTGCGCATTACGTCCCATTTGAAATTATTATAAAGTAATCCGCTTGTCATTATTGGTAACACAGACATGTGCCACAAGTAATCTGTCCTTAATGAAAATGGAGAATCACTTTTCCTGCTGTGCTTTCATGAACAACTTTCTAGTAATGGAGCAAGAAGTAATATTCTCCTCTATTAAATTAATGTCTTTTCTAGGCACCTTTCATACCATAAAGTATTCACAATGACACTACATAAGTAGGCCAATCAATAACATTCGTTTCCAGAGCCTTATGTTGGTGGAAACCATATGCAGGGCGGTCCTCTGCTAAAGAAACACCTGACTTACAGCCGGCCTAGTTTACAACGCACCACTGATTTTTGGCAATTTACCTGTATTAAGCGTCCCGAGGCCTCCAATAACCTTTAACAGTTATCAACTCAATGCTGCCTGTAATTAAGAATTTATGGTTTATCTTATGACCATCCAACATTTTTAAAATCCATTGGTCACAGAGACCACAAAAATCCTGTCTGGCTTTCATAAAAAAGTATATGGTTCCTACTTTACATACAAAAGGGATGCCATGCCATGATCTACACTGGACCCTATTCTCACTTGTCTGTCTACAACCTCAGTGATTCTAGAAGACATAAAAGTGTTAACAGCATTCCTGTTACCTTCCCCAATATTGTCTCAAACTACTACTTATAGGGAATGAATCACTGCTGATAAATAAGGCAAATTTCTGGGAAAGTAGACGCAGCGGAAAGACAAGGCTAGAACTACCTTTTTATTTGCATAAAGTACAGCAATTTCTCGACTACATAATGACAACAATTTGTATCTATCAATTTACCTCCTTTTTTTGTGCTCCAGAATTGTTCTAGCTTTGGAAGTTCTATAAGGAAAGTACAAGATGCTGCATAAATTTTTTTTTCCCCTTAAGCATCGTTTTAATTGTCTGAAATTTACAAGGAAGTTGTGACTTTCATACTAATGTAGAGCAAATTGTTACACAGCTCTTTTTGTTGGTTTAATGCATATCACTGGGCTGTCTCCAGGGGTAACGGGAGTGTTTTATCACCTTAAAGGCTGCAGAGGAGATTATACAAACATGTAATGCCAAGCATAGAAAATAGAGCACTCAAATCAATTTCCTCTGTCTCCTACTGTAAGATATAAAACCGCTAACCGATATTTTACGAGTCGTACTGCAATAAAGAGCTGTCATTGACCATCTAGAAAGGGATGGACCTTTACTTTGACGAGAAATTGTTTGCCTGTCAACAATTCTCTAGTATAGTATCACACAACATCATTATCCTATCTGCTTGATGACTGCGGGGAGCTGCAGTGGAGGTTGTGGCTAGTGATGGCTACAGAGGGCAAATAATAAGCTACTACTGACCTACTGGCATCCAAAGAAAGGAGAGGGTGCTTATATAATTTACTAAGGATAACAAAATAACACATTCTCTAATTATTAACAAAAATACAGCATTTCACAGATATAATTCCAACCTGTCTCTATCAGTCCTGGTGTTTACAATTTTGGTTGTCCCTGGATAAGACCGTAAATCTTCTGAAAATGGTTGAATTCTTCTCATTAATAGCTTCTCTGGTCTACACACTGCAGTGCTCTCTGCCTCCTACCCCTCCCCCCTGCATTGCTAGAGCAGCTCAGACACTGCCAGCAAACAGTGTGCAGAGACTTACTCTTCTAGCTACAGACAGGACAAGGTCATTACAGCAGACTGACTGTGTATATTATTGATTAGGTGAGGGAGCAGGGCTGATTCTGTGTGTGTTATAGGTGAGTTAGCAGAGCTGAGAGTGTCATTGTGTTTTATATCCATCTCATGGATCTCATCATCTCTCATCTCTGATCTGTATAATCTCTCTTTCTATGTGTCAGATATTAGTACAATGGTCAGAAGGTAAATAAAAGGTGTATAAACCGTGTACCCTGATAATCTAACCACACTGTCAGCTCACAGAACTAGATGGATCATAATGTGTCTGCTTACAGAGTCCCCACCCACACTCTGGAATATTGCACTGACCATCACTGAGTAATAGGAGCTAAAACAGCACTAAAATTATAAAGTAATGAGGTTAATAATGATCTTTATTGTGTAAACATCATTAGGGGATTCAATTTTGAGAACTTTCTTTCATTGGCACACCCCTCTACTATCTACTATCTACTATCAAATTCAAGCACGGATCCAGGCACCTTGACTGTGGTAATCTCCTTATATTTGTTATCAATGGCCTCCTTTCTTCTCAATCAACTTTTTAAGTTATACTAACAGGGGCTCACACGCTATTACACAGTGCAGGATTACTTTCCTGCCACAATGTGTGCTGAAACTACATGTGCTGCAGTGGGATTATATCAGGCGGAGGGAGGGGGAAATGCTTAGGGGAGAAGGGGAGATAGTGTAACAGCTTGTGAAGCTGCAGAATGTAAGAGCTCTGGTAACATCCCCAGGAGCACTTCGATGGTCATTCTTAACACGGTTCCTGGACCTTTGAGTAAGTGCCCCTGGTTTATCATGCTTGATTTTTATGGTAGATTTCCTTTAAATATCAGACAATCTACAATATGATGGACCTATTTTTGAAACCTGATGGATCTTATTTGCCCAAAATTGGAATTCTGTTTGGCAACAAGTATGCTACTGCAGACTGAAATATTTTTTAGAATTACCGTTGTATATGACTTCACCAACCAGGGTGTTTTCTTCAGAAATCCACAGCTTACCGTGAGGAATATTAGAACGAAGCTTCATTCATTTATATACAACGAAGCTGCAAAATGTTTTTGGGAGAAGCCAGGCAAGTTTTTACATCCTTCAGACAACCCTTTTATTTTTTACAATGAAAAGGAGACAAAATCAGAATACTGGACACAGATGTTTTCACCACTTGTATATTATCTGAGAACAAAAGGATAGGTTATTGAAATTCTGCATGGCTGACCCTTCTCTTCCAATGTCACAAATGACAAGAGAGTCTAAGGATTCCACGTTGAGAGTTTGTGGATGTGCAGATGAATATCAGATGTCACTCAACTGGTTATGTAAATGTATACAGTCATAGAAAAGAGGATCAACCAAGCCTCCTGAAAGGCTGATGAACACGTCTCATAGTGAAAAGAGAATGTCCATGTATACTCGTTAGAGGAACTTCTGTCCGTAGGAGAAAAAGCCACAAAATCCCTTCTTGCAGTATTTGTATATTATCGGAGCTCAGCTCTCTTTTTTATCAGAAGGATTCCAGGTGAGAGACGATCCGGCACCTACTTATTGTTTGAAAATCAGTTAAACTGGGGATATATCCGAGTTGCGCCTCATTCAAAAAGCCCGGACTACCAATCACTGGATAAACAGACTGGGAGATTTAAAGTGAAGTAAAATCTATTTTAAATGATTATGGTAAAATGTGATGTGTGAGATGAATACAGTAGACCGTGATAAAGTTTTACATTTTATAAGGAATGTTTAAAGGATAATCTAACCACCAGGAGAAGGATGTAAACCAAGCACACTGACATACTGGTGCCGTTCCCCCTCTGGCAGGGTCTGCTCTTCTTTTAGCTTCCTATGCCCTTGTTTTTAAGAAAAAGGCTTTAAAAATGATGCTTTAAAATGATACAAATTAGCCTAAGGGGCTTCAAGCTCCATTAACTTCTATGGAGCACATAGCCTTTAGGTTCATTTTCATCATTTTAAAAGCCTTTTTTTTGTAGAAACCAGGGCATAGAAGCTAAAAGAAGAGCAGATCCTGCCAGAGGGGGCACACACCAGTACATCAGTGTTCTTGGTTTACAATCCTTCATCCTGGTGGTAGATGTCCTTTAAGGATGTTTTATTTGTCTGGATGTATATAAATAAGTGTTAGTGAGCCCTTTTTATGCCCCCCACAAAGCAGAATTGGGCAATGCACTCACCTGGCTTGATGTTATGATGTCATATTTTTAACTCTCTTGTGATTATTTTATTGATTGTATTTCAATAAAGATATCCTCCAATTACATTGGTTAGATACACTACGGTGTACATTTACTAAGGGCCTGCACGTTTTCTGTCAGAGTTTGCCCGTTCTTTCTGGACAAACTGCTTGCACATTTACTTAAGATGGTGTCGGGACACATTTTCTGGTGCACGCCGCATATTCTTCAAGCAAACAACACAAATTTCTGCAATGAAGGGGCATTCCGGTGCTCGTTTAGGACTGTACCGTGGCCCATGTTAAAGGTGCACAAAAAAAAAGTGGTGCTCTCTGCACATCAGTGCAGGGGGCGCAAGATCATGAATAACGTGTACCAGAATCAATCCGGCGCCCTTGCACACACACAGGCAAACTGCACATAGTCTATACTGTACTGTTCTAATAAATAAAGCTACCTGTATCTTGCCTTAAAAGCATCTAGGAAGTCCATATTCACCGATGAGGTCCTTGGAATTTTGGGTGTTGGTCCTGACTTATGGAAAAAGGCAGAAACAAAGATATATCCCAATTCGGTTGCTATTTTCAACAACTTGAATGGGGAGGATTGGTAGAGTACAGCTCTCTGATAATTACAAATACAGGCAGTCCCCGGGTACATACAAGATAGGGTCTGTAGGTTTGTTCTTAATTTGAATTTGTATGTAAGTCGGAACTGTATACTTATCATGTAACCCCAGCCTAATTTTTTTGTGGCCTCTGTGACAATTGGATTTTAAAAACTTGGATTGGTCATTAGAACCAGGATTAACAATAAGCTTCATGTAGACAACCTGTGATAAGTGTTTACAGCTGATCATTGTAGCCCAGGAGTAGAGTACAGTAAATTACCAACACCCACAGGTCCTTTGTAACTAGGGGTCGTATGGAAGTCAAGGGGACCGCTGTACGATAGAAGGGGTTTGTAATCTTTTCTCCCTGCGGACAGAAGTTCCTCTAATGAGTATACATGGACATTCTTTTTTCACTTGAGATGTTTTCACCAGCCTTTCAAAAGGATTGGTAGCATAAAGATCCTTGTAGTGACATTTGGGCATCCTACTAACTCTCAAAATGCAATCTTTAGACTCTCTTGTCATATGTGACATTGGAAAGAAGGTCAGCCATGCTGAATTTCAATAACCTATCCTTTGTTTCAAGAAAGATAAGCAGCTTCCTGCATGGTATGGGTAGTTGAGCAGATGTCATCCAAGCAAACATATGGCTAGTGAATGTTTTCCAGTGAGTCCTGTGCAGCTGCCATAAATGGTCTATGGAATATGCCAATAAAAATGTTTCTAGGGCAGAAAAAACACTAATATAAAAAGGTCACTAGGATCTTCTTCCTTATATATCCACTACAAACTCTATAAAGGTCAAATAGGATCATCGCCTTATATTCATCCACTACGAACTCTATAAAGGTCATATAGGATCTTCTTCTTATTATCAGCCACCTTATAAGGTCAAGGATCATCATCATTACATTATCCACAACTAACTCTACAAAGGTCACATAGGATATTTCTCAATGTTGACAGTATAATGATAGCATAGTGCATACGCCTGCTGAGTAATGTATCATGGTGGTCTAATTAACATCATGTACAATGGAAGCTGTAGAGCCGGCAATCATAACTAGATTCTATTATACTTGACGGTATTCTAGGAAGACAAAAGACCTCTTGAAGAGACATGAGGTTTTGAAGAGCACCTGCTCCCATCACGTGTTTAGAGGAGGGAAACAAATTTACCTTTTTCTGCTTATCTTTTGAAGGAGGAACACAATCTCGTAGCATTCAAGGATCAATGAAGAAGCTCCTAGCTGTCTGTAGTTTTTTCTTACCTTATATAAAGGATTACAAATATACATGTTATAGCATCCAGGAGCAAGGTATCACAGAATACTGACTGGCTTCTTTTTGAATGTCAGGCACCAGGAGGTAGTGGACCCACTGGACCACGTTGACGATGACGTAAGCCAACACCTGGGAGCGGAGTCTAAGTGGTACAACCGGTTTTCACACAGGGCCCGCCGCAAGCAGGTTGGACTCTCAGAGGCGTGGTACCACCAGGACATCCAGGCGTCGTGACTTTGTCCACATGGCGGCAGCGTAGTCAAGCGCGTAAGCAAAGTTAAGGCAAGATTGTGGTCAGGAACAAGCAAGAGGTCGGAACAGGCAGCTTGGGATCAGAGTCGGGAACGTAGCAAGGTCAGGACAGACAGATACCTGGGTGCCACTCTCGTCAGTCTCCATCTATCGAAGGTCATTAATACCATCGCTCCCGTCCCTTCCTTGCCTGCCCCTTGCTTTTCCCTCCCGCCCCACATCAACCCCGACCCGTCACTACTCTTACTCCCCAACGACCTTTCATTACTAATTTCGTCATTCTATTCGCCCTTTGCACTTCTCTAACTCTCGCTCGCGACCTTCTTTCTAATATATTACTACCCCGAAACCCTTGTCATTTCCCCCTCTCATGTCTCCTATTTTTACCGCTTCTTTCCACCTATCTCTTCTCCCTCCTTCTTGTCTACCTCCCTCCCTTCACCGCCATTATTGTCCTCCCAGCGCATTTCACATTCTTCAGTCCCTTTCAATTCCTCCTCATCCCCATCTCCCCGCGCGTTTCCGTCGTTGATCGAAGTCCAATAATGAACTGGTGGTCACAACGTAATTCAGAATACAAGCACACAGGGCATCAGGACAAAGCTCTCTAAGGCTGTGTGGCAAAATGGCTTCTGAGGAATTCAGGAATAGCCAGCACCACATTAATGGTTGCGCTGGCCATTTTAATCTTCCGGAGCCAGTTTGAGCGCAGCCCGCTGCGGCCCTGACCGCCAGGACAGGAATGCGAAAACCATGACATTTATTTAGATATGTTATATTTGCGAGCTCTAAATTTCTTTGTAGGTATCTGTCAACTCTTGTTTTATTAAATTTAGTGTATTCCCATGCAAGGACAGAACTCTATGGTGATTGAATTAACAACTGGTGGTATCTTGGCAAAGTCTGGTACTAGAGGGACACCGCCCATATGACAAAGGATGTTTTGGGAAAAGATGCTACAGATGTTGTATCACATCAGGACTTGTCAAAATGATCCAAGTTGACATCTGCCTTGAATTTGTGATCATAAAAACCTGGAAATAGTTGTTTTTTTTTTGTAAGGTATCTGTTGTGTGCCATCTACTTAAATATTTGATCCCCTGAGTACGGTCAAGACGTCGGCTTGTTTTGATAAAAATTATAATGTTGTTTATCAGTTTTACATAATGACTTTGATTTTTGGACATAAAGATTTAAAGGAAGGGTGTCAGCAGTCTTGACCATACATATCTACGACAGTGTTGGCTAGCAGTCCTGATGATTTGTGTTAGTCATACCTGGTGTTTGTTTTTGTAGCAGCAGGACTGTTAAAAAAATGCATTTTATTGTCTGGTTATGTAGCTGGATTGGGATACCTCTGGTGACTGTTTAATAGACAAAAAAAAAGAACCAGCCCAACATGAAATTCTAAAAAATCCTGCTGTTATTCCAGGCGATCATGTAGTCAGTTACTTCTGGGGCTAGCGGGTGTTACACTAAGCACGAGTAAGCTTGTACTGTAATTGAAATGTGATGATTTGCCTGCTCTTTTATGTTTTCTGTCAGATTACATGTAGTTGGAGGCGATTTTTAATTGTGAATAAACCTTGGATTTTTGTTTAGCGGTTAACGTTGGAACTGGAGTTTTTTCCTATTGGAGAATCCTGAATAGGTTTCGTGCGAATGCGTGCCAACCCGATGGGGCCTCTAAATTACATGCGGATGGAAAACAGGTGAACTGACTCTTTTCTCCTATTACTATGATGCACTGTCAGGTAAGATCTACTTAAAGAGAAACCCGTCATGCAAAATAACCACCCTAACTAAATTATTTCATAAAAATTCCATATGAGAGCATTGCCTCTATCCCTCATGTCCGCTACATGCCTGTAAACCGAAGCAATGAGGTCCGAAACTTGTGTATGCAAATGACCTGTGAAATGTCCAATGAGTCATTAGCATATTCAAGCTGTCCACTCTATTTCATGAGTGGGGCACAAGCCACACCACCAGTGCTTTGGGACTGACCAAGTCCACTCTAACCGAGCGGGCACCATCCTCCAGTAGACTTGCAGTATTTGTATATTATCGGAGCTCAGCTCTCTTTTTTATCAGGATTCCAGGTGAGAGACGATCCTGCACCCTTCATATTGTTGAAAATAGTTAAACTGGGATATATCCGAGTTGCTGCCTCATTCAAAAAGCCAGGACTCCAATCACTGGATAAACAGATGGGAGATTTAAAGTGAAGTAAAATCTATTTTAAAATGATTATGGTAAAATGGATGTGGAATGAATACAGAGACCGTGAATAATGTTTTACATTGTATAAAGAATGTTTAAAGGACATCTACCATCAGGATGAAGGATTGTAAACCAAGCACTTATCTGACATACGTGATGTCACTTCCCCCCGTGGCATCTGTCTCTCGTCTTTTAGCTCCTATGCCCTATATTTTTTAAGAAAAAGGGCTTAAAAATGATGTCTTTAAAATGATACAAATTAGCCTAAGGCCTTCAATCCATTAACTTCTATGGAGTCACATAGCCTTTAGTTCAGTTTTCATTTCATCATTTTAAAAGCCTTTTTTTGTGTAGAAACCAGGGCATAGAAGCTAAAAGAAGAGCAGATCCTGCCAGAGGGGGTACACACCAGTACACAGTCGTGTTCTTGGTTTACAATCCTTCATCCTGGTGGTAGATGTCCTTTAAGGGATTTGATTTCTGCTGGATGTATATAGTAATAAGGTTTTAGTGAGCCGCATTTTTATGCACCCACTCACAAAGCAGAATTGGGCATGCTCAACTCAACTGGCTTTAATGGTTAATGTAGGAATGTCATAGCTGATTTCTTGAACTCTCTTTGTGGATTATTTTATTGATTGTATCTCAATAAACATATCCCTCCAATTACATCGGTTAGATACACTACGGTGTACATTTACTAAGGGCCATGCGCCAGTTTTCTGTCAGAGTTTGCCCGTTCTTTTATGGACAAACTGCTTGCACATTTACTTAAGATGTGTCTGGGACACATTTCTGGTGCACGCCGCACTATTCTTCAAGCAAAACAACACACATTTCTGCAATGAAGGGGCATTCCGGTGCTCAGTAGGACTGTACCGTGGCCCATGTTAAAGGTGCACAAAAAAAAAGTGGTGCTCTCTGCACGATCAGTGCAGGGGGCGCAAGATTCATGAATAACGTGTACCAGAAATCATGAATCCGGCGCCCCCTGCACACTACACAGGCAAACTGCACATAGTATATACTGTACTGTTCTAAGTAAATAAGCTCCTATGTATCTGCCTTAAAAGCCATCTAGGAAGTCCATATTCACCAGAGGTCCTTGCATCAAGCGTGGGAATTTTGGGTGTTGGAGTCCTGACTTATGGAAAAAGGCAGAAACAAAGATATATCCCAATTCGGTTGCTATTTTCAACAACTTGAATGGTGGAGGATTGGTAGTGTAGAGCTCTCTGATAATATACAAATACAGGCAGTCCCTGGGTTACATACAAGATAGGGTCTGTAGGTTTGTTCTTAAGTTGAATTTGTATGTAAGTCGGAACTGTATACTTTATCATTGTAACCACCAGCCAAATTTTTTTTTGGTCTCTGTGACAATTGGATTTTAAAAATCTTGGATTGTCATTAGAACCAGGATTAACAATAAAGCTTCATTACAGACACCTCTGATAACTGTTATGGCTGATCATTGTAGCCCAAGGATAGAGTACAGTAAATTACCAACACCCAGAGGTCCATTTGTAACTAGGGGTCGTATGTAAGTCAGGTGTTCTTAAGTAGGGGACCGCCTGTACTGCTAGAAGGGGTTTTGTAACTTTTTCTCCTGCGGACAGAAGTTCCTCTAATGAGTATACATGGACATTCTCTTTTCACTTTGAGATGTTTTCACCAGCCTTTCAAAAGGCTTGGTAGCATAAAGATCCTTTGTACTATGACTGTATACCGTACATTTACATAACTAGTTGAGTGACATTTGGGCATCTACTAACTCTCAAAATGCAATCTTTAGACTCTCTTGTCATATGTGACATTGGAAAAGAAGGGTCAGCCATGCTGAATTTCAATAACCTATCCTTTTGTTCTCAAGAAAGATAAGCAGCTTCCTGCATGTGTATTGGGTAGTTGAGCAGCTGTCATCCAAGCAAACATCTGGCTATTGAATGGTTATCCTGTGAGTCCCGTGCAGCTGCCATAAATTGCTCTATAGAATATGCCAATAAAAAATGTTTCTAGGGCAGAAAAAACACTAACTATAAAGGTCAAATAGGATCATCGCCCTTATATTATCCACTACGAACTCTATAAAGGTCATATAGGATCTTCTTCCTTATATTATCCAGCACTAACTTATGAAGGTCACATAGGATCATCATCATTACATTATCCACAACTAACTCTACAAAGGTCACATAGGATCTTCTCCATGTTGACACGTATCATCATAGCATAGTGCATACGCCTGCTGAGTAATGTATCATGGTGGTCTCCATTAAACATTGTACTAATGGAAGCTGTAGAGCCGGCAATCATAACTAGCTTCTATTATACTTGACAGGTATTCTAGGAAGACAAAAGACCTCTTGAAGAGACTATGAGGTTTTGAAAGAGCACCTGCTCCCCACACGTGTTTAGAGGAGGGAAAACAAATTTACCTCTTTTCTGCTTATCCTTTCTGAAGGAGGAACACAATCTCGTAGCATTCAAGGACCACTGAAGAAGCTCCTAGCTGTCTGTAGTTTTTCTCACCTTATATACAAGGATTTAGAAACATACATTTATAGCATCCAGGAGCAAAGGTATCACAGAATACTCACTGGCTTCTTCTTTATTGTCAGGCACCAGGAGTAGTGGACCCACTGGATCACCGCGGACGATGACGTAAGCCAACACCTGGGAGCGGAGTCTAAGTGGTACACGGTTTTCACCAGAGCCCGCCGCAAAGCAGGTTGGACTCTCTGAGGCGTGGTACCACCAGGACACTCCACAGGCGGGACTTTGTCCACAGTGGCGGCCAAGACGTAGTACAAAGCCGTAAGGCAAGATTGTGGTCAGGAACAAGCAAGAGGTCGAGACAGGCAGCTTGGGATCAGAGTTGGGAACGTAGCAGAAGGTCAGGACAGACAGCACGGGATCGAAGTCAATAATGGAATCGGGGTCACAACGGTAATTCAGAATACAAGCACAGGGCATCAGACAAAGCTCTCTAAGGCTGTGTGGCACAATGACTTATGAGGAATTCCGGGAATAGCCAGCACCAATTAATGGTGCGCTGGCCATTTAAATCTTCCGGAGCCGGTGAGCGCAGCCCCGCGCGGCCCTGACCGCCGGACCAGGAATGCGAACACCCATGACATTTATTTAGATGTTATATTTGCGCTAAATTCTTTGTAGAGTATCTGTCAACTCTGTTTTATTAAATATATTTGTATTCCCCATGCAAATTCAGGAGAACTCTATGTTGATTGAATTAACAACTGGGTGTATTTTGGCAAAGTCTGGTACTGTAGGGACACGCCCATATGACAAAGATGTTTTGGGAAAAGATGCTACAGAATTGTTGTATCACATCAGGACCTTTTAAAATGACACAGTTGACATCTGCATTGCATTTTGTGATCATAAAAACCTGGACATATAAGTGTATCTGTTGTGTGCCATCTACTTAAAATTTGATCCCCTGATGTACGGTCAAGGAGTCGGCTGTTTTGATAAAAATAATAATGTTGTTTATCAAGTGTTACATAATTGACTTTGGATTTTTGGATCATAAAGATTTAAAGGAAGGGTGTCAGCAGTCTTGACCATACATATCTACAGACAGTGTTGGCTAGCAGAACTGATGATTTGTGTAGTCATACCTTGGTGTTTGTTTTTGTAGCAGCAGGACTGTTAAAAAATGCATTTATTTTCCGGTTATGTAGCTGGATTGGGAACCCTCTGGTGCACTGTTTAATAGACAAAAAAAAACAGCTCCAAACAGAAAACTTCTAAAAAATCCTCTGTTTATTCCAGCTGATCATGTAGTCAGTACTCCTGGCTAGCGGCATGTTACACTAAGCCACGAGTAAGCTTGTTAATTGAAATGTGTATGATTTGCCTGCCTTTTTATGTTCTCTGTCCATGATACATGTAGTTTTGGAGGCGATTTTTAATTTTTGGAATAAACCTTGGATTTTTTAGACGTTTACCGTTTGGAACTGGATTTTTTTCCTATTGAGCATTGCATCGTGTGCCTGGGCTGAGGTCTAAACTTCACTTCATGCGGATGTAAACCAGGTGAACTGACTCCTTTTCTCCTATTACTCTGATGCACTGTCATGTAAGATCTCTTAACTCAACACAACACACCCCTCCTCTCTAAGTAACAATTGTACTATTCAAAGAGAACCCTACAGCAGTAGAATAGGCAGAGACTATGCAGTGGACACACCAGTGCATCAGAGTGGTCTCAATCCAGCTACAATTCTGGAATATAAATATATACTCGAGTATAAGCCTAGTTTTTCAGCAGAAAAAAATGTGCTGAAAACCCAAACTCAGCTTGTACTCAATTAAAAAAATATAGGTTTTACCAGGTTTTTGTGGTAAAATTAGGCTTATACTTGGGTCGGCTTATACTCGAGTATGTACGCAATATGTTTTACATTCCTTCTATGATTCTTTGTTTGGTCAAAATTGCTGACAGATTCCTTTTTATTATGGAATACCAACCTACCACCTTTCTGCTGGGTGCCCAAAAAACTAGGGTGTTATACATGCATGTTTCCCTGTCTCCTTGACTCTAGATGAAGCAGCAGCATTTGGAGGGCATAAGACCCCATTCTTGTATATCAGGAGATGGCCCTTTAATTACTGTGAATTAATACTTACTGTATATTTCTAACGTGGAATAGTTTCTTCCATCTTTTTTTTGAGCCTTCTCAATAAACTACTTGGGATGCTGGACAGCTCCTTTCCTAGCTGTAGAGTCAATCTCTACCAGTACCTGACTATTGGCAGATTCCTTGTTGTAAGACGCAGTGGCTTCTGTGTAAGCTTTCTGCATTCCCAACTACTATCCCCGTTATCTCACTTGCTGCAGCTCTCCGGCTCTCCACCGTTAATTACGTGCCAATCCAGATTGTTTACTGACCACTGCTCTGCTTCCTTTAATATTACCTGAATCTCTTAGCATACAATTTCAGCCTGCTCAGCTATAGCACTCCAGATTACATGCAAGCTTGAGGATTTAGCTGTCAAGCTTGCCATAGTCTTTATAAAGACCAAACATGGTATTAATGACTAGTATGGTGAATCTATAGTGTGCCAGGCACAAGCAACATATGCCCTATGTAAGAACAGCATATGGGTTCTCCAACAGGCCACGTCCTTCATGTTTCTCTAGCAAATCCCTCACAAATAAGTCAATTTCTCTGGTGGATTGCAGTACTCCAGTAATTGTGAGCTCTGAAACCCATTAGCTTAGTCCCTTACATGCAATCTAACAGACAGCATTTTTTTTCTTTTTAAGGTGGCACGGGCACTATACCTACTGGGTTCCTGTGCAGCTGCACTTCTTGCACATATGAGACGTCTGATGATGTATCTAACTATAGAAAGTCAACATGCTCGGCTATGATTCCAAAACTAATTTAACTGGGACCATGAAAAAATGTAAAAAATAAAAAGTAAACATTTGTCATTCTGTTCATGTTACATTCCATCCGTGTACTACATTACAATATAAGGATCCTTCATAAAATCCATTCAAACATTAACCAGATACAGAATGATTAAGGACGTATTACTAATAATAAAGTTATAGATTTGCTTTATGGTGTGTATTGATGGTATCATGTCTCTAACATCTTCCCAATGTTATACACATGAATGAAATAAACCCTCATGTAGAAAGACATTGATGCTACGTCATATACCGTCATATACTCACTCATCATAGTTGAGCCAGCTCATTGGTTTGGTTTAGGGGTCTTTCTGCATTGACAAAACAAACTGCACGGCAGCCATTAGCCTACGTGCCCTGATGTATTACAAGAATACATATGGATAAGCTCTTGCGGATACGTTCCACATTTGGAAATTATAGATAAAATGTAATCCAGCTGTCAGTACTTGGTACACAGACATTGCCACAAGTATCTGTCTGATATGAAAATGAGAAATTCTTTCCTGCTGTGAAATATTCAGGACACTTGCTAGGAATGGAGCAGGAGAATATACTCTATTAAATAATGTCTTCTAGGCAAGCTTCATAACATAAAGTATTAACAATGACACCTACATAAAGTAGGCATTCAATAACAGTCTTTCCAGAGCTTATGTTGGTGGAAACCATATACAGGCGGTCCCCTACTAAAGAACACCTGACTTACATACGACCCCTAGTTACAAACGGACCACTGGATTTTGGTAATTTACTGTACTTAAGTCCTAAGCTACAATATACAGCTTTAACAGTTATCAATGCTGCCTGTAATTAATATTTATTGTTTATCCTGGTTCTTATGACAATCCAACATTTTTAAAATCCAATTGTCACAGAGACCAAAAAAATTCTGTCTGGGGTTACAATAATAAAGTATATGGTTCCGACTTACATACAAACTCAACTTAAGAACAAACTTACAGAACCTATCTTGTATGTAACCCAGGGAATGCCTGTAATGGTCTAAAGAAATGATGTATTCTTTACATTGGATGTGTAGGTCTAGAGTTTTGCTGACTTTTAGGCCTAAAATGTATGTAATGCAGATCTGTAAGTGCTCCGTACAATCCTGGAGATCAGATTCCACAACGCTCTTTCAGGATTTTGAGCAGTAGTGCAGGGGGACAAAACAAAACATGTGCAACATCAACTCAACCGAGGCAGGAGGGATAGGCTGGGGCATAAAGAACTTGGCTTCTTTTGTTAGCTCTCTGCCCCCTTGACTTAATTTTCAGAAAATAAAGTTATTTTCCCTGCAGATGGGGGGGCAGCAATCATGGATCAGGGATAAAGAAATGAGAAGACAAGTGAGCTGGACTGGGAGTTAGACCTAGACCAAATGTTTTGAAAAAATCGTCAAAGCTTCAGATCAAATTTTGGATGATCTTCTTATCTTTAATAGGTTTCCTTTTATCGGTTGGGATCAGTTAGCATAAGGCGCACTGATTGTCAGTGTTGTAGAATGATAGTAGTTGTCATTGCTAATTACTACTCACAATATGACCATAGTCGGTATTCTGGTACGGAAATTGGCGCTTACGTTTATAACAAAAATGTTTTGTTCATATATGTTGAGCTAAAAGTAGGAATAGATGTCAGCAGTGGGAAATAATAAATATATAGACAACTAAAGTGACATGAAACATTCTCACTTATCGCAAGAAGCCACCAACATATTATACAAACAAATAACAGCTAAACTGAGAAAAATTTGTATTTCTTGAAGGATGTCTTAAGGAATGAAACGATATTCATGAAAGTGGTTGACAATTTAGTGAGTTCCTTACGGTGGAAGTAAATATAGTCCTAAGCGGGATATTTGTGGACAGCTCCTATGACTTATTTTGCAGTAATGTCACCCGCCCCTACTGAGCTGATAATCTATGATAGATCAGAAAACCAAATGACAACCTCCAGTGCATGCAGAGGACGGGCCAGCACTAAACAGCATAGGTCTCCATTTTTCCCACGTCTCTGACCTAGAATGGGAACATTAGCTAAACCAGCTCAGACAGGTCTTCGAATAGCTGTGCATTTTATAAGATCTCATATTCAGGTGGGAATAAACATGAGTTAACTCAATGACCTTGATTTTCATCTGGGGAATGGATTTAATATACCCACTTCTTTTGCTCTATTGCGCTACTGGTCTAGCTGTCTCTTGGGCAACATATTACCAGGGCTGAATAATTCACTGTTTCCGAGCTACAGAAAGCAATATTCTTGAACGATGTTCCACCTACGTGATCTTGGAGTCCAATGGTAGAGTTCAGTATATGGTAAGAAGGGTTAAATGTTCCTGCCGTTGTACTAAGGCGCTATGACGCTTTCTATTTAGATCTTTATTTTCATGTAAAATTATTAACGCATTGGGCATCTCATAAAGCCGAAACTCGAATACATGTTTGCACTGAACGTCAGCCAATAAAATTCTGTTTGTGTCAGCTCACCAAAGTAAACTTTGAGTAGCAGTGATAGTCAATATTGAGTTGGCTGGGTAAAGCGCGTACATGTCTAATTTATATCCTTGATGGTTTTGGAATAGGAAGCCTGCCGGCTGAAAGGAGAAAGACTTGCATATATTGTCTCGACTACTATCCAGGAACAAGATCCCATTACTTCTACACTTGAGGCTCAAATTCAAGTCGGTCAGTATCTACGTTACACCAAGCAGTCTACGGTAACAGCGGTGTGATCAAGTAACAAACATGCAAAGTCTATATGGCAATATGTAGGCTATGTGAAATATTTTCGACAATGCCCATACAACATGTATTGTGACCAATGCAGATATACAAAAAAAATAGAGAATGTTCCTGAATGATAATGAATACTTATTTTTTTTTTGCTAATTACCAATTCATTCATCACAGAATATTGCCTTGCAAAAATGAGGCAATTGTATACCAGCATCTGTATACTGCATTGCACCTTTACACAGGCCAATGGGTTTGTCAGGATTAACTTGTTGTTACCGGGTCAGATAACACTGACAAGGTTTTTTCTGCCCATAAAAAGCAGGGAATAGCTAATGGAAAAGGGGTAAGCTCCACCGTGAGCATTTGCATTTCACGCATATATTATAGACTAAAATCAATGTTTAGAATAGTGAAATTATTTCTTATTGCGCTGATGTCACCGATCAATGTCTTAGTCACTGGACAAGTTATAGACACATTCTTAGTAACTAATTTTAAGTAATGTAGTGTTATTGATTCTTTGTGTCAGGTTTGTTTCTCCGGCAGTAAATTCCAGTGATTCAGTTTGCATGTTAGCTTTAGTTACTGGCTACAAACCATAGCAGTTCTTCTTGTCAAGTCCACAAAAAAAAAAAAAATCTATTATCTTTATATTTAGCACGCTGTCAAACTCTCACCCCCTTTGAATATTATTATTTTACATAATAAAAAAATAATTTGGTCCTTAGAGGAATGTACACTTAGCTAAATAAAACTTAAACAGGCTTCACAGTATAATTTTTTTAACAAAAATTAGGCCAAAACGTCAAAGCAATGTGTGAAAACCGCATCCATAGCGATTTAGAGCGTAAAAGAGCAGCCAGGTGCTGATAAGTTGCTAATTTGCAAGTGTGACCACTTCTATAAAAGCAGAAGTTTGTGCAGTTAGTTGATCTGGTACATTCAGACGTGTTAATAAAATGCCAAGGAGGAAAGACAGCAGAAATGATCTTAGAGAAGCAATTGTTGCTTCCCACCAATCTATAAAGGCTATTTCTAAGAAAAAAAAGTCCATTATTGTACAATGAGAAAGATTATTCACAAGTGAAAAACATTCAAGATGGCTGACACCAAGTTCATGACAATAAGAAAAATCCAGAACAAGTATGGCTTGCTAGAAGAAAGCATCTTCTTCTGAAAAAAACGATCCAGCAAAGTAGAGTCTAAACAAACCAGAATACATCTAGAACATTTGGATACATGAATAAGCTAAATTATGATCCTACCTTCCTACTGATCAAATGTATTTTTCAGTGTTTTTTGTAGCTACAGCAAGCTGTAAAACTGGGATCTTGCTTTTTTTTATTTTTGAGTTTTTAAGGTATTGTGTTGACTAATGAAGCATGCAGAAACTTATCGTTCTACATTAGCTGAAGGATGTTTTTCTATGTCTACTCTAAATGTTTGCCTAAGACGCTAGTAATGTATGTAGCAATCTCCCTGTTGAATATCACAAAAACCGCTTGTAAAGGCACAGTCACAGCGGCCATGTTTTTATTTTATGTGCATAATACGGTGGGGAATAAAATTCTACTATTATACAATCAGAAAGTGTCTAAAGCTATAAACTCTGAATAGCGCCACAGTACAATGCCCCCCGTGTAATGGAGAGAAAAGAGGACGTGTACGTGTCCAGAATACCTTGACAAAAGATAATTACCGTTTTGAGGTTAGGTTGTACAACTATGGGTGATATGATCATAGATTTCCTGGCTGGATGACTAGAATGGCTTGTAACAGCAGTTGGCTCTATCAGTGCTGTTATCATAAAGGTGTAACAATGAAACACAGACACAATTGGGAAGCAACATGTTGTTGCCACTTCCAGCATAGCGGGAATAATACTGACGGGGAAATAAGGTTTTGCTATCAAATGTACTAATGGGGTAGGAAAGGGTTACAGTTAGTGAAAGGACAAGAGAGCGGGCTAAGGAATTACATGGGTTGTTTGTTAAATCCAATACTCAATGCTTCAGCACAGTCTGCTTATATCAGCACTACTAATTTTTGCCCCGAGCATCAGCCTGCTGTTTTCTAAAGACATAATTCCCTATATGTGAAACGTGAAGGCTGACCGCACCATGGAATAGGCTTGGGAGGGACCCATTGTGTGGAAATGTAGAGTGCTTAAGGCATTCCAGAACCTGAAATAATTATAAAAACCAGATCCATATCTGTGTAATTAAAGTGTAAGTCCCCCATAGCAGGAGCATTGACATTTAAGAGCAATTAAAACCAATATTCATAGTCATACATCACACACACAGGAGGTAGTGATAGGGGAGTTGTTGGTTGGGTCCTCGCAATAGAAACTTGTGTTACAATAGCGAACCTGGAACTATCAAGGTGGTCGGTAACCTCCCTAATAAAAAAAGATACTAGGCTTGGGGAGCTAAAAAAAGTATATTCTTTATTACTTTTTTTTAGAATGAGGGCAATAGCAAATAATACCTGTACTTCACCAAAAGGTAAGTTTTGAACTGTGAGTGTGATGGAAGAAGCAAATATTGGAGTTGAAGGGGTTGTCTAACCTAATTTAAAAGCTGCTTCAAGGGGACGTTTTTACCTATTATAGGAGTTGCCCTTTGTTGGTCAAAGCAGAGCTCACCAGGGGAATTTATCCCACCCGGAAGCCCATGCAGGTCCTATTTAACCATGAAAATAATAGGAACTGTTAATTCTTAATTTCTTGTGTGGAGTCCCTTTACTGGAGCTGCTGAGAGGTCCCCCATAAAATGACCTATCATCTGTAATGGCAGGACACGAACAGGACAGTAAGCCCCAATACTGAGCCCCCCCCCCCAATCTGTCACCTGTCTGCTTATTGGGTCCACTCTATGAGGAGGCCAATAACTGGGCGCCGTTCTCTCCGTATCTCTGAGTGCACACACAAAACAGGACAAACAAACAGAAAACACAAAATGGGGTGGAAAACAATTCAGAGTCACAGCCAAAAGCCAAATCGCCCAGACAAAAAAATAGTCAGAAATAAAAGGCCAAATGTAAAATAAAACGGGAGAAGCAAGAACAGCAGAATACAAAAAGCAGAGAATAATAGATCACTGGACAGACTAACTGTTTGACCAGCAAAGAAAGATGAGATACACCTAGTTTAAATCACAGTTCTCCAGCTAAAAGGCAAAACACTGAGGGTGCATTCACACGGTCAGTTTTTTAGATGCTGTTTTTGAAGTAAAAAATAGATGTGGATTACAATAGTTGAGAACATATCACTGAGAGAAGCTGCAACTCCTCTCTTTTCACTCCACTCCTGTTTCGGACATCAACAACTGCATCTGCAGCAAACACGTGAACGCACCTTTAAGGTGTGCAAGGCTTAACCCTTAATGTTCCAGAACCAGGGCTGCAGGTTATCACCAATCCAGCAATAGATTGCTATTCATGCTGCCAACTAAAAAGCACCCTATACAGTTTGATACATCCAGTCTTTCAGGTGGAATACAAATATGTATTGAATCAGAGAGGTTGACAGGTGACCAGTCCTCTCTAAAATTGATTTTTTTTGGTGCCCAGGACAGAAATCTTTAATAAACCACATACACACACAGACAAATCCTCCCCCAAAATCATCATGTTCCTTTAATTTAAACTTGGAAAATATTACCTGAAACAATCATTTTTATCTCAAGTCCAGCTTAGGGGTGTAGACGAAAACTGTCATCCACCCCAGTGAGAGATGGCACTAAGGGAGCTAATGTACACATTTATAATGTAAGCCTTAGTGCAGATACAGGACAGGGCAAAAATTTACATATTGATGACTAAAACACTAAAATAATATAAACTTATCAGTGTTTTACCTGCTGAGCTTTCTGCAGGGCAGCCAAAAGAAATGTTCGTTTGCCATGCTTGTCAGGGAAGGAGCAGGGCACTTGCAGTAGCATGGTGACATAGCTGAGAAGACCCTTACAGGATAAGTAAAGAGGGACTATATTGTTAGCTGCCAGAAAGGTACGGAAACAAATTCTAAATAAATTGCCCCTAGAAGAACTGATTGGTTGCACCAAACAGAATAGGGGGGCAATGGAAAAAATGTTTATCACTTTAAAGCACCTGTATTAACATTCTTACAGGACATATAGCGTTTAAATTATTCATTTCATAAATTCCTTCACTATATGTTACACATAATAATACTGCAACACAAAAGAAATAAATCATTAAGTGTTAATTGAATGTCCTGGTTCTTCTCAGGATTGCCCTCTCTTGCTTTGTCCTCCAGCTATCTGAACTTTTCCATTGCACTGGTCATGATACAGGCGTAAACCGTCTAATTAATTAATGTCTAGTTGCCAGCTGTCCTAAATAGTATCCAGTATCTGTCAAAGAGTACAACATATTAGGTGTCAAAAGTACATGTGATCCCGAGATCTAAAACCTGAAACCGTGATGTGTCTATACTTCAAGATGACTTGCCGCTTTCTACAGTATATTATACAGCATGTACCATGTAGGCATCCAACAGAAATACCATCCTGACATGAAAGATAGCCCTCATCCTCATCAAAATGTACTGTCTATTATACATTAAAGGGACTCCCCAATCATAACCGAAATTTCCCATGTGCTCCAATATGTTTTGGACTAATCTGATTGGCTTCTAAGAGGAGGTAAGTTATAGACTGGACCTGGGGGAGGCTGTGGATGTTGTGTATCTGGACTTTTCCAAGGCATTTGATACAGTGCCGTATACAAATTTGGTAGAAAAGATGAGATTGGTGGGAACAGGGGAAAATTTGTGGCACAAAGAGAAAAAGGTAGCAGGCAACTACGTCTCTTCTACATATGCAACACACCTTCACAGAGGCTGGGTCTGCAAAATCACTCGGTGGTGCGCTCCGGGTGCAGCATGACAGTCAATAATACGAAGAACAATCCAAATAAAGAAGAGGAAACGGGTCACTCACCGAAACGTGAAGATTTATTGAAGCCGGTTGGAGCAGGTAGAGAGGTGCCGGACACGCCACAAACAACGGACCGTTTCGCGCTAGGAGCGCTTTCTCAGGTCTGGGAAAATTTGGGTAAGCAATTGGCTTACTGATAGAAAACAGATGGTTGTCTTTAATGGAACATTCTCAGATTGGGTTGTGTTGTTACCATTGGAGTGCCACAGGGGTCAGCATTGGGCGCCCTTCCTTTTACTAATTTTATTACTCACCTTATAGAGGGTTTACACAGTAGATTTTTAATATTTGCAGATGGTACTAAGCTCTGTAAAGTAATTAAGACAGAGGTGGATAGTATAACATAATCCCTTACATAAGAGTAATTTGTGGAAGCTGGAGAAATGGGTGGAGAAATGGATGATGAGGTTTAATGTAGATAAATGTAAGGTTATGCACCATGGAAACAAAAAGTAATAATAATAAATAATAATGTTCAAAACAATTAGTTGGTATAACTGCAGCAGAAAAAGACTTAGTAGTATTGGTGGATGGTAAAATATATTTTAGTGACCAGAGCCAGGGTGCTGCTAATAAAGCAATTAAAATTATGGGATGTATCAAGAGAGGAATAGATTCTCATGACAAGGCTATAGTTTTGCCCTTACACAAATCACTGCTCAAACCACACATGGAATATTGTGTACAATTTTGGGCATCGGTGTATAAAAAGGACATATTAGAACTGGAATGGGTGCAGAGGAGAGCAACCAAGATTATTAGGGGAATGGGGGGACTAGAATACAAGGGCATATTACAAAACTTGGGATTATTCATTTTAGAAAAAAGATGGCTGAGGGGAGACCTCATTACAATGTACAAATACCTGAATGGGCAGTGCAAGCATGCCCCCATGTTACTGCTTGGAGGGGTGTGCTAAGAATATCCATGTGCAACATCTCTGGGAACAGAGTGTCTGGTTTGGTTGTGGCTCATACTGGGAAAAAAAGATGATGGCTGGGTCTAGTGCAGATAATGCTTTGCAAATCTTCTGTATACTTTGTTAGCTATACTACATCCGCAGGATAAATCTGAGATGTGTCTCCCTTCCAAAATCCCTAGAAAAAAATGCAAAGCCCAGAGCTGAGCCTCTGGATTGTTCTAGACCAGTGATGGCGAACCTTTTAGAGACCGAGTGCCCAAACTACAACCAAAATTCACTTATTTACCGTGAAGTGCCAACATGGCATTTTTAGCAGTAACTTATTGCTACCTGCTCTTCAACATCTTTCAATCGTATCGGCCCCCTGAGGCCACCAATACAGTTGAAAAAAAGAGGGCAAATTCAGACTATCATTGTAGCTTCTCACCAGGGTCTCTCTGTACAGGAAGAATAGTGGGTCCAGCAGGAGGACCTCCAAAGATAATGCAGATCAGTCCACACCTACTAATTTTAACTGCAGTTCCAAACAGCCAATGAAGTGTTGCTTTAAAATAGCATGGTTGGCAGCTTCTCTTAAGATGCCTGGGACTGCAGGAAGATTTGGTGGATTTGTTTGGTGAACTCTGTCCTGGGGCAATGACCTGAGTGCCCACAGAAATGGCTCTGAGTGCCACCTCTGGCACCCGTGCCATAGGTTCGCCACCACTGTTCTAGGGTGTTAGCCAATTGGCAACCTGCATTACCTCAGATGTTAACAGTATTGCAACACTTAAGATAAATGGAGATGGAGGAAGATGATGGTTCTTAATTGGACACTAGAGAAATTAGTAAAGACCCACCTGTGGGTCAATACTCAAGCAAAGACTTGGGAGAGCTGGGGTGCATACAATAACGAATGACAACTGGAAGTCACAGGAAGTTCCCTGCTGCCAGTGGGTCACATGACACTAGGCACTAGAAACCAGCAGAGACAACAGCTCCTTATTACCACCTAATTGAACCCCAACAAATTTAAAGCCTATAGCCTATGAGTAAATCCAGTCATAATCATGAGATTAATGAATAATCTGGTGGTTTAGATCTTGATATTTAGCTAACGTTGAAATTCATTTACTTGTAATTCCGAAATCATGACATTGTTACGCTCACTCAGGTTGAGTGAAGTGATGCTACCTCTCCCATGTCACATACTGTATTTATAGTACATCTAATTGTACTGTTACAACCTGTGTTTCCACTTGAATAGTTACCATCACACAACGCAGGTGACAAGACCTCTTACAGCTCTGTGAGCTTAGGGTTTATTTCTGCTTCTCCCAAAACTCTTTCCCTCTGTTACAAATTATAAACCGCCTGTTATCGACATTAACCCTGTGCAGCCTGGGCAGTTATTCCTGCGATGGAGCAGCAGAAGCCAGGAGAGGATGAACTAATGTATTATAATTATGGGTGACTCACACACTTTCAACATTTAATCTTCATAAATTCAAGCAATGGATTTTCATTTTCAGTCCTGTTAATGGTGACATCAGTCGTTTTGCTTAAAAGAAATTACGAAATAAGAAATGTTGTAGTCTTTGATCTCAGACTAAGGTGACCATTTAGAGAACACCGGCCCTGGACCTTTAGTCATGTTCACACTTCCCTAAAATTTTCTACAATAGGCTGAGGACCTGTTATTTTCATTCTCTACTTTCCTAACACTATGAAATGCAGGTAATAGGGGGAAGGATAGGAAGCTACAGGAACTGTCTCAAGGGATGATGTCAACGCGAAGTTTCATTTTGTTGCGTTTTTGACTCATTCCAAAGGCTTCAGCCTTGATCACATACTAAGGTTACATTGCGTTTCCACTATATTTGCTAAAACGCAATGTAACCTCAGCATGTGATTAAGCCTTTGGAATGCGTCAAAAACGTGACGTAACGCATTGTGTGAACACGCTCTAGGAAGTTGTCGGGGTCTAACAGGCCTGTGTCTAATACCAGTAGGAAGGTAACCAAGCCCTACCTTGCAACTAAAATGGCTGCATGCACCTAAGATGGGATATTTAAGGATACTGTAATGTGAATATCATTGGTTATCATTTGGCATCAGCTCCAATTTATAAAAATATATGCATGTACAGTTCCAATGTATGTAACTATATACATGTACAGCTCCAAAGAATAAAACTAGTGGTACACGTCCTACTTAAGAAACTATAAAAGTGTACAGCACAGCTGCTTGCAACTATATACATGTACATCATCAATGTGAGCAATTATATACATTACACGTACAGGGTCAATATATTTAAATTTGCCCATGTACAGCTCCAATGTATACAACTATACACATGTACAGCTCCAATGTATACAACTATACACATGTACAGCCCCAATGTATACAACTATACACATGTACAGCTCCAGTGTATACAACTATACACATGTACAGCCCCAATGTGTACAACTATACACATGTACAGCTCCAATGTATACAGCTATTCACATGTACAGCCCCAATGTATACACCTATACACATGTACAGCCCCAATGTATACAACTATACACATGTACAGCCCCAATGTATACAACTATATACATGTATGTAAAATCTGTGTTGGCCTCATCCTCTGTCCATGGTATGCAGCTGAGGAGGCATGATTGTATTTTTGTCGCTTTTTGGAACAAATGTAGTGTGAACATGGCTTTAAGCTTGCTATGCTGTTCAGATTTATTAGTACCACACCTGTCTTTTTCCTGAATCTTAGTTTTTGTCTATTGTTAGTTAACCCATTGTAATTGACAGCTTCTCACACTAATCACTTGTTCCCAGTGTTGTTCGGATCTCTGAGTTTTGGCGCAATCAACTTCGAGACCAGGGGTTCTGAGATCACATAAAACTACTGTCCACCCATCCTAGGGTGATCACTATAAAGGTTTCTTCTAGTTTGCTCTATGCCTTGTTTGTGAATATGATCATTTTTTTTCCAGGTATCTTGACCTTTTGCTTGTGTTCAGACTATTGTATTGTGGTTATGTACTGCATTTCCCCTCTTCGTTGTTGCCTGACTAGGGCTACTATTTGTATCTGTTTGTACTGTTTTATCTTTGTCGTACCTGTTTTTGTCCCCAAACACACATTACAGTGTATAGCTCCAATGTAAGCATCTAAATGTATATGAATTTATACATGTATAACTCCAATGTATGCAACTATGTACATACTTCACCTATAGGCATACAATATATAGAGAAAAAGAGGGAGTGAGGTTTTGCAAAGGTTGTAGTTTATATTATTCTATTGTTTTACACTCCATTGTATGACAACTGGGATATTTCTATGCATATAATTCTAAGTCTATTGATGCATTTGGCAATATTGCTAAACTTTATTGGAATCCACTTATGAGAGTAGCTTTACCTATGTTAGCAATTAAGAAACCAATAAATAAAATAAAATAATATTAAAAGATGGCATTCAAGATAATTAGCTGTGATGTTAGTGGGAAGTAATGCAAATGTAATTTCTTATTCTACATGTTTTCTTTGTAGCTGCCAGGGCTGACCTTCCATTTTTCATTCTTGATGTACAAAAACACGGCAAATATAAACATTAGATCCTTCCATAGTTTATTCCTATTTCTCAGCTCCTGGTTACTTCATTGCAGGGAGACATTCGTTCCTATTAACCAAAGCCTTGAACTGATCTGAGCAATAGCGCTGTAAACAGGAAGCGCCATTTCTAGGAGATTTGTACATGCCACCCTATGTGTTGTGTCATTTATACAGCTGTAACATATGTTCTGTATGAATAATTAATACATACCGCAAGATACGTGAAAATGTATAAAAATTATTCTGACTTTGGCAGCTCTAGATGATAAAGTAATGTTCCTTAGAAGAGACATTTAAATATCTGTTTCAGATGTTCCATAAATCCGATCTATGAAAGGGCCAATATAAAGTGGCACAGTACTAAACTTATACTTATGATCGACCATAAAGACATTGTATGGCTGTACTGGCTACAAAGATTATGGATACCCTCGTCTCCAGGAAAGGTTTCCATCACTCCGATCATTCAAGGCTTTTTTTCTATATGCTAAATAAAATCTGATCAATGTAGGCAAAGATTAATGAGGATATCATGTAGAATCATCCAAAATGTGGATTTGAAGACATAACACATCTACAAAGCTGTATAAATATTAATCCACGCCTAACGGTAATGAATATGGGATTATCCATTTATCCACAAGTAGATGTTTCCTCTTATACTGTTGAGCTCGTTTTATGCCTACAGTTCCTATGCACAACTATGGTCTGAAGTTACATTTACTCCATTCAGTTTCTAATGTCTGTCGATAAGCAACAGACAGGAGTCAAGGGAAGGGAGTAAAACGTTATCACTATCTATTTCACAGCTTTGAAGAGAACCTATCACCAGATTTTAACCCAGTAAAGGAATAACCCCAGAATTCCCTCTTTTATGTGAAATTTTCCTCCTTTAAAAAATCTCCTCCAAAGTCATGTGAAAATGAGCAGAGAAGAGTCATATTTCCTGAGATGAGACAAGTCTGGAGTGTCACTACAGACGCCATTATCTATAGTACTTAGAACCATGCTGGTGTCATATTAAAGATAACAATCTCATATTTTAGAACACATCAGGATTGTGGTTCTATCCACTACATAACCAGAAATACGGTTGAGATTTCACAAAAAAGAAGGAATTCTAGAAAGGATATTTTATACCTTAAATGAAGGGGTTTGTAGTTTATGGAGGTAAAATCAGGTGACAATCAGGAGTCCCTTTAGTGATCTGGTGACAGGGACTTTTATATAAGTCAATTATTGGGTACGAGCGTGTATAGGAATTGTTCTGCCTATTATTGTCCTGTAATTGGCAAACATTACATTTGATTACATTTTTTATGCCAGCCAAGAAATTATCTCTGTTGGCGGCACCTTGCTCTGGCTAAATAGGGGATCTGCTGCGGACAATGATTAAACCGATATGGGGATCGTAAGAGCGCATTAGCAATCGCTCAACCATACAAGTTTTTATCTGGTTGTGTAAAGGCCTTTTAAACAAGCGTCAATGAATCCGCTTTATCGCTCATAGGTGCTCATTCTCACCTGCAGTGTAAAGGGACCCGTAGGTAGGCTGCATCATCATTCCCAAACTAGGAGATGATCTCAGGGACCCAGTTTGCAGATACATTGGCAGTGTTGGTTTAAAAAAAATGCCTGCTATATGCTTATGATATCTAAATAAAGAATTTATTTACTCAAGCCTATAGTACCCAATTACCAGACAATAAAGCTCCAACAACAACATCATAAATGCTTCATTAGAGGCCTCATTTTGCTGCATCAGTTGATTTGAGAATAAGGCCTATTTACTGCAGAATAATGCATGGCAGAAAATGACTATCGATCATTGCTGCAACAGCAAGAAGGCTTCTTAAATATTGCATTGAGACTTCTGTTTCATTTACAAAGACAGATTGCTCAAATATTTGGAGAAATCTGCGTTCACTAAAGACAATTATTTACTGACGAATGTGTGTATAGTCCAAATGATCTGAACCCCAGTGTAGAATTCATATACACAGCTCAGATTAGACAGGGACAAGATAATAACCAGCTTCAGTATGAAACTTCATGAAACTCACACCACTAAATTACTAGACCCCTCATGTAGAGTATGGAATATTCCTTTCTATAATTCCCTCTTTTATGTTTAAACTCTTTAACCTATAACAAAGATTTACTCTAATATCACATCCAGTTGAACTGGGAAGAGCCATCCTTTGCCCAATATGGGTCAGGCAGGTTGAGAGGTTGAAGGGGGGAAATTATTTCACACACACATTTAGGGCTCTATAGTAGCTAATACAATGATTCTAGTGTCACTGTAAAGATGAGAATCAGAGTTTTTAATTCTGTGTGCTATAAAACCTGAAATATAGGTAAATACACCAATAATCATATTTTTAAAGGACATCTACCAGCAGGATGAAGGATTGTGTGTGTGTCCCCCTCTGACAGGATCTGATCTGCTTTTGGCTTCTTATGCCCTGTTTTTTTTACAAACAAAAAGGCTTTTAAAATTTTGCAAATGAGCCTGAGGGGCTTCAGGCTCCATAGTTGTTAATGGAGCCTGGAGCCCCTCAAGATCATTTGCATAACATATAAAGCCTTTTTTCTTAAAAACAAGGGCATAAGAAGCTAAAAGATGAGCAGATTCTGCCAGAGGGGGCACGAACCAGTATGTCAGCATGCTTGTTTTACAGTCCTTCATCCTGGTGGTAGATTTAAAAAAGGAATTTGCATCTTTACAATGATAACCGTTGAATATACAGTATATATACTCTACTCTATACTCTAGCTCCAGTCTCAAAAAGTGACTCATTTCAGCTAAAAATTGACTCAAAATTGAGTCACTTTGATATTACTTTGTAGGTGATTTTTCTTTTCGCTATATGGGCGAGTTTTAACATAAAATTGGTAAAAACAGGTAAAGATCAGGTTGGTGGATGAAGGTGTCCAGTGTACTACAAGGACTGTTGCAGTCAGAGGGCAGGTTAAAATGACATCTAGCTTTATTGAATAGTTTCGGCCTGGCATTGTAAATGTTATCACACTAGGGCAGTGATGGCTAACCTAAGAAATGCATTTCAGAGGTGACAAGCCGAAAGATTTTGCTGCCATGCAGCATGCTGACAGTATCCGGAGACAGGGTAAGTCTCCTGTTGAAAATGCGCCATAGTGCCCTTCACTGTTCACTCGGCAGGAAAGTTGCCCAGCCTCCCAGTGGTGACACTGCCTTCTTGTTGTCCTGGCTTCACTACTAATCCGGAGATAGGGCGACTCTCCTGCTGAGGGTGCGGAGTGAATGGCGACCATACTAACTTTATAAGTGAAAGCAGTTAGTTAGGCAGTGAAGTTCCCACCTACAGTACATTTATTGTGGACTAACCCCCATACAGCAGGGAGCATTATTAGAACTGTGTCCACAAGTGGCCCTGTCAGCAGTGGACGGCTGGATTAAGGTCCGTTCCAGTGACTACAGGGGGAAAGGAGAGTCATCTCAGGTGTGTGCGCTCCATACACCGCAGCCATTACCCTACATCAGCTACCAAAATGTTTATTAATAAATACATTACACATATTGTGTAATATTTAGTCTTGGCATATAACAATAAAACAACAATAGTTGATTGGTGAGGGCTGACAACTGGCCCGAAGAGATCAGCTGTTCAGTACAGTGGGGCTGATGGAGTTCACCCGAAATGCATTGTCCGTCACAATCCCCTTCTAAATACCTGTCTCAGTGGTGCAAATACCGAAAATTTCCAAAATCCAATGAAATTTCGGTTCCGCGGACCCTTAGCAAATAAGCTCCAGTGTGTATATAGGGCATGAAAAGAGTTGGACCTGCATCCCTGTAACAGCCAGACAGTCACTGTAGCCATGGCTACCACTGCAAGTGATGGGAACCACACCAGTGACTGGCCACCCCCTTTAATAATTATGGGTTGAACTTTCTTTCACTATTGAACTTTCTTCATTATTGTAATGAATGAATTTATAGATGGTGCAGCATATCACTTTGATAAAGTCTTGAGGACTCTACTTTGTTATTTTGTAGGCCTCACAGTGACTAGAACAGTAGATGCAAGAAAAGATTGCCGGTACTGCATAACATTTACAGTATATTACAAATGAGTCCAGCCTTAGCAGGGGCGTAACTTGAGGGGGTGCAGAGAGTGCGGTCGCAGCCAGGCCCCAGTGGCATAGAGGGCCCATTAAATGTCACTTTCCCATATGAGATCACTAGTACTATAAACATAATTTTATAGCCGTTTCTATCCGGCCCATGTCGCCTGAAGCCCCAGCGCCGTGCTTCTGCGCCCCCTTCGACAGTCGGGGTGTGGCCTTTGGCTGTCGGGCAGGGCCCTCCGTCTGGGCAAGTAGCTCCTGCCCGTTACTATATAGTGCTCGATGCTGCCGGAAACGGCCGCTCGAGCACTTTACTGCAGGTGGAGCAATGTGGCCAGGAGATAATCCTGGCGCACATCACTCTTTGAACCTGGATGCGCAGCCGCACACTGCTTCTTGTCTGCCATCAGCTTCAAGTGACGCCACTGAGCCTTAGCTTCACAGGTTCTCTTTACCTCAGCTGTAGGTTTCTTCTATGCCGGATTTCTGGCCCAGCAAGACGGTATTAGCCAAACTAGCTGTCATGGTGCTGCTTTTTCTGTCACCTTGTCACCTAGAGAGTTTTTTCTCTCTGCCAAACTATAAAAAGAAATCCACTTTTTTTACTCTCGTTGGAGAGCACATGCTGGATAATACAGGAGATAGGGGACACACTCTGTGATCTGTTTTCTAGAAATAACGTTTCATTTGAAAATTATGCTATGTAATGACAATTAAGTTTACATAATAAATAGTAGTTTCACATTTTTGTAGTGATCCCCCAGTTAAAGACAAAATCAATAGAGATTCCTCCAGAAAATACCTGTATGTGTATTTCTATATCCATAGCTTATTTCTAAAACTTATAGGAATGTTCTCATTTCAGCAAATTAATGTTATTGTTTGTGTAATGCAAATTATACAGTCTTCCAATATACTTACTGTATCAATCACTCATTGTTTTCTAGATCTCAGCTTGCTGTCATTCTACAAAAAGCTTCTATGTTTATTTCCTGTAGACAAAAATCTGTCCCTGGTCATGTGATGTCACACAAGTGCACGGTTCGGTATGACACATTGGGGCACATTTACTAAGGGTCCGCAGCCGCGAATCCGTCGAGTTTTTCCCGAATATTTCCGCTTTGCGCTGTATTTCACGGGATTGTGGCGCACGCAATCGATTTTTGGCGCGACAGAAATCGGGGGGCGTGGCCACCGGACAACCAGAAGGATTCGGAAAAACCGCGGAATTTAAAAAGCCATTTGTGTCGCAAGATCAAGCACTCACATACACCAGAAAAAAGCAGGTGAACTTCGGCGGACCTCGGCGCAGCAGCAAAACCTGGTGAATATCGTCGCACGGACCTTAGTGAATCCTGGCAGAACCCGAATCAGCGTCGGAGAACCCGCCGCTGGATCGCGACTTGACCGGGTAAGTAAATGTGCCCCATTGAATAATCAGCTGGCTGGTATAATGAGCTGTGCACCTGTGTGACAGAATAAAATGTATTTGCGGAAACAGGAACCAGCTTTTAAACCTCAAATGATGTCCAGTCTTAAAGGGGTTGTCCGGGAGCATAAAAAATTGAATGGTGGTCAGGAAGGGGCAGGTTAAAAAAAATAAACATTTACTTTCCTCTCTCACGGCGTCCCGCGGTGCCATCACTCCGATCCGTGCCCCATGCAAACAAACAGGGGCCCGGAAGCCGCACTGTGTTCAGCTTGCGGTCGGACACGCCCACCCATCCCTATTCCCAGCGCTGTATCATACGGGACGGGTGGGCATAGCCACGGGAAACTTAACGCAGGGCGGCTTCTGTGCCCGTGTTTGTTTACATGGGGCACGGACCAGAGAGATGGCAGCACGAAATGCCGCGAGAGACCCCAGAGGTGAGCAAACGTTTATTTTAACTAGTCCCCTCCCGGGCCCCCATTCGTTTTTTTATGATCTCGGACAACCCTTTTAAGGCAAAATGTCTCAGAACCTGGTGGACGTGGAAGCATAATCCCTCTCCTGGAAGATTTCCCAACACTTCTTGAACTATGGGAACTCTCCACCTTTTTCAGTCAACATGGCAAGTATATTATAGATTTATACAAATATATCTCTTGTAATAAAAAATGAAAAAAGTGAATTAATCCTTGTTTATAATTTTTTTGTTCTCATAGTTCATGACATGTTTTATATTTTTTCATAAACTGATGACCAACGAAAACATGATTCTACAGCTTTACAATCCAAACAAGCTTTCCTAGTGACCTGACCATCTTCAGGCCTAGTCCCAGAACCTATGGCTAGTTTCAGAGAGCAGTATTTTGGTCAGTATTTTGCGCTAATATTTTTAGCCAAAACCAAGGATGGAGGTGAAACAATGTAATTTTCCTCTTTCTAGATTTCATTTCAGATTTTGGCATACAAATAAAAATACAAAAAAGCACAGTATACTTCCTTGTGAAATGAGATAAAGCAGATTTATTTCAGGTGCCCCAGGTAGATCTAAATGATAGCACCCAAGTGGAAACTCTTACCACATACGCTGAGCATATCCATAGATACATACTGGGAGACTAACTCATCTTTTCCACCTCCATCTGCATGGTATGGATTTGCCTAATTAAACAGCCATTTACAGTTGCATTTACTAAACCGTTGCAATGTTAATTTAAACACATACGTTTGTTGACATAATGTTAACACATAAATGACCATATATGTTAACAGTTATGTTTTGTTAACACACATGTTTACAGCTGTTTAATTACACAAATCTCTCATAAGCTATTGCAATTTGTATTGAAATACACGCCACGTGTGATTGCAGCTTCAAAAGCAAAAGAATCAGCTGTTGAAATCCAAGTTCCTGATCCTTATCTGTATGATAACTGTGAACGGACAGTGGATTTTGGTCTCATATGTATATGGTAGTAAAAATTTTGACAGAATAAGTAAATCTGCCCCTATAATAATTTCATTTTAGAATCTATTAGTTACCTAAAAAACCGAACAAACCACTAGTACTGGTGAGAAACAATGGCACAAAGGCAAAAACACAAGCATAAAAAACAGGCTACTGTCTAGTTATATGGTGAATGTCTATGTCTTGGTTATTACATGTTAATCTCCCCCTTTAATCATCATTTTCTCTTTTACAGTTAAGTGTAATTCTGAAAGACTGGAAAGTGCTGTATATTAGAGGTAGATTTTTTTAAAAAAAAGATACAATCAAGAAATGTTTTGGAAGGGAATAATGAATTATAGAAGAGACAGAATAATAATTCTGAAGGAAGTAGCAATTTGCACGCTGTCCTATTAACACCATCTGAAGACATGGAAATTCCTGTAACATTATGAATAAAACACTTATGTTTTACTATTCAAGGCCACATGGACACTAGAATTTTTTTACTATGTTCTCCTGTACCCAGTCATCCATGTCCAATATTACTAAAAACTTAAGTGTGCCCATTTTCAGCACAAATAATGTTAGTAAGAAGAAGCTGAAAGATGATCTACTGCACCACATATCCTTCTAGTATCAGTTCATGTTGGAGGCAGTGTTCTAGTTGGTTGCATTTCATTCTTGCTATTTCTATTGCATCTGAACTCCTGAGCAGGTCATGTCATATATGTGCTTAGGCCTAAGGCAAAATAATGCTCATTAAATACAGAGAACACAAGAAGAAGAATAGAAATACATTATCGGGAGGTACAATGAAATATGATAATTGCAAAATGTCAAGTGCTACCAACCGGCTGCCAATACTAGGTCTTCCCCCTATTGATGGGGATCTTGGATGCAGAATGCAAGTGTCCATGGTGCCTGGTGACGTGTCTAAGCCGCTTCTAGACACAACAGAACACGAGTACTCTAGCTCAGCCCTATTTAATGCTACGTATCGTAATGTATAGATCCTCAGCTAAACGAGATCATGATATAGCAGCATGTTTCACCATGTGATTTGGTAGATCTAGAAATCGCTTTGGAATGGGTTCCAAGCTCTACATCTAAACCTGTGCACAATAGGTAGTATATCCAAATAGGTGCCACCAGATTTAGTGCTTTCTTGCTATCTTGGGGTTGGGTCCAACGTTGATAAACAAAGTGTGAAAGAGTCTAAAGCAATGCGAGTATGTATATTATTTCTTTATTATGGAAAACAGAAGCAGTAAAAACCAATATACTGCCAAGCAGGCTGTCCTCAATGTGTACATTTGAGTAGGCTGCATACTGAGACGTCAGTGCTTTTTCTTATGTGATCTATCATAAAGCAATAATAATCATATTGGCAGTTACGTGGACTCTATTGCACTTTTTGCTTTTAAGACGTAGACATAAAAACATGGTTAGAATGATTTTCTCTGATAATAAACTATTCATATAAACACAGATGAGTCGAATATGCAGAGTTAGAAAGTTTCTTAGATGACTCCAGGAGTTCAGTCCATCTACCTGACACCCCTAAAGCACCAAGCTTAGAATATTGGACTACCATCAACACAGTAGAATTTACTCTAGCCGAACCCTTCAGCCTTGCATATCAGTAAGGCACAGAGAATGGCACATAAATGACCCAAACTCTGGTCCGAGGAGTTGAGAAGTGAACATTGGTTGGGAAACACGTACAAGGTCCAATTTAAAGGTTTAATGGTTATACTCACTCAATATTACTCAATATTACTTCTTTCTGAATAGACAGGACACTCTCAAATCTTGGCATTTGTTATCTATTCAACCAGCATCCGTTCAATCAACATATTGGTTGTAAATATAATACAATCACTATGAAAATATATATATATATATATATATATATATATATATATCCCATATTTGCTGAAGAATGACCATTTTTCTATACTAACCACTGGGTTCTGATATCATGCCATGGTCCTGTCACCCTCATCATACACCTAGGTATCTAAGTTCACACAACATTTTAGGCCTCAGTTGTCTACTCCATTTTAGAATACCATAACGCTATTGTTTTATAACCTAATCAAAATGTCTTGTTTTGTCTAGATTACACCCAACACCAACAACACATCAGATGACTTCTTTTAGAGTTGTCACAGGAATAATGTCAGATAAGAAATGTAACATGGTCATTATTGAACTTTCCAGACACAAAGAACATGGTTATGGGGGGGGATATTTGTTTCATTCTTAAAGGTTGGACTTGCTTCTTTTTCCAGTCTTATATACTATGATATACTATAAACATGACCATACATACAAAAATCTTTAGTTATTAAATTGAGTGCTCCAGCATTTTTATACTCTCATAACACATTGAAGCATATACTTTTTTATAATCCTATGAAAAAATCAAGGTTATTATAGGAAATTTCATTATGAATGACTACTGGCATTGTCCCATTGAGGAGACTCTTGGCTAATTGCTGTTAATAGTGATGAAAATTTCTGAGCAAATCCAATTATAGGTTCTGACCAATAGCCCAGACACTCAGAATACGTACAAGACCTAAACAGCCATTATCAGTGTGTCTACCGCCAACCAAGATCTCGCCAAGACATCTCAGACACAATATATTCTCCCGCACATTTCCCCATGTACTGAAAGCAAAGCCAGAGCATCTTTCTATTAATTCTTACATGCAGCAGCTCCTTTGTTCACAGAAAGCAGGTGGTATAATTACATAAATTTACCATGAAAATATTTTGTAGCATGTCGATATTATGCGCAAATATAAAAATCATGAATTATTTTTCCATAGGAAAGAATATTTATGGTCAGGTCCCAAAAATCCATGACTTTTGTCTCACATGAACTATGTAAGATAGACTTCATGTTCTTCATGCATACAAGCCCTAGTGGAACTAAGGAGAATAAACCATTGCAATCTCTCCCCCAGACCCTTCACCTTAAGTGACTTCGTCTCAAGCACTACATATGACCCCAGATACAAACAGAACCCACCTGCTCAGGGCCTTGGAAGCAGATTCTGCACTGCGGGGTCCTCATGCCACTGTCGATGCTGCTGCCCAGGGACACAGCGTCCAGCGCAGCCCCAAGCCTTCCATCCTTCTCCTCCAGTCCAAGGCTGCGGGGTCTAGGATCTGACCCATAGTATTCCTCATCATCGTCTCTGGAGGAGCAGTCTGCAAAGGGTGGCCATCCACAGCCCCCAACCCCAAGCCCTCGCATAGCGTGGCCCGGCTCCGGTTCACTTCGCCCAGATCGGGTCAGCACCAGAACCTTAAGTTCATTAAAGAACATGCGGAGCCGGTATTTAAACATCATTCACCGGCCGGTGGACCAGGAGTTTGGGGGGTTCCGGTGCACAGGCGTTGCAGAGGCATGGACCTAGGTCCCAAGTGACCCAATGATAGTGGAACGCTTCTTACTGTCCTGTGCTCCTGTGATGGGGGACTGCACTGCATGGGGTTAAGTGAGTGCAATTTAGTATTGTCTATCTAAAGGGTGTAGAGGGGACAGCAATAAAATGTATCAAAAAAGGGGAAAGGGAAGCAAATAATCTGGACCCTAGGGATTTACGAAGCAGAGCATGTAAAATAGTTGTATTATACCAGCATGCAGAGGGGAGGAGGGGGACCTGCAACCTTAAGGCCAAAAAGGAATGGACAGCAGGTAAAGGGTGTGCAACAATCTGCTGTGAGGAAGGCAGAAGGGTTTACAGAATACGGGAAAAAGCAATTAGCATGGATGCGGGATGGGGAAAGATCCTGACTACCAGGGAGAATTATAGGGTATCTCTGCCCATCCTATCAGCAGGGAGCACAGCCTTCCATGACATCTACTAGCAAACACACCAGGATAAGAAGGGGATCTGTAAAAGAAGAGGCAAAAATCCTTTATAATCCAATGGAGAAGGCAACAATCTGGATGAGGTGCTGGGCTTGCTCCTATGTCTTCCCTCCCCCTTGCTTCCTCTTTCTTTTCCTTGGATGAAACACGCAGGGCTCCTCTTTTGTCTCAGCTCTCAGCATCCCCAGCCTGATGTGACTGTCCATCCATCCAGTGGTGAGCAGGGAGCCGCATCAGCACCACCACAGCTCAGGCGTCCATCCTGCTGCTGAGGGGCATCCTCACTGCACAAACAAAACCCATCAGACATGCATTGTACAGAGCTGCCCATATATGCCCCCCTCCCCTCCCACATATAGAGAGATATTAGCCCCACATGCATGTGAGGATGAGGGTCTTACCATGCACTGCATTATATCCCGGCATACTGAGAATATGGGCTCTGTTATTGCATGGAGCTGTGGCAGCTATGGATGGCTATGAAGTGAGGGCTGGATAAATATGGCTTCTTCTTCCGGTATGGCATGTTAAATAAAACATTTCAGTGGAGTGGATGTGTCGTGTGTGGAGCCGCCGCCGCTGCTGCTGGGGCTGGATCCGGGCTGCGCATCTGCAGCTGGGTGAGGGATGCGAGGACCTGACGTGCAGGTTCACGTAGGAGCTGGGCGGGTGATGTGAAAGTGACACAAGAGAGAAAAACACATCCCTCGCCCTCCTAAGCCTAGGAGCATAGGGTAACACTGTCACAAGCGCTCCACTTGTCTCATATTCCCAATCTTTATTCTTTGCTGTATTAAAATGACAAGCCGCCTGCCAGCATGGTGTGCAGGGGATGTACACGCTAAGCCTTTCCAGCCACAAAAGGCTCTTTGTCACGGCATGTCACACATACTACAATGCAGGGAATAGAAAACCTGAGCAACACACAAACCACCCCCTCCTCCGGGTGAGAGAGCAAGTGTTAACCCTTCACTCTGCACGAATAGCAGGAAGCTTACTCTCTAGGTACATTACAGTCTCCGTTCTCCAGAGACATGACACCACAATGCTACATCTTATATAACAGAGCATTGTCACAATTATTATATGATCTATATTATGGTATAGACACATAGCGGGGCGTATAACCTATAAGATACAGCTGAGGAGATCAAAAGTGTTGGAAAATGAAATATTAGACAGTCTATAATGCACAAGATTGATCTCTGTGTCTGATGCTGGATGATAAATATAGCGTATCTATCAAATTTTAGGATTGTATAGTACTATGCGCCATCTATTAGTTCGTTTCGTTAATTCCAGAAAACTTGAAAAAAATGTTGAACTTGAAAAATGTTGGCGCATTTGAACGATTTCGAAGCACAGACATTTCCCACTAAGCCACACCCCCTTTTTGAGGACACGCCCCTTTTGTTGTACTGTAAGAAAAATGACTAAAAATGTTACAAAACCCTATATAAATGTGACCCCCCCCCCAGGGTTGCAGACAGTTTTTTAGTGTAAATTTCAACAGAATTCGGTTATAGACAGTATTATATACATACCATCAGATTCAAATTCAGACACACGACAATTATCTAGTGCCCTGTGGAAATATAAAAGAGCACACTTGTGGTTTTTTTATTAAATAGCATTTTTGAAGCCAGATTTCACATAGAAAGGTGATTGTGAGAGGACAGGGGTACAAATGATTCTGAAATTTGTACCTTTGTCCTCTCACAATCACCTTTCTATGTTACTCTAGATATTGGGAGGGAAGTATCAAGCTGTCTGTGGCAGAATTGTTGAGTAAAAAACTGCCTGAATTGTGATGGGCCACATTTGTTAAGGATTTTAGAATATTTTAAGGTACTTTTTAACGTTAACGTTTAAATGGGGTGTGGCCTCTGAGGAAAGGGGTGTATTACCAGGGCAAAAAGTCTTTGCCCCAAAAAATGCTTTAATTTTGCACACTAAACTAAACCAGCTAATAGATGGTGCAAAGTGACTCACTAAAGTGCAGTGTATTATTGAATACTGGCACACAGTCTTCAACTACCCTACTTAGTCCAGGGATTAAACAAGTTATGTTTCTGCATCAGTGTAGCTACAGCATTCTCAGCATGTTTGGTTCACAATGCATAAAAACAAATAGTAGAAGTGCACTAGTTTTTTTTGTGCACTCAGTTTAACGAGCATGGGCCACATTTCTGCTGAGTTGCTGTAATAAATGTTGCGCACCTGAAACAGTGCAGTCCACAAAATTGGCACAGACGCTTCTTAAATATGTGCAAGCTCAAAAGATGTTCTTTTATGTGCAAAGTATGACAGAAAACTGGTGAAGCCAGAAAAATAGATCTGGCCCTATGTTCTGAATTGCTTCTCATATTGGGGCACATTTACTAAGTGCCCGCACACCGCATTTCCGTCGGGTTTCCCGACTATTTCCGATTTGCGCCACATTTAACAGGGATTTTGGCGCAATCACAACAACTTTCATGCAACACAAATCGGGGGCGTGGCCGTCAGACAACCCGACTGATTCGAACTAAGCACAGGATTTAAAATTCTAATTGTGTCTCAAGACAAGCACTCACATACACCGGGAAGAGGAAGGTGAACTCCGGCAGGCCTTGGGGATCACGACAGGACCGGGTAAGTAAATGTGCCCCATTATGTGAAAAGCAAAGACTATTGGCTCCTTCCCAATGGCATTATTTTTCTCATCCATCATTTTCACTGAAGCCTTACTGAACCATTCTTTTCTAAGCGTGTTTTCACATATGCATTGTCCATGATTGGTTTTGCTTGCCTCACGGACGGCAATAGAAATATATGGATCCGCAAAAAAAAAAAAAAAGATAGATGTTTTTTTTTTCACTGATGATGCTGGGAATCAGGTGTTATGTTTTCTAACCTATTTTAAACTTGTATTGTACTTGTAGTTTTTTGCAGACATAGAAACTATGGAAGGATAACAGATGTGAAATAAAACAGATGAGGATAAAAACGGAAGCAAAGTGGAAACAAATCACAACAGAGAGGTAACAGACACGCTAGTGTGAATCCACCCTAACAGAGCAAAATCTACCCTTTCTGGCTGCCTGCGAGTTCCTAAATCATAGCATCATAGCTGTAGTCTCTTTGTCTCCAACACCTGTTGGACTAGCACCATTACAGATGGCAATTCATCCAATTTGAATGTCTGTTTAAACCATATACAGGAGGTCCCCTACTTAAGAACACTCGACTTACATACGACCCCTAGTTACAAACGGACCTCTGGATATTGGTAATTTATTGTACTTTAGTCCCAGGCTACAATAAACAGCTATAACAGTTATCAGAGGTGTCTGTAATGAAGCTTTATTGTTAAGCCTGATTATTATGACAACCCAACAGTTTTAAAATCCAATTGTCACCGAGACCAAAAAAGTTCTGGCTGGGATTACAATTATAAAATATACAGTCCCCACTTACATACAAATTCAACTTAAGAACAAACCTACAGACCCTATCTTGTATGTAAGCCGGGGACTGCCTGTACTGCTTTATGTATCAATGTTAGGCAGCATTTTTATCTAGTTTTTGACCTCTGTAGTAGGGATATGTTGGCAGGATTCCTGACTTATCCTTACAGTGGAGGGCTGCAATGTATGATACTGTATGCTTATACATTGGGAAAGGTCCTCCTCTTCAGCCTTCTTCTGAAACAGGCAGTGAATTGCTGTTGTCGGTGTTCATGGTGTCTTGCTAGTGACACATTGATGGGGAACACCCACAGTGTACACTCAGTGGAGGCTGGAGAAGGATGCCTTACAGCAGATAACAGCACAGTCTTCTTTACTTTTTCATCCAGGGTATCCTACTGTATGTAACATACATTGAGCAGACAGGGGCCAAAAGGACGCCTGCAGTAAACAGTATGTCAAGGTGCACGTCAGGAGATTTCCAGAGTAGCCTCAGATGTGACGCTCTCAACCTCTCGCATGTTACTCACTATCGACCGTTTTTAAAGACTGTGTTTTTGAGATCTAGATCTCTCGTGCTTACAAAAGGAGCTTTTATTAGTGGACTGAGCCAATAGCTCCAGACAATTCATAGTGACCTCCTTTACTGGATTCCCCCAACGGTATGAACCTGTCTTGGAACATTTATCAAAATATGTCAAGTATCTGATTTCGTGGATGAAAGAGTTGCCCCGCTGTGCCCACTGCCATTTCTCTCCATTTCCTTTCCATATTAGTCATTAGCAGGTCCATAAGTGAGCTCTGCATGACCCCAGAAGCTGAGGTGTTTGGACAAAATCAAAGGTAGTGTCTTTATACAAAAGTGATCTGATTTAAGGAGGTAGGTGAGTATATCTTGTTTAAATCACTGAAGCAAGGGAGACACCAGCGTAAGGCATGGCTGCCTTCCAGGGAAGAGATAAATGTCCGATTGTTGAATCCAGTCTTGTAATTCAGTAATTCAGATTTTGCAATATTTACTAGGAATCCAGGCGGTCCTCTCAAAGCCTCATACATTTTCAAATCTTGGGCACACTTCAAACCAACCCCCCAAAAAATATTGACTCCAGATGCCTGAACTCCTAAGCCATAACCCCTATTGCCCTTCTATGTGTAACAAAAGCCTCAGTTATATTGCCTCAGCTTATCTTACTGATGTATTCCCTCATGTACTAATTATCTTGGTGTAAAAATCTCTTCTATGTTGTGTTCTTCACTCAGATGTTCATTTGTAAACTTGTCTGATGAAGGGGCCTTTGTGCTCTGAAAGCTTGCAAACATAATTTTTCAGGTTAGCCAAAAAAAGTATAATTTCATGTATACCAAAGTATATATAATGTCATACATTTTTCTGGTTACATAACACCACTACATTTTTTTCTACACAATGGTCCACATTTATTAAAGCCCCTGCGCCAGTTTTTTTGTTTGACTTTGCATGTTCATTTCAGTGCAACTGCTCGCACATGTATTCATAAAAGGCCGTGGCACAAAAGTCTGCACTGAAAGAGGCTTTCCCGTGCACAGTCATCATGCAGTGTCATGCAGTGTCCGACAAAATTGTGCTGCATGCCCTATGTTAAAGGTGCACCAACATAGAGTTGTCGTGGCAGTGCAGATTCATGAAGAACGTGCACCACAATTCATGAAACTGACGCACCCTGTGCACTTCACACTTCTGGAAAATACTTTTTTCAGTAGTTCCAGAGGTACACAAATTTTATAATTTCTTAGCAAGCTTCCGAGTGCAGTAAACTTTATTAAGTTTTTATTTAAATTACCTTCAGAGGCTACTGGAGTTCACAGAGGCTACTCCATGCCCGAGTAGCCTCTAAAGATAATTTACATAAAGACTCAATAAAGTAGACTCTACAATGCTGCCCCTGCATGTTCATGCCAACCGTAAATGCAGCGGAATGCGCAGAACCTCCCTCTGCACGCAACACAAGCTGAAGCCACTGCGCTTGCGCAGACCATGCCGCTGCGTTCACAGCGTGGATCGGTAGCATGGATGTCAGGGTTTATGGAACAGGGGAGTAGTGCATAAATAGACACTTGTCATTATGCAGAGAGCTGCAGGAGTAAAGGGACAAGACCCTTGGCCAGCATCAGTAGAGGTCAGACAGCCAACTAGGGGAAGGGTCAATATTAGAACTGGTGACCACTTATGATGCTTTCCTGAGTTCCTGCACATGCAGAGTAAAGTCAGTGTGACACTGCAGCGAGCCACTAGTCAGCTTTTTCTCTCCATTATTATCACATCCTGTACACCAGTGATGGCGAACCTTTTGGAGACAGAGTGCCCAAGCTACAACCAAAACCCACTTATATGTCACAAAGTGCCAACATGACAAATTAAGCAGTAACTTATTGATCCCTGAACTATCACAGGTTTTAATCGTATTGGCATCCCGAGTTCACCAATCCAATAGAAAGGAGATGGAGAAATTTGGATTGTAGCTTCCCTTCAGGGTCCCCTGAAGAGGAAGAATCAGGAGACCCAGAGCAGGAGCTCCAATGACAATCCATCTCTATCCAACCCTTCTTGCTTATCCTGTAGTCCTGACAGCCAAGGATGTCGCTTTAAAATAGCGCTGAGCTTGGCAAGTCCTGGGCCGGTGAAGTCCTGGGTGCCCACAGAAAGGGCTCTGAGTGCCACATCTGGCACCCGTGCCATAGGTTCGCCACCACTGCTCTACACTGTTCCTGTCTTGCAGGTTTAAAATGGGTCTTACTATACGGCAATCTTTATTTTTTGAAAAACTTAATTTTTTAAAATGCTATACCTGTATTAATTCTTAATTTTAATAATGGTCCTACATCTATAGATGGGCTATCGGTTTCCAACTGTATATGTGCAACTATAAGGAAAAGGGGATGACTTTTATTAGATACTATCCTGACCAGTACCTCTGACCACCAATAACTATGACATGACCTTTGATCCCACATGAACCTCCACCCACCTTATGCCTTTTATTCTTCAAGCCTACCAAAGGGATTCTTTTTATGTTTCTGTACCTTATATATTTATGTATAAATATGCGTGACAGGAACATGACACTACTGCCTGCAGGTTCATGGGGTCATACTGTGGAGCTAGCAGAACATAAAGGACACAAACATTTCATCCTTATAACCTAGTGTGGCACATAACCAGGAATTATTTCATAGAATCATCCTTACAGATCTATTCCCTGCTACAAATGTATCTCTATGAAGCAGTATAACAACACAGTTACAGCAACTCAACCTTGATTTGAAACAGTCTGACCTGCGATGAGGGGTGGAAAAAGTCACAAGCCCCAGGAAATATGAAAGTTACTGCAATTTGTAATTAGATGCTATTTGCTTTGCAAAGGTCTGGTTCACTTCTGCCTCAAAAGCCCCGTGGTCAAAAGCTCTCGAACATTTGTGTATTTTGGAAAGAAAAGACTAAACTAAAAAGGGAAAAAGAACAGATTGGCTCTGGTTTCATGAAGCCCAATGATTGCATTATGGGATAGCTTCTAATAATTAACTCTCTTTTTAATTGCACAGTGAACATTCCTAATTACATTCTGCTTCTTACAAGCATGCAGATTAATCACAGTGAAAGTGATACTTGAATTACTGAACAGGTAAAACACAAGCACCAATGGCAAAGACTTCATCTATCATAGTACGTTATGGAGATTGCCTTGTTTCATACTACAGCTTTTATCTTTTGGCAGTAACTTGGCAGAAAAAGAGGTATCCATAAAATTAACACTATTGACCTGGTCATTAATATTTGAAAAGTATTACACATAAGGTAGGGCACAGTATATACACTGTATGGCAAGCCTGACCTTGTTTTATTACAGTCTACAGTGATGTAAACAGATATCCAACATATAATACATGATAAATAACTGAAGTTCTTGTTGCTGAAGATAGCGTAATCAGTTATTACAGGAATTAAAGGGGCTGTCCCAACATTTCAAGTTATTCCCAAGGGAATAAGCAGCTGATTGGGTAGGGTTTTAATCTAAAAAAAACCTCAGAAAGGTACCCAAACACTGTACCCATTCGCTCGACCACAAGGTCAATAGATATTCACCAAAACAAAGGCGAGAGTACATGACAACTACAAAAACAGCTTGATAAAAATCAATGCTTTAATTCATCACAATAGTACATACAGTAAATAATAAAGCATATCAGATGGAGAAAAATTCAGGAACATAGCACAAGATAATAACTGATGAAAAAGTGGGTAAGTACAAAGGCTTTCTAAGTGTGAATTAATAAACGACTGATGACCAAGGCATAAATAAATGGAGGCAATACCAGTTATAACATGTCTCCAAAAGTATGCCCCCTAATTAAGCAATCTGTATAGCAACAATATTCAACTAGGAGTGCCTAGGTGGTGACAGAAGCAAAAATGGGAGACAATACACAGAGTAAGGCCTCATTCACACTGCCGAATGGGGGACTTTTATACAATATACGAATATACGGCCGATATACGTGCCCCATATATGGCAATGGGCTTACGGCGCCCTACGGGAGCGCACCGCACTGCTCCGTACCCCGTGAATAGATAGGTTATATACGGCGCCGTGCACCATATATCCCCATGGAGAGGGGCAGGGGTGAGCAGCGCTCACCTCCTCCGCCTCTCCTTGCGCGCTGCCATGTGCCCCCCGTGCTACGGTACGGCGGGCAACGACAGTGTGAATCTAGCCTAAACTAGATTGTATAAATATCAGTGTATAAAAGACTTATTATATAATCACACATTGACATTAGGGGGTCTATTTAAATATGCCACATCCTAGAAATAAATCATGCTAAAATAGAAAAGTGCAAAGCGACTGATAAAATTTTAGGATAATGTCCGGTGTAGTGTATACCTTGAGGACAGGATCACCAGGATCAAACTCACACTGTTTAATGTCACTTACCTGTGGTCCCTAAACTCTAAACTCTTGTCCTGTGCCCAAGCACAAAGTATAATGCCCCCCCTGGGGTTGCTCTATACGATGCCCCCCTAATTTGAGCCAACAACTAAGAATGCTTCCTTTCCCATAGCCCTTTACCTACCATCCCCCACACTTATAATGCCCTGTACTTACTGTAGCCTTGTCATTTTAATGCCCCTTTCTCTGTTAGCCCTCCCTTAAAAAACGCTAATGCTCTGTTAACAACACAGAAGCAGCAGAGGCTTAAGAGTAGAGCAGGGAGGTGACTGCTGCCAATGTCACAATGTTATTCTACTGTAACTGCATATAGCCAGTTTTAGTAGGAGACCATGAAGCCACATAAGAGCTCTGGCAGCCATAGTGTGCCACTGAACAAAAAAACTACTTTTAAAAACTTAATATACTTTATTACTAGTTTGATACCAGGAAAATCCAGATAAAGTAGATTGTGAAAATGAAAAGCAAAAACAACTTCACAGCAATTACAATAGTGGTTCGGGGATAAATCTACGCTGTAATAGAAAGTGGATCCATTATAGCAATTTGCGATACTTAACTTGTATCAATAGGTCTGCTGAGGCATCCTTTTATCTTTTACAGGTAAGTAGTGTTCTACTTTATGTGTAACTTATTTGAGATTTACTTCTAACTGGATATGAAATTGTGGGTGGATAGAACCTCTAATTGCGACACATTAGTTTATCCCTGCATACAAATGTATCTACAATGCCCATATGACTTAAAAAGAAGTTTATTGTATGACAAATCTATAAGCACTTAGCATTGGGCAAACTAGTTTATATTTAAAATTTCTCAAAGTACAGTTAACCAGTGGATATTCTTTGTCTTTGCCAGCAATCTACATTGGACAACAACTATTAGAGACAGGTAATGGATAAATTAAAGAATTCAGCTGCACTCACCAATCTTCAGTGCAAAAACGTCTTTATTCATAGTGACTCACACAAGGAGGGTACAAACTGTGGCAACAGGGCCGTCTTGCACTGAATCCAATGAGAAAGCTTGAGATTGAATCCGATGAGAAACCTTGAGCGGTCATCGGCTTGAAAAAGAACCTGTGTGCGCGAGACGGCCCCGTTGCCGCAGATTGTACCCTCCCTGTATGAGTCACTATGTATAAAGACGTTTTTGCATTGAAGATTGGTGAGTGCAGCTGAATTCTTTACTTTTTCGATTATATGGACTTGTGTTACTCGAGCTGAGCAACGCCTATGGTGCCAAAGGTGCGTAGATACCTGTTGGTCTGGTTACACCAGCCCACGTGTGGTGCTGCTGAGGAATTGGTGTCCATTGTACTACTCTACCGATTGTTGTGCTGAACTATTAGAGACACAATAGCTCTGTGGACGTTTATATTAGTGATATTGAGAGCTGGAAGTAATGTTATGGATCGGTCCACAGTTTCCCCCATTCTCTGTTAAAGAGCAGTAGACTTCTATGTATAATATAACACTTATCGTCATGTGCAGGAGTTCCTTTAGAACCAATCCAAAGCCAATGATATTTGAAGAAAATGATATTTTTAGATGTGTAGTTTTGTCCAGATGTTCATCATAAAATGATTTGCTCTAGAACAAAATCTTCATTTTGTTCAAAGATCTGTGTAAAAAATCAGTTCAACACAATATCAATTTCAAGGTACAGTATTAGTTTGTATATCTGCTGTATTATGGATGCCCAATATGGCTGACCCCTTTATGACTCCCATGACACAATACAATCCCACACTTAACGTCCAGTCCTGTAAGGCTCAGAGGTTGTGGATCCTCTAAACCACTGCGAACGATGACACAAGCCACTACCTGGGACCGGAGTCTAAGTGGCACCCGGTTTTCACCAGAGCCCACCGCAAAGCAGGTTGGACTTGCTGCAGCATGGTACCACCAGGTCATTCCACAGGCGTGACTTGTCCGTGGTGGCAGCCAAGGTCAAGGTACAGAAACGGCAGACAATCTCGTAGTCAGGGACAGGCAGGAGGTCCGGATGGGCAGCACAGGATCGGAGTCAGAGTCATAGCAACAGGTCAGGGCAGGCGGAAAAGGAGCGAAGTCAAAAACGGAACCAGGGTCACAACGGAAAATCTCAATAACAGCGCTAGGCATCAGACACAGCTTTCTCTAAGGCACGAGGAAAGAAGATCCGGCAAGGGTAACAGGAAGAGGCAGGGTTAAATAGTTAACCAAGGAAAGGCCAGCGCCAATTAGTGGCGCGCTGGCCCTTTAAATCTGCTGAAGCTGTCAAGCGCGTGTCCTAGGAGTTGGGGACGCGCGCGCACAGCCGAGGACGACGGAGCAGCAGCAGCCGGGGCCGGACGGGACAGATGAGGAGCCGGGACCCGTGAGTTGCGCGTGTGAGGCGCTGGCGGGGGACGCGAGGCACAGGTGAGCCCGCGACCCGCGACATGGGTCGCTGGACCACCCGTGACAGAGCCCCCCCCCTTCGGCCTCCCCCTTTTCCTGGGCTGGAGGAATCTCTGCAGGAGGTCCTGGTCCAGGATACTGTCCTCGGGCTCCCAAGATTTCTCCTCCGGCCCAAACCTCTTCCAGTCAGCAAAGAAGAACCGCTTGTCCCTCATCGTTTTCATATCAAGGACATCCTTTACCTCATAGATGTCAAAGGAGTCGGCCACAGAAGCAGGAGGAGACAGTTGTTGGGAGAAGCGGTTCAAGATGACAGGCTTGAGCAGGGAGACATGGAAGGAGTTTGGGATGCGCATGGTAGGAGAAAGGCGCAAGAGACCGGATTGATGCGATTCATCACCTCGCAGGGACCTAGGAAACGAGGACCAAGCTTGTAGCCAGGAATCTTAAGCCAGGCGTACTTGGAGGACAGCCAGACTTTGTCACCAGGAGGGAAGACAGGAGGAGGCTTGCGTCTTTTATCGGCCTGGAACTTGGTTCGAGCCGAAGCCTGTAATAAAGAAAGGCGAGTCTGCTCCCAGATCGTCTTCAGGTCCTGTGCCAACTCCTCAACAGCAGGAACATCTGATAACACGGGCAGAGGAAAACGAGGATGAAGTCCATAATTAACAAAAAATGGGGCGGAGCCCGCAGATGCAGAGTCCGCCCATGGCAACAGATTGGACCAATCGTCCTGACAGGCAGAAACAAAGTGGCGTAGATGACGGTATTGCCTGATGAAGGCGGTAGATCCGTGATGAAGTCCATGGCCACATGAGTCCACGGACAGCTGGGTATCGGCAACGGCAGAAGAAGACCAGCAAGCTTAAGATGTGATGGCTTATTCCGGGCACAGGAAGCACAGGCACCCACAAAGTCCCGAACATCCTTGGCCAGATCTGGCCACCAGTAGAATCGGGTAATGAGGGCGATAGAACGCTGCACCCAGAGAAATGGGGGTGGTGTGGAGGATAGGAAGAATGTAGGAGGAGGAGACACAAGCACACAAAGACTGCAGCTGCCCATCCCCGGGACTCACCTTATGCTGCTGGAAGAGAGCCAGATAATGTGAATAAAACTTATGTAAAGTACTGAAATGATTCATAATGTTGACAAAGGCATAAATCAGTATAGCATAGGCTATTAGAATCTGACACCGACTTTAAGGTTTGCAATGTTTTTGCAACTTTTTTCTTTTTTAGAAAATGACACAAAATGTTCAAATTTCTGTACAACACATTCTAAGTTCCTATGCAAGTAGTGGTTCTGCACAAATTTGCAACTTTTCTAATAATCACACCCATAAATCAGGTTTAAACATATGGATTCTCTTGGTAGCTAAAGCACAAGTCATGAGAATTGAAAAGTGGTGAAGGTTGGAAAAAAATCACAAAAAATTGTGCAAATTGGCGGATGGGACAATTTTGCAACAGTAATATGCCAGAAAACTGGCACAAAAGCAAAGATAAATTCCCACAAATTAGCTGGTCAGGCCACCTACCCAGGACCACCTTTGGCTTTATTTTCACCTCCTCGCGCCTGACGTGTGCTCACCCAGCTGTAGCCGAGTGGGCACACATTTGTGTAAATGCAGCCTAAGGAAAGAATCCATGGTCATTCTGGATTGTATAATAGATATTGAGTCATCCGTGTTAATTCTGAACACATCACTATTAGGATCAGGCCATTATCAACAGGTGACATATGTTTAAACCAAATGTTCATGACCCATAGCTTATCTAAAGTCATCTCCTCAATGACTCCCAATGTCTGTATTTTCCATTTCACATTGACAGACCTTCCCCTGTCCCCCTCTCCCTGTAACTCATTTCCACCATGACTGTTGTGTATGGGAAAGAAAATCAATATTATTCCTTCGACCATAGACCCAGACGACACTCACACAAGCTGTTGTCTTAGCTATGGATTGGATCCCCTTGTCACTCATTGATTGAATTGTCAGGCCTGATGCTGGGAGCTGTGACAGGACTGGCAATTATCTGCAGCCTCATATCTAGTCTACATTCCTACAAAAGCCTGGGAAAATGACATTTATCCATGTTTTGGCTTATGCAAAAAGTATATTTCAAGATGTCAATCAGATCTTAAAATGTATCAGTTACAGAAAATTTTGAAAGTAGAATTATCAGAGTATTCTTCATGTATTATCAAATACATGTTGCATCCTAAAGTTTCCCCTGTAACTTCTTTATGGCATTGATAAGTTACTAGAACTCCAAGCATATTTAAGGAAAATGACACCTATTTTACCAATTTATTTTTTAATTTTCACATTTCAAATTTACTTATAAGGTGAATAACTTCTATTTCATATCAAATTAGTTGATTTAGATTAATTCCAAATGACAAGAGGAGCCACCCTCCAAGTGGAGCAAAGGTTTTTCAAGCTCTAGCTGTGACAGTGCCTTTGCATAGTTAACTTAATGGTGTTTGTCCATGAAAGAAAATTCTCAAATTTGAATCCCCTAGTCATGTTTGCGCAATAAAATAAATTTTTAACCCATTTACTTTACAATTTTACACAGTTTTATTGTTGTTTTAGCTCCTATCACTCAGTGATGGTCAGTGTAAGAATCAAGTTTGGGCGGGGATTCTCTAAGCAGACACATTGGGGCACATTCACTAAGGGTCCACTGACCGCATTTACGTCGGATTTCGCGACTTTTTCCGTTTTGCGACGCATTTAACAGGGGCTTTTGGCGCACATGATCGGATTTTGGCGCCGACTTTCATACGACACAAATCGGGGGTGTGGCCGTCGGACAACCCGACTGATTTGGACTAAGCGCGGGATTTAAATTCAAATTGTGTCACAAGACAATGCACTCACATACACCAGGAAGAAGAAGGTGAACTCCGGCGGACCTGAGCGGGGAAGCGACACATGCAAGATCTCGGCGCACGATCTTGTTGAAACGCGACAGACTTCATCCTCGTCGGACAACACACCTCGGGGATCGTGCAGGGACTGGTTAAGTAAATGTGCCCTTTTGGGGCAGATTTATAAAGTTGTCTGAAAGTCAGAATATTTCTAGTTGCCCATGGCAACCAATCACAGCTCCCCTTTAAAATTTTAAATATTCATGAGCACTGGTAAAATGAAAGCTAAGCTGTAATTGGTTGCCATGGGCAACTAGAAATATTCTGACTTTCAGGCAGCTTGATAAATCTGACACATTATGATACATATAGTGCTGTGATATGCTGTGCTTAGATCATCAGGGTACAGTTTTATCTACATTTTCATTTAGCTTTTGAACATTCACTAGTATCTGACACATAGAAAAAGAGAGATGAGACAGATTAGAGATGAGAGATGATGAGATCCATGAGATATAAAACACAATGACACACTGTCAGCTCTGCTACATCTCAGTTATAACACACATAATCAGTTCTGCTAAATGTTCTTCCCCTGCTATAAAGATCTAATTATATGTGTAGCCTATAGAATAAATCTCCTGTGAGATCTATCTGTGAGTGTCCGTGTGTGAGCTTGTCTTGTAATGCAGAGGGGAGGGCAGAGATTACACTGCATCGAGCAGACAAAAGAAGCTATTCATGAGAAAAATCTGCCCTGCCTAACCATAGTCAGAAGATTTAGGCAACCATAATGGTATAGACTAGGACTGACAGAGGCAGGATGGAATTATAGCTGAGAAATGCTGTATTTTTGTTACAGTGAGTTAGGTAATTAATGTTATTTTGTTATCCTGAGTATATTTCAAAATCTTGTCTTCAGGGGAATACCCCTTTAAGGATCTGTTCACAGCCGTCTATAGCATCAAGGAAGGTTTAGATGTTTTGCTAAAAACATAATATGTAAAAATATAAAATACATAAATGGTAACTGACATTTCCGAACTTGTCTTACATGTCACACATGTCAAAATGGTTTTAGAAGCAGAGTCCCCCCACTGCTCAATAGGATGAAGGAGTACAAGCACAAGCTGAGCAATGTGCCTTTCCTGTTGCTATTTGTCAGCTGCCCTTGAAGTGCCTTGTACTGGAAAAAGAAATTACATAGAAAGTCCACAAATCTTATCAGGTCAGAGAAGGTGGGGATCACATCAAATAAAACCCGACTGTTAAAAAGCTTTCAAATTGTCCTCCTCACATATCAGATGCTTTTGGAAAAGAAAGTCAGTAAATACTTTAAGTAATGCAGGTTTCTCCTCAAAAATAACCATGCTATTAGTATTCTTGTACTGAATGCAACAACTTGCTGAGAAATGGAGTTGTATCAGTTTCAGAACCTGTTCAACTGATTGAGTATTGGGAATGATCACACAGTATACATATACAACTGTTGGCTAAAAGAGTAAATATCTCTTATTTTGGGCAATTTTTCCATCTTTTAGGGTGAACTGTTTCCCCGCAGGCACGGGTATTCTCATCTCAGCTGTTTGCGGCTGAAGTGAGAATAACCCTAGACCTGCTTAAAGGGGCTGATTATAAGATTTTTATATAAGGCTGTGGGGTCTTAAAGGCTCCTGGTGCCTATCACTGCACTTCTGGTTGTATACAAATTACAGCAGCAATGTGCATGTACAGCCTCTGTTTGCATTTACTGCTGTGCTCCTGCTACTGCATTGAATCTCATGCAGTAACGGGTGTATACACACGCCGACACCAGAAGCTGGAGATGCACTTAGCCACTAACCTCTGTATATAAACACAAGCCCGCAGTGATAGGCAGTGCCAAGGGAGAATGGAACTGGAGCCCCACCCCCAAGCCTTTTTATTTTTTTAAATTATAATCCCGGACCAACACCTTACCACAGACAGGGTCGGCTCCAGGTTTCAGAAGGCCCCTTTGCAGTGAACTCATGTGGCAGTATTAAACATTCAGAAACTATAACTGTTCCCTAAAATATTTGCTAGCAGATCAAACAAAACAGCCCCCTTGTGGTTATTTTACATAAAGTCCCCTCCCCCTTATGGGTTCATTAGATACAGCCCCCCTCAACCCCATGTGTTCCTTACGTACAGCCTTATGTCGCCCCCCCTCAGAAGCCTGGGCCCCGGTATGCCAAGTGCTTGCGCTGGCCCTGACCTTAGAGTTGCAGTGAAGCTGTTGAAGTAGCAAAGCAGAGCGAGCTACGCTGCTTCCATAACTGTAGGAGATGAGGAAACAGTATAGACTATTTATATAGACTATTTATACTGGTGCTAGAGTCATAACACATTAGCGGCACAAGACACAGTATATACTGTATGTTCTGCCTTTGAAACATGATGGAGACAAGTTATTTGCAACACAATGTAGCTGCAGTTTTCCCCCGAATCCTCCATTATTTTACCAAACCTATAGAAATGTAATTAGTCACATAATAATCATAATTTAACAAGTCTCATAATACATTTAGAAGAAATAGACTCTGAAATGAGTTTACTTATGCATTTAAAATGTAAGGGTTTTACTCAAAAGAAACATTATTACGTTCTGTGTTAGCAACATAGATTGTTGGGGGATTGCTATACTTGGTTCTGATTACCTTAGATAAATAACATAGTCCCGTATTAATAATTGTTATAATCTGATTAAGGTGGAACAGGAGCTTGTAATCTTTGTTCTTACCTTCTGATCAGTGGCAAAAACTCTCGCTGCTGGACCCATCCCGCATGTAATACTTCGGGATACACATATATATCATATATACCCTCCACAGATATATGCACATGTACACTATATATGCATAACACACATATATAAACACAGCACCATATATTCTCTATATCAGTCGTACCTTCTACCTCTGATCTTTTCTGGTCTTCGTCTTGGTGGCTTCTCCCAGATGACAAGTCTTCTCTATCAGTTACAGAAGTCTGATAACTTCCAGCCATGGCTTATTGCTGTGCACCTAAAAACACCCAGTCACATGGAAAAAACAACTATGTCCTTATTTATATATGGCAGCCACTAATTTACTTACAGCCACAATACCCTCTCCAATTTATTCCCATTCATTAATATTTAGCAAAGCAGAACCCCCATTAATTAATGTTTCCCTGCACCCCATCATTAATTAAAGTAGCAGAGATGACCCTCTCACCAATCCATATGTCAGCAGTACCCTCAGTTCAATTATAAATGTTCTGTCTAGCAGCCACCAATAAACAACCAAGGAGCCATTATTCTCCCCTCCTCATAATATAATTTCCAGGAGCCATTATTCTTTCCCACTCCCCTTATAATGAACTGCGTAGGAGCCAAATGTTCTGTCTAGCAGCCACCAATAAACCACCAAGGAGCCATTATTCCCCCCTCCTTAAAATATACTGTCCATGAGCCATTATTCTCCCCCACTATAATATAATGCCCCGGAGCTATTATCCCCGCCCCCTTAAAATATACTGTCCAGGAGCCATCCCCCCCCCCCTATAATATGCTGTCCAGGATCCATTATTCTCCTCCCTCTATAATATACTGTCCAGGAGTTATTATTCTCCTCTCCCCCTATAACATACTATCCAGGTGCCATTATCCCCCCCCCCCATTCTTTATAAGGTATTGCCCATAGGAAAAAAAACATTACTTACCTCACTGGTCTGCACTTCCCGTGTCTTCTTATCTTCTCCAGCAGGTAGAGACACATTCCTGGGCTCTGCCTGTGCACAGTGTATGACGCCATAAAGTGATAAAGTGCAAAGTGTATGACGCTCTGATTATCAATTCTATGTATATTTCTGACACACATACAATCCAATGTCTATCCCTGCAATCACTACACCCCTGCTCCTGATGCATTTCTAATTACAATTTTGTAATGTAATGTCATTTTATATTACTAAATGAAGAGATGCTTTATTACTTTTATAAATAATTTATGAGACTTCAAACTTAGTTGTATAGATTTAGCTATTTAGACTCTTAGATCATTTGGAACTGCATATATGCAAAGGGGGGGGGGGTAAAGAACAAATTAATTCATATAAATGAGAGGGTTAATTCATGTTGATTATTTTGGAAGTGTTTTGGTTATAAATGAATGATCTCCTGTCAGGAACCCTAGTGTCATAATTCTCAGTGCAGAGAGCATTGGACGGATTTATGATACTTATACTGATAAACCTTAAGGGACGCCAACGTTTTGTGAGATGGGCCTTTGGTTTCACTGGCTTATGGGCCGAGTCACAGCTGCAACCTGTGACCCCTGTGCCACTGTTGGACCCTAAATAATTAGGGCTTTTCCTAACAATTTAAAGATTGTCTAATAGCTTTGGGTCGGATATACGTGGCAAACTATCATTGTTTATAGACTACTGAGAGCTAAGCAAAAGGACTTTTACCGTAAATACATAAAAAAAAATCCATATGAAAAACGGTCATGTAACGGTCGAGCAATATTTGAAAGGTTTTTAAATTTAGAATAAAATGTGAAAATAATAAAGAGGAATTGTTCTTTATAGGTCATCAGTCCTTTGCTATTGTCCTCATTAATGAGTATTTATAGAGTGACAGCAAATTTATTAGCACATTATTACAACAAAAGATGACTTTTTTATCATAATGAATTCTAATGTTTCCTCAACATCAAATATGCAAATTGCAGCCAATGAGGCTTAGTCAGGCTAGAAATCCTATAATCCTTTGAATATTAGAGCTTTATAGAGTATTATTGTTTGTAAACATCAGGAAATGATGATCAAAAAAACGAAATGTGATTGTGCTAAAGGATCCCTAGGACAAGAAATGGCAGAATATATATAAGGCCGTTTGCCCTTAGTGAGTTTTTTTTTTTCGAAAACTTTGCTCTGTGCGCCATAGGGGTTACCCAGACCGAACTGTGATCTCTGTATTTCAGTTCAGTTTAGGTCAACATTTCAGGCTTCACCTTTTATTAATTACTTGGGATGCTAAAAGGTTATTTCATTGCCTAAAACCAAATTACAAAAATAGTTAGAAATGGAGAGCAATTAGGATTTTGAATGCTATTTATTTCTCATCTAAAGTAGACCGAAAACATTGATAGTTCGGACTCCGTACGCTTTGGGCATGATGGGGTGTAATCAGGGAAAACCGGCGAACACTGTAGGTGAAATCTCAATCAGGTCAGACCTTGGCTAAAAAGTTCCGACCTCGTGGAGATTGTCCCCAGATCTACTAAGAGGCTGGAGCCTCTCAGTAGATATGAAATGCCAGGGAGAATTTTAAAACGCCAGTCTTAATAAATTTCCCCCACTGTTAATAGGTAGTTCTGCCCTGATGACTACAATGACTGAGCCAAGCCTACTTTGTTTAATAGATTCACTGCTGGTTTTGAACACACAGGTAAAGATCTGGTTTCTGTGCTAGATCAAAGATCTAACCTGGATAGTACAAGTCATCTCCCTACGTTCTACAACTTAAAGGACATCTACCACCAGTTTACTATCTGCTCTATCCACGCCCGGGCTCTGACATCACCTGTAGGATTGTAATTCCAGGTACTTTGTTTGGCATGAAGTTATGGACGCACCCGTCCCTTGGTATTTTCGGTCGCCCAAAAAATATATAAGGGAAAATGTCCACAATAAAAGCAATTTTCCAGTCCCCTGGAAATTCAGAATTTTAAGTTTGTAGATCTCTTCTCATTCTTATTAAAGGTAACTTTAATGTGATGGGTGGATTTCTCCTTTAAACTGAACCTGTCAGCAGGATTTCACATTTTCCCATAGTATGTTTAATACTATTTCCCAGTCTGCTTTTATTATTATTATTACTGGTTCGACTCAATGCTAGAGTTGATAGTATACCCAGCACCCTGCCAACAAACTGCATTGAGTCATTATCTGCACACTACTCTTGCAACACTACTTCCTTCTCCCTCCTCCCCCAGCCCTCATGCAGACATGAGCTGACAGAGATTTGCTTGCAGCACAGGATGAGCTCACATCTGCATGAAGGAGGGGCAAGTAGGGAGTAAGTAGAATGGCAAGAGTAGTGTGTAGATAACGATGATGACTCCATGGGGCAGATTTACTTACCCGGTCCTGTCGCGATCCCGTGGTGCGTTCTCCGATGAGTATTCGAGTCTGCCGCGATTCACTAAGGTTGTACGTCCAATTTCCTGCATGTGTTGCTTCCCTGCTGAGATCTGCCGGAGTTCACCTTCTTCTTCTTGGTGCATGTAAGTGCATGATCTTGCGACAAAATTTTGTTTTTAAATTCCGCGATTTGTCAGAATCCGTCGGGTTGTCCGACGTCACGCCTTCCGATTTCTGTCGCATGCAAGCCGGTGTCGATACGCCACAATCCGATTGCGTGCGCCAAAAACTTGGGGCAATTCAGGGCAAAAAGGAAATATTCGGGAGACCTGACAGAATCGCGGTCCATGGACCCTTAGTAAATAACTCAATCCAGTTGGCTGGCAGGGAGCCAAGTATACTTTTATCAACTATAAAAAGTGAGCGGAAGCAGTAATGTTAATTATAAAATCAAATTGGAAATTAGGTTGTTTAATACTATCATCAGGTGAAAATCCTGCTGACAGGTTCGCTTTAAGAAATGTAAGAATAAATAACACTAAACATAAATAGTAATGTAGATGATAATTGACAGAATATAAAACATGAAAGAGGGCCAATTCCAGGACAAGCTCTCAGAATGTGTATTTTAGGAAGAGTTGGCAAATGTTTCTAGTGCCATCAGCTCTAAAATGTGTGACATCAGCAGAAGTGCGACTACAAGTCCCTGTAGATCTAGTGATACAGCTGGAATAGACTAACCATAATCATGAGCAGAACAGCCCAAAGCATCAGTGTTGTTCACCTCACAATCCATCTTCGCTGTCTTCCTGAGTGGGATATGGAATGATTTTTTCCCCTTGTTTTGAACAGAGTTTAGCTGTAATGTGCCAGATGGTGAGTAGTGCTTGTGGGTAATAGAATAATTTTCCATATGGTGACTATGTTACGTTATCTATTTTGTTTTTAGGATGTTATTGCATTTGTTCCATTTATGGATCCTTTTATATTCAGTCTTGCACAGCTCTGGGGATGGACAGCATTCAAAATATTCATCTTTCATGGATTCTTTTTTTTTTCTTGTCCATATAAAATTGTGAAGATTGTTTTGTAAAGTTGTATAAAATCCTTTCTAGTGTATTATGTTTCATGGATCTATGTAGGTTATATGTAAGCACATAGTGTTATAATTCACCTTCCTTGTGCTCTCTTCTTGAAATGTTGCTGCCATGTGTGGTTTTTAGGATTTGAAGCGAGTAGGCATTTTCTAGTGCAGTCAGCAGGGACTAGGATTTACTTTACATTCTTGATAGAAGAATGCAGTTGGGGCCACTCAAGTACACATCAAAGCCGCATCTAAAATGTTCTGAAATATGCTTTGGAAACATATTTGTAAGTGTTCTGTTTCACATATAACACAAAAGCTTAGTGGGGAATATTTAAGTCCTTTACCTAACCTTAAAAGGACTCTGTAGATGAAAGTTTTTATACTTTTATAGTTTTGTTTTCAGAACTATCAGGATGGCATGACAATAAAAAACAATCCTACTTATCTCTGACTACTGGGTCTATAAATCTTCTAGAGACTGAGTGCCCAAACTACAACCAAAACCCACTTATTTATCACAAAGTCACAACTACCGTATTTTTCGGACTATAAGGCGCACAAAAATTCCTTTGATTTTCTCAGAAATCAAAGGTGCGCCTTATAGTCCAGTGCGCCTTATATATGAACCATACTGACAAACGACAGCTGCCTTGAACTGTGCACAGGTCTGCCACCTGCTGGTCACTCATCCTTATAATCAGGTGCGCATTATAATCTGGTGCAGCTTATAAATGCACCTAGACGTTTTAGCAAGCATTTATTGATGGTGCGCCTTATACTCCAGTGCACCTTATAGTCCAAAAAATACTGAAACTTAGAGGCCCCTTCTTTGTAGAACTTTCAATTATGTTGGTGTCCTGAGGACAGAAAGAATTGCAGGGCCCATAGCGGTAGCTCCAAGGATAATTAAGGTCTGTCCATACTTTCCCGCTCCTCCTGTAGTCCAAAGAAGCTCAGGATGTGTTGCTTTATTATGGAACCTGTATGTGACACGTCCAGAACTGCCTGGGATTGAGTCCAAGGAAACACAGGACACATTTATCATATGCTGGTGCTAACTGTGCCAATGTATGATGTCCCCCCCCCCCACCACCACGATAAATCTGGCGGTGCAGTTGTACGGGTGTAGGCTATATGGGTAGTGCGCAGAGGGAGGTGGAAGTCCTGAGGGAGTTTCTAAACAACTTAGCGCTCTGTGTCGGATAAATCGGATGTTGAGCGCTAAGCAGTGGTCTTTCCCCACGATTGGCACCCCCGCTCTGTCTTTGGGGGGTGGGGGTACTGGAGAAGTTGCCGATTGATGTAATGGCAGCCTTGAGGTCTGATCAGGGCCCCAGGGCTGTCCGCAGACAGTGCCTGTAAGATCCTGTCTGTGATTCACTTGTGTTACTGCCTTATTAGCGACCATTTAAACAGTAAATGAACAATTAAAAAATACAGCAAAAGGTATACAAAAAAGATGACTGTTAACCAAACTGATAAATGCTGAAATATAAAGCTTAAAGGGGTATTCCGGGAATATGATCGTCTGACACAAAAACCCTTGATGATATAAATAAATGAATACAACAATACTCAATGTCATTAGTCACAAAACGGAGCTAAAATAATATGATCTTATTAGTTACAAAATTTATGGCCTCTCTAAAGTAGGTGGAGTTATCACTAAGATGGCCGCTACTGGAAACTACAAGTTCCATGATCCTTTAGTTCTCAGTAACTCCTCCTACCACTTATGCTCTGCTAACAGTGATGATGTAACAGGTTTTCTAAGCAAAAATACGAAAAAGGCCATGTGCTATACCAAAATAACAATCTTTATTGAATGAAAACAAGACAAATAACATGTACACCAGACCAACAGCCATAAAAACAATTAAAAAGGAAAAAGAATCCTAGATACTTAAACCCAAGGGAGGTTTGGGCACATGATAATGCCCCTAAAAGAGAACACCTCCCTACCCAGCCCCACACCATAAGCCTGTCCAGCAAAATTGATGAAAGAATAGATAAAAAAGTACCATGAAAGATACAGCCTTGCAGCAAAAAGATGGATATAAAGTAAATGAGTATAATAATTACCAGGCAGGCCAGACAGCTAGGGGGCATTATCATGTGCCCAAACCTCCCTTGGGTTTAAGTATCTAGGATTCTTTTTCCTTTTTAATTGTTTTTATTGGCTGTTGGTCTGGTGTACATGTTATTTGTCTTGTTTTCATTCAATAAAGATTGTTATTTTGGTATAGCACATGGCCTTTTTCGTATTTTTGCTTAGTTTGCCCTTTCATGTGCCCAATTTCTCACTACAAGTGTAGTTCCTCCTTATTATGTGTAACAGGTTTTCTTGCTCTGTTACCATAGTAATGACATGTAACTGCCATCACCACAACACTGACCATACTGGATGCACTTCAACCAACCAACAACAGCCAAACATAGTGGTGATCACATGACCCTGCCCAGGCAGGTACAAGACATGTGATGTGGACATGTGACCAGCGGCCATCTTCTTTTCTGCGACGGACCGCGCGGAGGAAATTAACGGACTGATTAAAGGGCCAGTAACATTTTAATTCTTCATTACAGTCTTTGTCATCAGCATTTTCTGCTAAGGGGAGCAAAATTTTAAATAACAACTAATTACACATTAGCTTATATTTTGAGTGCCCACTTGTATATGAATTATGCTGATTCCTGGAATACCCCTTTAATCATTGCATCATTAATATAAAATAGAAGTAAATATTATAAATAAACGCCAATATTTGCTACAAGTGAAATTTTCTTCTTGGTGAATGCTGAAGAGCTAACACATATAATCATAAAAAGGCTGGAGCAGAATTCTTCTAATGCTATTTTAATTGTAGTCTTTGCTCTCATTCGTGCACTGACAGCCATTAACTGTATTATTCTGCACAGACATGGAGAGGAGCAGACAGGTTTCATAGATGCTATTGTTGCTGAATATCACCAGCTTGACCTGGAAAAGAAAACTATATGAATTCTCTTTCTGTAACTGGAAAGATCTACAGGGGCCTTCACTTATTAGACAAGGCTTCTGTCCAAGGACAGGCTGATGAAAAATTCAAAGCTTTCTGTGTTGTGTAACTACAAAACAAGCAAAGCACAAAGGAAAGGAAGACTGTAGTTACAGCTCCCTCTAGTGGGGGAATTCAGCAAAACAGCGGAAAGTTATAGTTAAACTCATTCTCATAAAATAAATAACTGTATCATTTTCCTTTTCAATAATAACATAATCTGCTGCTTTATTCTGAATTTAGAACAGCCAGAAAGTGACAAGCCCGTCATAAACCAGTATAATCCAAAAACAATAAAGCTGCAAATCTGTTGCGATTCCTCAGTGTGAATAACAGCAAAGGTTATAGCTGAGCCATGAACAGTACAGATATGGAAAATGTATTTTAATGTGTTTTATGATATACATTCACATTTTGAAATTCTTAATTTTTTTAGATTATGATTTTAAAAGTTGTGGAAACGTAAATACTACTATTAACAATATTATAATATATGAACATAATATTATAATATATGAACATAGTCCAAAAATAATAGTGGGGCCAAGCATAAGTATCGCCCTTTGATATGCATCCCAATAAATAAGGCCTCATCCACGCTTTATGGTGCAGTATATCCCTGTTCCATATTGGGTGTATTCCAGACTTTGTTCACCTTAATATTGGTATATTTAACACATTAGCGCTGTTACAGATGTACAGTTGATAGTCACTTTATTAGTGATATAATTGGCCCATGGTGGTAGGGGATCCTCTTTATAGATTTTTAGGTTATATGTTTTAGGCTATAATAAACAATCCTGTACATTGTAAGTATAATGGCAAGGGGTCCCTGAGATTAATATTTAAGGGGATTCGTGGTGACACAGCCCCTATTTAGTATCATATGGTTTTTATTTCTGATAAATGATGCAGTGGTGAGGAAGGGGTTAATTTAGGAAGGTGAGGCGATTTATCTTGATTTGTCCGCCTGTTTTATGAGGTCATTCTTTTCCCCAATTTTCATAAGGCTTTGTTTTGATTGGCCAAAGGCTAGATCAGCTGTTATTGGATAACAGCTGGATCAATGACAGATGTGTATCTGAGGAAAATATTGTCGGCGGTCAGCTAATTGGCAGCTGGCCGCTTCAGCTTACCTATATAAAGGGCTGCCAGCGGGGTCCAGGTGCCAGTTTGAAAAACAAGAAGTCCTCAGCGCCCTGGCCCAGCTCTCCCTTGTTATATCTATCACTTGTATCATTGTTGCTATTGCTTATTAGTGGTGTATATTTCTCCCAGCTAAGGCTACATTCACACTGCCGCATGGGGGTCATTTATATATGGCAGATATATGTCCCCCATAGACGGCAATGGGCGCACGGCGGCCTAAGGGAGCGGTACGGTGCAGCACACATGTTCCCCTTCAAGCTGCAAATTCACCATCTGTTACAGTGTGTAAGACGCACAACCCTCCTCCCACTGGGTGCTGAAACGTCCTGTGCTGCAGTGAGATTACATCAGGCAGGGGGACTGGTATCAGAAGGGGAGACAGTGTAACAGCTTGTGACTCTATAGCAGTGATGGTGAACCTTTTAGAGACAAAGTGCCAAAACTAGAACCAAGACCCACTTATTTATCGCAAAGTGCCAACACAGAAATTTGATTAGTGACTCCCTGCTCTGTCACAGCTTTCATTCATATCAGCCCCCTGAGAACACCAATAAAGCAGAAAATAGAAGAAATTTGGAGGATCATTGTAGCTTCCCTTCAGGGTCCCATAAACAGGAAGAATTGTCAGGGCCGGAGCAGGAGCTACAATGATAATCCAAATCCATCCACATCTTCCCACTCCTCCAGTAGTCCCAGGTAGCCCTGTCACTTTAAAATAGCTCTGTGCACAGCAAGTCCTGGGCTGTCTGAGACTGCAGGAAGATACCTGGAGTCCTCTCTGGTGATGGCCTGGGTGCCCACAGAGAGGACACTGAGTGCCACCTCTGGCACCAGTGCCATAGGTTCGCCATCACTGCTCTATAGCATGGAGGGCTCTGGTAACACCCCTAGTGGCCCTTTAGGCTTATTAGCATAATATTAAAAGTTGATTTTTGAAGAAAGGGGGCCTTGGATAACAAATATAATAAGATTGGCACAGTCACAGTGCTTGGATCTATGAGTAAATACCACTGGTTTATCATGCTGGATTTTGATGGTAGATTTCCCTTAAAGGGAACCTGTCACCAGAGATCCTTTTTAGCCTCTCCCATGCCCCCATAGACAAGTAATAGCATATCCCCAAACTGTTTTTATCAAAATCCTGTCATTTGTGGATCAATTGATAACTTTACCTGGCTCCCTGCCAGCTGTGCCCCCTGGGTGTGTTCATCACAGAACAGTGACTGGGAGGAGGTTTTTTTTTCTCAAAGTGAAGGAAGAGGAGTGATGGGGGACTTGGTTCTGTGATGAACACACCCAGGGGACACAGCTGGCAGAGAACCAGGTAAAGTTCAATATAAATTATAATTTGATGCACAAATGACAGAATTTTGATAAAAACAGTTTGGGGATATGCTATTGGCCTTGGATAACAAATATAATAAGATTGGCACAGTCACAGTGCTTGGATCTATGAGTAAATACCACTGGTTTATCATGCTGGATTTTGATGGTAGATTTCCCTTAAAGGGAACCTGTCACTAGAGATCCTTTTTTAGCCTCTCCCATGCCCCCATAGACAAGTAATAGCATATCCCCAAACTGTTTTTATCAAAATTCTGTCATTTGTGCATCAAATTATAATTTATATTGAACTTTACCTGGTTCTCTGCCAGCTGTGTCCCCTGGGTGTGTTCATCACAGAACCAAGTCCCCCATCACTCCTCTTCCTTCACTTTGAGAAAAAAAAACCTCCTCCCAGTCACTGTTCTGTGATGAACACACCCAACGGACACAGGGGGCACAGCTGGCAGGGAGCCAGGTAAAGTTATCAATTGATCCACAAATGACAGGATTTTTTTTAAAAACAGCTTAGGGATATGCAATTAATTGCCTGTGGGGGCAGGGTCGGCTCCAGGTATCAGTAGGCCCCTGGGTGACGCAGTGCAGTGCAGTGAACTCACTTGGTTGCATTAAAAGTTCAGTCTCCTGTTCCCTAAAATATTCCCTATCATCCCATTATTCTATATACAGCCCCATTATGATTATTTTATATACAGTCCCCTAATGGTTATTCTATATACAGCCCCCTCATGGATATTTTATACAAAACACTCTCATTCCCTATGGATTCATTAGATACAGCCCGCTCACTACCAAGAATTCCTTATGTACAGCTTTATGTGCCCCTGCCCCAGCAGCTCTGGGCCCCTGCACAGTTATGGTGCCGGCCCTGTGTGGGGGCATGGGGGAGGCTAAAAAAGGTATGTCTGGAAACAGGTTCATTTTAAGAAT
>CM033642.1:38576546-38644940 GCA_019512145.1 Engystomops pustulosus
GGGGAGGCTAAAAAAGGTATGTCTGGAAACAGGTTCATTTTAAGAATTAAACTATACCAGATTTACATCTAGCATTAGACACTTTTTCATCCCTCATGACATTTTACATTGGAATGTAGTGATTCTTTCTATTCTTTATTATTTGAGAATAAAAAAAGTCTTACTATCTAGTCTAACTGTGCAGTGTATAACCTTTATACAGTTTTGGTTTATCCCACCCCATCCCCCAAAGAATTAGGTCACAGGCATTTAGCAGTTCCCATAAAAGTGGTTCGACAAAGGGGGTGGCCTGCTGCGAGAGATGATATCGGTGGGGTGAGTGCCTTCAGTCCAGCTGATGTGAGACAACAGATGAAGAACATGGTGAAGGAGGACAGTAGAAGCAAGAACATCACACTGTCTGTGTTTTATAAAGTAAGCCCTATGAAGAAACAAAGGATGTGTAAGTGACTGTGTAAGAAATTGGTTTAGTTAGAGAAGTTGTATCTTATGTCATACAGGCCTAAATAGTGCAAGTCAGAGTGAGTAATGTGACATTTGTGGTGAGAGTGTGGTATCAGATCAGAAGATGCCATCGTCATTGTGCCTTGTGCTAACTGGACAGTGATAACGATTGACAATTCGATGAGATAACCTTTAGAGAGACTACATTTAGTCATTATAGGTAGTACAGGCAGTCCCCGGGTTACATACAAGAAAGGCTTGTAGGTTTGTTCTTAAGTTGAATTTGTATGTAAGTCGGAACTGTATATTTTATCATTGTAATCCCAGACAGAACTTTTTTGGTCTCTGTGACAATTGGATTTTAAAAATGTTGGGTTGTCATAAGAATCAATATTAACACTAAAGCTTCATTACAGACACCTGTGATAACTGTTACAGCTGTTTATTGTAGCCTAAGGCTAAAGTACAGTAAATTACCAATATCCAGAGGTCCGTTTGTAACTAGGGGTCGTATGTAAGTCGATTGTTCTTAAGTAGGGGACCACCTGTAACAGTGTAGTTTGGCAGTGATAATTTGACAAAGTAAATGGGTGGGGCATTTACCAGCATTTTTTCATGTTATGCTTAAAGGGGTTTTCCCATCAGGGCATTTACATTTAATTAAATTCATTTGCCATATGCAAACATTTCTTCAATTGGATGTTATTAAAAAAATGTTCCTGTGTGAAGATAATTTCTCATAAATGTAGTCATGTTGTCCCTTAGAAACGAGATGGCTTCCTCGGATACGACCACGTCACACTCTGGCAGCGGTGGCCAGACATGCGCTATTGAGTCCTGCCAGACCACCTGGATTCAGCAATCATTACCACAGGACAGCTGTGCGACATGTAGCAACATCCGGACATTTCATATACAAAAACTTTTTGTTTCTTTGTGCAACCTTGTCAGCAGACGTGGCCGTAACCAAGGACATAGTCTTGTTTCTAAGGGACCATATCACTACATTTGTGATAAAGCATGACATGGGAAAAAATGTTTGGTAAATGCCCCCACCCATTTTACTTGGTCAAATTATCAACTGCCAACTACACTGTTTACAAGGGCCGGTCCCCTACCTTAAGAACACTCGACTTCACATACGACCCTATTTACAAACGGACCTCTGGATATTTGTAATTTTATTGTACTTTAGTCCTAGGCTACATAATCAGCCTCTAACAGTTATCCACAGGGTGTCTGTAACTAAGATTTAGTGTAATATTGATTCTTATGACAACCCAACAATTTTTAAAAATCCAATTGTCACAAAGAACCAAAAAGTTCTGTCTGGGGAATTACAATTGATAAATATACAGTTCCGACTTACATACAAATTCCAACTAAAGAACAACCTACAAGCCTTGCTTGGTATGTAACCCGGGAACCTGCTGTACTACTATAATGACTAATGTAGGTCTCTCTAAAGTATCTCATCGAATTGTCAATCGTTATCACTGTCCGTTAGCACACGCACAATGACGATGGCATCCTCGGATCGGAATTTACCACACTCTCACCACAAATGTCACAATACTCACTCTGAACGCACCTATTTAGGCCTGTATGACATAGATACAACTTCTCTGAACTAAACCAATTCCCTCACACAGTCACGTACACATCCTTTGTTTTCTTCATAAGGGCCTTACTTTAATAATACACAGACAGTGGTGATGGTTTTCTTGGCCTTCTACTGTCTTCCTTCACCGCTGTCTTCATCTGTTGTCGCACAGGAGCTGGACTGAAGGCACTCACCCCACCGATATCATCCTCTCGCAGCCAGGCCACCCCCTTTTTGTCGAACAACTTGTTAGGGGAACTGCTATGCCCTGTGACCCTAATTTCTTGGGGGGGATGGGTTGGATAACCAAAACTGTATAAAGTTTATACACTTCACAGTTTAGAACAGCAGATAGTAAGACTTTTTTTTTTATTCTCAATAATCACTACATTCCATGTGAAAATGTCATGAGGGATTAAAAAGTTGTCTATGCTAGATGTAAATCTGGTATAGTTTCAGTCTTAAAATGAACCTTTTTTCCAGACATACTTTTTTAGCCGCCCCATCCCCCCACAACCAGGCCGCCACCAATACTGTGCTGGGCAACAGAGCGGCTGGGGGCAGGGGCACATAAAGCTGTACATAAGGAATTCTTGGGTAGTGACGGGCTTGTATCTAATGAATTCCATAGGAATGAGAGGGGGGTTTGTTATAAAAATATCATGAGGGCTGTATATAATAACCATTAGGGACTGTATAAAAATAATCAAAGAAGGAGAGCCTTGTATATAGAAATAATGGATGATAGAATATTTTTTAGGTAACAGAGACTGAACCGTTTTAATGCAACCAAGTGATTGTTCCACTGCAAATGGGCCCCTACTGTGCCTTCTGTCCCAACCAGGGCCTACCTGATACCTGGGAGGCCGACCCTGCCCCCACAGCAATTAATTGCATATCCCTGAAGCTTTTGTTTTAAAAAAAAATCCTGTCATTTGTGGATGCATTGAATAACTTCTGCTCCCTGCCCAGCCCTGTGCCCCCTGTGGTCCGCCTGTTTGTTCATCATCAAGAACAGTGACTGGGAGAGGTTTTTTTTTTTATCAAAGTGAAGGAAGAGGAATTGATAGGGACCTGGCTCTGTGAATGAACAACCAGGGGACACAAGCTGGCATAAGAACCATGTAAAGTTTTCATATAATTATATTGTGATGCACAAATGACCGAATTTTGATAAAAACTGGTTTGGGGATATGCTATACTGTCTATGGGGCCTGGAGAGGCTAAAAAGCATCCTGGTGACAGGTTTCCCTAAGGGAAATCTACCATCAAAAATCCAGCCATGAGAACCAGTGTATTACTCAGATATTCAAGCACTGTGACTGTGCAAAGCTTATTATATTTTGTTTCCAAGGGCCCTCCTTCCCTTCAAAAATCAACCTTTTTAATATTATCAATAATCCTAAAGGGCCCACTAGGGGTGTTACCAGAAGCCCTCATGCTATAAGCAGTGATGGCGAACCTATTGACTGGTGCCCAGAAGGTGGCACTCATGTCCTCTCTGTGGTCACCCGGGCCAGCACCAGAGAGACTCCAGGTAGCTTCCTGCCAGTTTCCAGACACAATCCCAGGAACTTGCTGTGCACAGAGCTATTTTTAAAGTTGAACAGGGCCTACCAGGGACTACTGGAGGGTTGGGAAGTTGGAACATATTCTGGATTAATCATTTGTATCTCCCTGCTCCGGCCCTGACATCTTCCTGTTTTATGGACCCCTGAGGGAAGTACCCATTATCCTCCCAATTTCTTCTATTTTCTTGCTTTATTGGTTGTCCTCATGGGGCGAATACTGAAAATGAAAGCTGTGACACAGGCAGGGAGTCACTAATCAAATTTTCTGTGTGGCACTTTTGCGATAAAATAAGTGGTCTTGGTTTTCTAGTTTTGCAAACGTTGTTCTCTACAAAGGTTCACGCATCACTGCTATAGAGTCCACCAGCTGTTACACTGTTCTCCCTTCTGATACCAGTTCCCCCTGCCCCCCGATGTAATCTCACTGGCAGCAACAGACGTTTTCAGCACCCAGTTGGGAGGAGGGTTGTGCGTCTTGCACACTGTAACCGATGGTGAATTTGCAGCTGAAGGGGACACGTGTGACTGCACCGTACCGCTCCCTTAGGCGCCGCCGTGCGCCATTTGCCGTCTATGGGGACATTATCTGCCATATATAAATACCCCCCATGCGGCAAGTTGTGATGTAGCCTTAGCTGGGGAGAAAATATACACCACTAATAAGCAATAGCAACAATGATCCAAGTGATAGATATAACAAGGGAGAGCTGGTGACCGGGGCCGCTTAGGACTTCTGTTTTTCAAATTGCCACCTGACCCCGCTGGGCAGCCTTTATATAGGGGTACGCTAAGCGGCCCAAGCTTGCCAATTAGCTACCGCCGACAATATTTTCCCTCAGATACACATCTGTCATTGTCCAGCCTGTTTATCCATAACAAGCTGATCTAGCCCTGTGGCCAATCAAACAAGCCTATGAAAAGTGGGAAAAAAGACCTCATAAAACAGGCCGGACAAAGCAAATAAATCGCTCACCTTCCTAAATTACCCCTTCCTCCACCACTGCAATCATTTAATCAGAAATAAAACCATATGATACTAAATATGGCTGTGTTCACCATGATCCCTTAATATTATCTCAGGGCCCCTTGCCATTATACTTTACAAATGTACAAGGATGTTTTTATTATAGCCCTAAAACATATAACCCAAAAATCCTATAAAGAGGATTCCCTACTCACCCATGGGCCCAATTATCTCACTTAATAGTGTGATCAACTTACATCTGTAGAAGCTAATGTGTTTTAAATTATATCAAATGTTAAGTGTGGAAACAAAGTCGAAATCACCCAATATGGACGGGATATCCTGCACCATAAAGTGTGGATGAGCCCCCTATTTTTGGGATGCATATCAAAGGGCGATACTTATGCCTGGGCCCCACTATTATTTTTTGGACTATGCCTTCATATATTATAATATTTATGTCATATATAATAATACGTTAAATAAGTAGTAATTTACGTTTCCACAACGTTTAAAATCATAAATCTAAAAAAACTAAGAATTTGCAAATGTGAATGTATATCAGAAACACATTAAATACAAATTTTTCCCATATCTGTACGCTGTTCATGGCTCAGCTATAACCTTGTGCTGTTATTCACACTGGAGGAATCCAACAGATTTGCAGCTTTAATTGGTTTTTTGGATTATACTGGTTTATGACGGGCCCTTGTCACTTTCCCTGGCTGTTCTAAATTCAGAATAAAGCAGCAGATTATGTTTATTATAAAAGGAAATGAATACAGTTATTAATTTATTTTTTATGAGAAGAGTTTAACTATAACTTTCCGCCTGTTTTTTTGCTGAATTCCCCTAGAAGGGAAGCCTGGTAACACAGTCTTTCGTTCCTTTGTGGCTTTGCTTGTTTTTGTAGTACACAACACAGAAAAAAAAAAAAAGCTTGAATTTTCACAGCCGGGTCCTTGGACCAAGCCTTTGTCTAATAAAGTGAAGCCCCTGTAGATCTTTTTCCAGTTACAAAAGAGAATTCAGTATAGTTTTCTTTTTTCAGGGTCCAAGCTGGTTGATATTCATCAACAATACAATCTATAAACCTGTCTGCTCCTCTCCTGTCTGTGCCGATAATACAGTTTAATGGCTGTCAGTGCACGAATAGAGCAATACTCCATTAAATAGCATAGAAGAAGCTGCTCGCCTTTTTATGATTATATGTGTTAGCTTCTTCACATTCACCAAGAAGAAAATTGCACTTGTAGCAAATATTTGGCTTTTTATTTTATAATATTTACTTCTATTTTATATTAATGAATGCATGATTAAGCTTGAATTTCAGCATTATCAGTTGGTTAACAGTTCATCTTTTTGTATACCTTTTTCCGGGGAGTTTGTAATTGTTTTCATTTAACTGTTTAAATGTCCCCTGCTAATAAGTCAGTTACACAAGTGAATTACACAGACAGGATCCTACAGGCCTGTTCTGCGACAGCCCTGGGTCCTGATCAGAACCTCCAAAGCTGCCATTACTCAATTGGCAACTTCTTTCTCAGTACCCCCCACCCGAAAGACAACGAGCGGGGGGTCCAATCGTGGGGAAGACACCTGCCTAGCCTCCCAACATCCGATTATCGGACACAAGCGCTAAGTTTTTATTTAGAAAACCTCCCTCAGGACCTTCCACCCTCCCTCGCGCACTACCCATATAACGCCTAACCCGTACAACTGCACCGCCAGAATTTATCCGTGGGGGAACATCCAAACAGTGGGCAGTTAGCACCACCAAGATGATAAATGTGTTCCTTGTTTTTCCTTGGACTCAATCCCAGGCAGGTGGTCTGGACTGTCCCAATACAGCTTCCATATAAAGCAACACAATCCCTGAGCTTTCCCTTTGGACTACAGGAGGAGTGGGAAAGTAATGACAGACCCTAAATTTTATCCTGGAGCCTACCCGCCTATGGGCCCTGCAATTCTTTCTGTCCTCAGAAACCAATATCTTTAAGTTCTACAAAGAAGGGCCTCTAGTTTACAGTATTTTTTGGACTATAAGGAATGGATGATAATGCCGCACCATCAATATGCTTGCTAAACGTCTAGGTTTTTTTTTCCATATTCAGGCGGGCCACCTGATTATAAGGATGAATGCCAGCAGGTGGCAGAACTGTGCACAGTTTCAAGGCAGCTGTTTGTCTGTCAGTAGTTCATATATAATGCCACGGACTATAAAGGAGGGCGACCTTGAATTTCTGAGAAAATCAAAGGAATTTTTTGTGCGCCTTATAGTCCGAAAAAAATACTGTAGTTTTGTGACTTTGTGATAATAACTGGGTTTTGGTTGTTATGTTGGGGCCACTCAGTCTCTAGAAGATTTATAGACCCATTAGTCAGAGATAAGAGATTGTTTTTTGATTGTCAGCCAATTCCCGTGAATAGTTCTGGCAACAAACTATAAAAGTCTAAAACTTTCAGCTACAGAGTGCCTTTTTAAGGTTAGGTAAAGGACTGTAAATATCCCCCCTAAGCTTTTTGTGTATATGTGAACCAGAACCTTACAAAATATGTTTCCAAAGCAATTTTCAGAAACCATTTTAGACCGCGCTTTGGAATGTGTACTGAGTGTCCCCAACTGCATTCCGTCTATCAAGAAAGGTAAAAGTTAAATCCCTAGTCCCTGCTGACTGCACTAAAAAATGCCCTACTCGCTTCAATCCTAAAAACCACACATGGCCAGCAAACATTTCAAGAAGAGAGCACAAGGAGGTGAATTATAACACTATGTGCTTACTATAACCTACATAGATCCCTGAAAACATAATACACTAGAAGGGAGTTTATACAACTTTACAAACAATCTTTCCACAAATTTTTATAGGGACAAAAAAAAAAGAATCCATGAAAGATGAATATTGTGGAATGCTGTCCATCCCCAGAGCTGTGCAAGACTGATATCAAAGATCCATCAATTTTTTGAAACAAAAGTGCAATAACAGCCTAAAAACAAAATAGATGAACGGTACAGAGTCCACCATAAGGAAATTATTCTATAACCCCACAAGCACTACTCACCAATCCTGCAACATTACAGCTAACTCTGTTTCAAAACAAGGAAAAATCATTCCATATCCCACTCAGGTGGGAAGACAGCAGGAATGGGATTTGTGAGTGAAACCCACTGGATGCTTTGGTCTGTTCTGCTCCGTGATTTATGTAGTCCTTTTTCCCCAGCGGTATCAACTAGATCCACAGGGACTTTGTAGTCGCACTTCTTGCCTGATGTCACACAAATTTTAGAGCTGATGGCACTAGAAACATTGGTCCACCTCTTCCTAAAATACACATTCGGAAGAAACGGGGGCCGAATGGCCCTCTTTCATTTTTAAGATTCTGGCAATTATCATTCTACTTTTACTATTTATGTTTAGTATATTTTTTATTCTTACATTCTTTAAAGTAAACCCATCACAGATTTTCAACCTGATGATAGGTTATTAAACAACTTAATTTTCCATTTTGATTTTAGAATTAAATATTACTTAGCTTCCCTCACTTTTATCGTGGGAGAAAAGGGAGACTTGGCTCCCTGCCAGCCAAATGGATTGATCATTTACTGGACCGCCTATTCTGTCAGGTCCCCTCCCTGAAGATTTCCTTTTTGCCCCTGGAAATATAAGATTAATGAAACCGAAAGTGAATGCCCAGATGAGAATACCCCTTTAAAGGCATTCTTGGTATAAGCAGACTCCAGTTGGGGTTAAGAGACAACTGTAGCGAGTCAGAAAACACTCATGAAAGATCCAGTGGAGAACAATGGTCTGTCCCCTCATAACAGCCCTTTTTCGGAATGTGGAGAGACAGATGAAATTTATGCAAAATGTTTTGTGTAAATTGAGTAGAAAAGGCTTCAAACTTTATGCCATTTTGTACGGCAAATTGTTTTTCATAAATGACCCCCAGCGACTGAAGAAGAATCTCTAAGGCTTTAGATTTAGGACACCAAATATAGTTTTCAGATGTTCCCCCTGCCTTGGAAGTATGACAAGTTGTGGAGTACTGATAATTTCTTTGGCTAAAACCCAATTTTTTGCATTGCCTGTTATTAGAGTTTCAGCCTATTACCGTCTATAGGGACATATATACATCTCCACAAAGGGAGTCTGAATGGGGCATTAAACCCAGGTTTTACAGCTAAATCCCTGTCTGAACTGCCTATAGCTTTAAAAGCACCACATAGTGGATAATGTAGGTATTAACCATGTGTAATGTGCCTCATTTAAATATGCTTTTATTTAAATTAATGTTTAGACTTTCTGATCACCTGGTTAGATGCAGGCTGTATAACTGGCTGGTTCCCTTGAACACTCCAGAGGCATTTCCTAAAAGTTGATAAAAGAGCTTCTGCATTTGTTCTGGGATCGCTGGTTAGAGAGAAAGATTTGACAGCGAGAGGATACTCCTGGTCATGCTGCTGATGCAGGAGAGCATTAGAGGCTACAGATATTTCCCTGGCTTTGCAGGCAGTGCTACAGTGCTGAAGTACAGTCCCAGTCCTAGTCTTAAAGGGAAATAATCTTTCCTTTACAAAAAAACTTTCATCACAGTGTTGCATGCCACCAGTTGCTCAGCCTATTGCTACTGCAGTTCTGCAAGTTCTACAACAAAATGACTGTAAGTTTTCATCATCCTCAGGTGAGTTTCTGGCTATAGACGCTAACTTCATGTCCCTCCTTTCTACCACCAGTCAAAACCATTGCCTTCAAACAGGAGGAGCCTGGCTGAGAGGGGTGTGGAAGAGGCATTCACCGGAATGGTGCTACAGGGACCCAGGAGTTAGGCTGTGCCCACCTCCTGGTCTATCATCTGCCCTATACACTGTTAGGCCCGGGTGGAGTTGTGATAGTTCCCATACTTAAAGCTCACATCCCTCCTGTTATCAGGTGCTGTATCCACAAAGCTATTTTCTCCTAAAAACTGAATACCGTACATAATGCATGTAGCGTACCAGGAAAAAAATGAGTATCAATATCACAAATACTACTGTAGAATGTGTAGTACAGTGCTGTAACCATACCATCACCAATCAAGACCAGCAGATGGCAGCGCAGCGCGGATGTTCTAACCTCATACATAACAAACAATAAACATCTGTTTTTACCTTTATCATGGAAATAAGATAATGACAACATAATGAACAGTTCTGCAGGTTTCTAATGGATTTTCCTTTTTTTATTACTTCTGCATATCTTTGGATTTAGTCATGGAAATACTTTGAGAATTAAGGAGCGGAGATTCCATGGCAGTATTCAGAAACTGATACATTATAACAAATGGATCAGATTAGAGAGGTAAACAGAAAAACAAACATTTGGAATTTAAAAAAAAAACAAATTGAAATAATTTATTTTGCTACAGAATGTTTACCAGAAGATGAAGAAGAGGTTAGCAGTGTTGAGTCACAGCATGGGGGGGGGAGGGGCACATTTTGTATTCACCTTCCAACGTCCATCGGCAGGTCCTCTTCTATCCATGGTAATGGGACAAAATGGTAGTAATGAAAACATCAGCTCATCCCTAAAAAAATGTGTGAAACGTTTTTACGTCAGATGATGGCAAAACAATTTTATTTTCATACACAAGGTTTTTTATTTTTTCAAATGTATTAAAACACAATCAAACCTGTATAAATTTGGTATCACCGTGATCATACCGAATCGAAGCATAAAGATAGAGATATTATTGGGAGTGCACACTAAAAGCCATAAAAACCAAGCCCTTATGAAAATCGCGCAAGAATTTTTTTTTTTTTTTACCCCTACCCCAGCAACTACAAAAAAAATAGGGAAACTCTGTTAAAGAATACAGGCATCTAAATATGGCTGATTGTCATCCTCCCCTAGAACCATGCTGTGCTTGCTACTGTTTCACTGAATGATTCACTTTAATGGGTGCGTTGAAAATGAGATGGATCTTAATTGGATTCACACACCTTGACTTATGTAAAGCGTAATGCGCAGCGTTACCCTGGCACATGGAAGTGTCGCAGCCTAAGTCACAAGGTAGCCATAGTTTTACTCACCACAAGAAGGGAGGGTAGATACCGGGTTAGAAATCCCATATGAATTCACTGGCTAAAAAAATATGTGGATTGAGTGAGTGTCTCATTGTCTGTGTTTGTATGAGGTACATTGGTGCCAGTGGTTGACAGAAGCATGTGAGGAATGTCATGCCGCTGTTCTGGGAAAGCAATGAACTTAACATTTATTGTTCTCTGAGACATGACCCAGTGCAAAGGTTTTACAGTGTCCCCAAAATGTGAACTAGAATTTGTACCAGAGTTTACATAAAAGGGGTGCAGAGTGATCACATCTGGCCTTATAGCTTTAAAAGACAAAATTTACACCATTATCATCAATGGCTCATGGTAGGGGAGAGTCCTTTTACAGATTTACGAAGGAACTACATGTATTCTGCAAACACCAATGTCACTGCAGGAATTATACGTACATGAATGTGTCTATTTTTTCTCGGAATGTAAGAGAAGTTGTGCTCCTGAAGTTATCTTAAAAAGACACCAATTCCTAGAGAATAACAAAAAACTGTTCTTTCAATTGCAAAAAAAAATCCATCTTTGTAACACATCTTATGAGATCTTTTGTAAGTTTGGATCGTGGCATGATTCACAAGAACAGATTAACAAGCACCAGGCTTTGGGTGGCATTTTTTAACAGGCAGGGAACAAGTAAAGGCAACTCATTAAAATTTCCCTACTTAGCCAAAACACCTTGTGACAACTACCATGCTGCAAAAATGTTGTCTCTTTAAGCCATTCCCTTTGTCCCTCCCTTTGTCCCTCCCCTTACCCCATCCCCTAGCATTCTCTTACAGTACAATAGCCATCCTGTAAAATGATCCCTTTGATCCTTTTATAAAGCCTTAGCTTTCTGAACCCCCCTCACAGTGTGGCCCACTCAGTATATAGTGGCCACCTCTTTATATATATATTGGTCCCCTTCTCTTCCATATATTGTGTCCCCCCTGCTGTTCTATATATCGTGGGGCCTTCCATCCTCCTATTATCCCTCTCCCCCCTGTTGTTATTGATTTTTAATAAAACACATACTTACCTGTGATCACATCTCCTGCTAGTCATAGATGCAGCAGGAACACAATGATGATGCGGTAGATAACGTCTCTCTATCGTTATTGTATTCAATTCTTCAATTATCCTGCTGCCTGGGATAGTGGGACAGAGAACAAGATCTGGAACTGTCCCACCAGATCTGGGATGGTTGAGGGGTATGGCTCAGATCTGGGATGGTTGAGGGGTATGGCTTATACAGTTATCAATGTAGAAATCCACTTTTCCAGCACATTCACTTACTTTTGTCTTCCACTTATATATATAGATATGTAATGACCCAGAGTGGGGTCCTATGCTCAGGCAGGCTAGCTATGCAGCCTTGTATCTAAAGCCCTTGTCTGAAAGAGATCTAGGTGGGACAACAATGCCACCTACTGACCTGTATGAGTATTTTTGTTATGGCCATGCACTTACATTACATTTTTTATTTTTGTATTTAATGTTTAACGTCACTCGGCAGTAAACTGGCTTTCCTTTTGGCTGCTAAAAATTCTAGATGGAGAATCATATATTTTATAAATGGGATCCCACCCTGGTTCTGGGAAATTTTAGTAGAGCCAAGTACGCAGCTAAGTTGAAGCGGAAGTTGAAGTGCCCCAGCCCTAGGATGAGGGATAGTCTAAGCCAGAACCTTTAAGAGCCCGAGTGCCCAAACTATAACCAAAATCCACTTATTTACCGCAAAGTGCCAACATAGCATCTTAAGCAGTAACCTATTTCTACCTGCTCTTCAACATCTATCAATCGTATCGGCCCCTTGAGGCCACAATACATTTGACAACGAGGAGTGCAATTCAGACTATCATTTAGCGCCTCTACACCAGGTCTCGCTTGATTTTTTTCAGTAAGAATGAACGGGTCCAGTCGGATGAACCTACAATGATTACGACAGTTTATCAACACTTTACACTTTTTACTGCAGTGCACATACACTGCATGAAACGTGTCGTTTTTAAAACAGGCTGATTGAGAGCATCTCTTAAATTGCCGGGTCTGCTAGGAAGATTGGTGAATTGGTCCTGTTATAGTGAGCTCTGTCTTGGGATTAATTGCCTGAAGGCCCACAACAGGGTCTCCGAGTGCCACCTCTGGTCCACACCGTAGGCCATAGGTTTTCGTCCATCACTGAGGTCTAAGCCTTACAGCCACCATCTATACTACTACAGCCTAGCCTGATACCAGTGAAAGGTCCTACACTGCAGTTTACCACTCTCTGCATTTTGGATTTGGCAATAAACAAATTGTAGGTGGTCCAATGTCTCCCTAGTATCCTGGGCCCTACTATATTTGCAGCAACACAACCCACCCTGCGTATCAGTGTAACCAAATCATGTGTTACTAGAGATGAGCGAGCACAAAATTGCCTCTCGAAGTTGGCTCGTTATGCGAGACGAACTTTTCACGCCCGGCTCAGTGCTCTCTCGACATAACGAGCCCCATTGAAGTCATGGGAGACTCGAGCATGTTTTCAAGGGACCAGGTTCGGATCAAAAGGTGTTAATTAATTGAAAAAGATGTCTTCTGATAAGTTATTATGATGTATGCAAACATCTGCAATCTATTCTTCTTCATTTTCACTTTCCGCGCGTATATTTTTTTTATCTCCTCGTCAGTACAGAGGGTGAAGAACAGTGAAGAATAGAATAAAAACTTTGACCACAAGGCATCAATTAAGTGAAAAACGAGTGAAACACACAGTGAGATTATATTGCAGATGTTCGTCACATCTGCTTACTTGTCGGAGATACGCTGTCCCGTGTCCGCTCCTCTTCTTCTTCCCTCTGTCTCTCTGCCCTTCCCGATGTCTCTGTCGCCGCTACCACCCCAATGGTCTCTGTAACGTGCTCTGCCCCGTTGTCCCTCCGTGCGTGCCGCTGCCCCAGTGCCTCCGTGTGTGCCGCGAGCCCCCGGTGCCTCCGTGTGGCCGCTGCCCCCTGTGCCCCTCCGTGTGTGCCGCTGCCCCCGGTGCATCCGTGCGTGGCCGTGCCCCGGTGCCTCCGTGCGTGCCGCTGCCCCGGTGCCTCCGTGAGTGGGTCCGCTGCCCCGGTGCCACTCCGTGCGTCCGCTTGCCGGTGTCTCCGTGCCTGCCGCTGCCCGGTGTCTCCAGTGCCTGCGCTGCCCGGTGTCTCCGTGCTCCGCTGCCGCGGTTTCTCCGTGCCTGCCCGCTGCCCGGTGGTCTCCGTGCCTGCCGCTGCCCGTGTCTCCGTGCCTCGCCGCTGCCCGTGTCTACGTCCTGCCGCTGCCTATTGTCCTCCGTGCCGTGCCGCTGGCCGCGTTTCCTCTGTGCTGCTCCGGGTGTCTCTGTCCGCTCACACGGTTCCTCAATGTGTTCTTCACATGCTATTTTGTTCGCACACGTTTCCGCGCGTATCTTCGACAAGTAGCAGGGTGCCGAACATCTGTAATCCTATTCTTCCCTGTGTTTTTCCACTGTTTTTTCACTTAAATGGTTCCTGTGTTCACTGTGTTTTTACTTCTATCTTCATTGTTCTGCCCACGTTGTTTTTTAATTTGCAAATGTCGTCATCTCGAGCAGGGGAAAATACTCGTCCGAGCAACGGAATGCCGTTTCGAGTACGCCTTATACTCGACGGAGCTCAAGCTCGGCGAGTATACTCGCTCATCTCTAGTGTTAACCCTTTAAGGGCTGCTGGCAGTGCGTAGGTGCCGCCAGTGCGTAGGTGCCGCTCCCTGTGACGTTATCGTCATGTTTGCCTGACGCCTTAGTCTCTAGCCTGAGCTACATGGGCTGTCTCATTCTGTTGCTCTGTTTATAATTTGGCAGTGGCACGTTGTAATAGAAGCACGTAGCAATTCCCCACGAGACGGTCTTGTAGTATGGCAGATATGGTCTCGATCAATTCAGACCCTTCAGGTTCCAAGTACCCTTGGGGTTAAAAATTGTTAAAAAATTAACGTTAAAACATAAACAATTCCCCACTACAAATGACAGTTAAATCAAACAATGTTCGATATTGGCCTATGTCTCACCTCCGTCCATCTACAGAAATATAATAACGGATTTATTCCCCGTAACAGATCACTGCCCCAAATGTCCCGAACCCCCACTTTGTTCGCCATATTGCAACATTTAAATCATTAACAAAATTTAATAAAAAGTGATCCAAAGGGTGTACGTCCTCACCATGGTGCAATGAAAAAATCGGCCTTCATCCCAAGATGCCACTTTAACCGCAGGGTTTTTTCGTCATTTCTCGGCTCCTCCACCTTCAAAAATCCATACTTTTCCATCTTTTACGTGTTCAGCCCTGTGTGAGGGCTTTGTTGTGCATAACAAATGTTACTGATCCCGTAATTTGATTTATTTAGTAACAAGTTCGCAATGTTTGAAAAATGAAAAAAAAAACCGTACGTTCATTGGTGGGCTACAGTTTTTACGACTTTGAACTGTGCACTCAAAATAACACCTCAGTTTTTCTTTTGGTTTGGTGCGGTCGCGGTATACCAAATTGTCTACAGGTTTTATTTGTGTTTAATCATTGTTCTGAAATTAAAACGAATGTTACAAAAAGAAACAAAGACCTTTGTGCCAATCTTCTGAGAGTACAACTTTTTCATCCTTGGCGCAGGACGCTGTGTGGTCATTTTTTGTGAAATGAGCCGGAAGTTTCATTGCTACCATTTGATCATTTTTATTCCACTTTTTTATGTGATGTTAACAACGGTGTATAAAAGTCTCTTTTCGACATTTGGGCGGATTTCCGCTCGGAGTCTACCGCGGCTCTAACCGTTTTTATTTGATAGATCGGCATTTAGGGACGCGGCGATACCTAATGTGATTTGTACTGTTTATTCGTTTTAACTCATGTTGTAGGGAAAGGGGGGTGATTTGACATTGTCAATATTTATATTTGTTTTTTTTTAGTTTTTTTCACACTTTTTAAATTTTTTTTGTTTTTTTCCACTAATTCGTATGACATCTAGGGTTACCATAACCTAGATGCGTCAAGATCGTTCCTACATATAGCAATACTCATATTGCAATTCTGGCATTTTGGCAGCTTTTCTTACAATGAGCACTGGACTCTTGTAACGGAATTTGCAGAAGCCATTAAGCTTGGGTCAAACGAAACCGAGGCTACCATGGTCAACGATCGCGCCTACCCCGATGACGTTCAGGGGCGTGGGATCGGCAATTAACAATGGCAACTTTGCCCCGGCGGCCATCAAGGGTTAATGCCTGCCGCATCTGTGCAAGCACGACCGCGGTTATATCGGTGGGGGTTTCTGCAATATGACACAACCCCAACTGTGTATCGAGTAGGACGCAGCCCGCGTGAGCCCTATTCATAATTCCTAATACCCTACCCTCTGCGCCGTCGAGCACGGCCGCAGAGCGTTTAGGGGTTCACAGCTCTGTCACCGCATGAAAGATGGTGTAACTCAATCTTATTTCTACACACGGTTTTAAAATTTTTGAAAATGTATTAAACACAATAAACTGTATAACAGCCTAAACACCGAGCCCATATGAAAATGGCGCATATGTGGTTTCACTTGCATTTAGAATTATTTCGTTGTGTTTCCAGCCATGGTATGAACCATAACTGCGATGGTTTGCAGAAAAAAGCCTTCATACGCTCTCTGCCCGGGAACTGCCTAAAACTTACAGATTTTTTTTAAGGTGGGTAGCGAAAAATTACAAAACAATCCTGCAGCCCTTAGCAGTTCCATTCTATTGTGTACATAACGAGGTTGCGTGCACTGGCAGCTTGCTCTTTGTGTTCCCCGTGCCGTTCCTTAACAGGACAATCTAACCCCCGGATTCAAGGATTATAAACAGTAACTACCTTTTTTTTTTACTGCACAAAGGTTCCCCAAATGCGCTTGTGCCGCTCCACTCCCATCAGCAGTTACCTGCAGCCTGGTGGCCCTCCTTGGCTCAGCTTTCCAAAGCTCATTTTCTCTTCAAACGTGAGGACATAAGAAGTTCGAAGAAGAGCCATATCTGGTCAAGGGGGGCCACACCCATTCTGTCAGTGTCTGTGGTTTATAATCCCATATCCTGATGGTAGATTCCTTTGATAATACTGCTGATATTACCTTTTTGTGGTTTTAATTATAATATTATTAATCAATTCGGGAAGTGCTGCACACAGTTCTGATTGTTATATATAAAAATCTGTAGAATACTAGTTTTTTTTAATGCAGATTTGTTATTATTAGAGATGAGTAGATCCAATGTCCACATTGAGGCTGCGTTCACAGCTTCAGTTTTTCATGTCCGAAGCATGAAGAGGAAGAGGATCATCTTCTCCAATGACAAGTCACTCTACATTATGATCCACAGCTGCTTTTGGCTTCAAAAACTGCATCTGAAAAACTGAGCGTGTGAACTCACCCTCAGGACGCCTTCCCATGTGGCGTTTTTGTCACTTTTTAAACGCATCAAAAACGCAAGTGGGAGGGGGGGTGTCTGTCTGAAACGCATGTGCGTTTAGGCCAAACCCCCTCCCTTCTTTCATTTTGGATGCGTTTAAAAACGAGACGAAAACGCCACATGGGAAGGCGCCCTCAGGGTGTGACCTGGACATAAAACCGGATTGGATTCGCCGGATTGACTGCTCGTTCGCCAGTACTGCATTATGTCTGGGTCAAAACATCAGTTTTGAAAAGCAATACAAAAGCTGAGGAGATTCTTCTATTTACATTGCTCTTAACATTTCAATTTACGAAACGCAATGTCAATGCAATGTGTTCCTTAAAATGCAAATGTGAACACAATGTAATTAGGCAAATCTCCTCTCCTCAGCTGTTGTACTGCATTTCAAAACGCAATGTAAACGCCATGTGTGAACGGCGTCTGAAAGAGCGGAAAATCTGCAATGCGTGTTGTGTTCATATAAAGTTAGATCTCAATGCAGTAGAGTTACTTTTTTCTGAAGTAAGAAGTGTGAGCCTGCTGTAAAGTCTCATGTTTATCAGCTTGGTCTCCATCCTATAACCTGTAGTATCACTATATATGATAGCAGGGTCTATCAGGGGACGGGTCACATCATTAGGAGGCGGGTCGGTGACGGGAGAGCTCCGGCCCATGGTGGGTGTGAGTTGGGGCAGGAAGTGATTCTGTTGTGTGGAGAGTAAATGGTGAGAGCATGTGAGAGAGAGCTGCAGATGAGGAGCCATGACTGACTACTGCTGCTGACATTACAAGAGCCGGGTAAGGCGCGACCAGGGTGGCGGTACCGCTGCGTTACCGCGCTGGTGCTGTGCAGCGCCCCCCATGTATATGAAGGGCAGAGCTGTCAGGACATGCTGGGAGATGTAGTGCCACACCTAGCCCCTATGGCACAGCACCCACACTGGGTGCACTCGGGTGCACAGCAGTGGGTGGCGGAGGGAACGTGCAAGATTTTTTTCTTTTTATGGAAACTCTAAGTTTTGACCTAATAAAAAAAAGTTGTGGCAGGAAGAGGAGGGGAAAGTAACATGGAGGTGGATGAGAATGAAACTTCATTATCTCATGGAGTGAGGGAAGGGGAGGGGGTCCTGTCCTGCCATGATAAGAGCCATGTGCCGGGCACAAAAGAGCTGCACCACGTGTACATGTGCTCCTCTGGCCAGCAGCTGCTCCGTGCAGGCTATTGTTCCCTGGTATCAGCCCACTGGAGGCTGACTAATAATGTAGATGGGGGGTACTGTCCCCAATACTTTTATCTCCACTGCTGGGACCTTCCAGAGAGATATCAGCAGCAGCCATCACCTTACAGACTGGTATTTTATCTAAAGATTGTTTCTGTGGTTTGGAAATTGCATTCTTCTATCATAAATGACAATCTACAAACTATTGTGGCCTCATTATTCCATAACAATCTAATTTAGGGGATAGTAAAACAAAGAATAAAACCTCGGCCACCTTGACCTCTGCCCTTTGTGGCTAGCTCCCTGGGCAGGTGAAGCACATGGGACATACACCTATTCAGTACGCAGTGCCAAAGTCTTACCTGCTATTATACTGAGAGTTCTGAATGACTGTATTCATGTGGACAGGGAGAAAATGGGGATCAGTCTCCTGTACATTCTCTCCTTCAGTAGTACACACCTGATTTCTGGCTTCTGTCTTTCCAGAACACCTGCCCACGTGAAAGGGACCTTTTTTTTTTTTTTTTTTTTTTTTTTTACCTGATAGTGGGGGAGATTTATCAGTGTTTCTACACCACTTTTCTGGCATTGAAGCACCGAATTAATCGCACAGCAAGAAACTGTGATTAGTCCGTCGTTTACGCCACCTCTGCGCCATGTGGATCTGGAGGGGCGCAGCTGCTGGGACAGAACGGGGCGTTCTTGCCATGTGTTTGTGCACTTTTTAAACTGCTGAATCTTCTCAGATTTTTACTCAAATCTACACCAGCTCGCACCTGCCTTAGTTTTGTCCGCCAGCACGGCCGGCGGATACATCCTGAGGTCCAAGCCTCATGATTATCCAGTGGGGGACGGGGCTTTATCATACAACAGCACACCATAAATCTACCTGCAGATGAATATGCCAAATCTAAGCTGTGAAAAATGGCTGTTTCCAGTCTGGCGTTAGTTTTTCACATATCCTAATAAGCTACAGTCTGAGTGATCCTTAAAAACTGTTGTGACTGGGACATGCTTTGTTTTTTAACAGATCAGTCCGATGGGGTATTAAGACAACGGCCATGGGCACTGATGGATTAAAAAGTATTGCAATTAAGGAAACCTACCAGCATGGATCTGGGGTGTGCAGTAGATTCGGTAGGAATCTGACACTTTTCAGGCACCGTATCAAATCCATGTAGTTTGGATTTCTGACGGACATATGTTTGGCAAATGTCAGTGAGGTTGGAAGGATTTACTGTTGATTAACTGAGGGCATCTTTGGGATCAACCGTGTTATTGCAGGTTTAGATGTATTTGGGTTTGGCTTTATTTGCGTAGGGTGTGGTCACGTGTGGCGCCCATGGGTGGGGCATGCCCCGATCGCTTCTGCGCTTACAGTGAAACGCGTACGATTTATTACCAGCACCCAGTGTTTTGCATTGTTTACATGCACAACATCGGCTGCTTGTTGTCGATCGGTCTGAATGCTACGTGCATTTGCATTACATTTCTAAATGCAATGCAAGCGCTGCTTTCTACCGCAGCTTTAGTAAATCACCTGTACACTAAAACTTTACAATTATACCCACTAGATTATTAGTGCCTCCAGCCCCAAATTTCAGGTGATAAACCCACTGACCCATTCTTATATTCACATCCCTGATTCTGGCAGTCACCGGGCGCCATGTTTTCGGGCTCTAAGCTCTTCACATGTGCAGTGTGCCACAGCTGTGCCTTCGCTCATTGAGAAGATTCACAGCTATGAACACTGGAGGTGCGTTTGCATGTGTCATGTGTTTGCATTTTAGTTTTTTCTGATGCAGTTTTCTTTTAAGCCAAAAGCAGGAGGGCACGCAGCACTACACCAGGTCTGTGCCCTGTCTTATTGGGATCGCTAGGGATTTCGGTAGTCTAATGATTAAGTCATGGCAGGTTCTTGCTATGTCCCATCACCTCCTCACATGGGAATAGACCTTTATCTCTTGCTAGTATTTTCTGCACTTCTGAGCTGTTTGAGCGTGAGGGTGATGCCACACATGGCGTTTTGGACCAGTTTCAATTAAGATAACTGGTCAAACGTGTCAAAAATGCATGCGTTTTTAAACTGCTCAAAAATGCGTTCAAAACGCCATGTGTGGCATCACCCTTGTGGTGAAGACACACGTGGCGGTTTTAGGCCGTTTTTGGGCCATTTTTACTAAGTGCGTTTTCAGATCGTAAAAAACGCATCCAGTTTTTGAAAACGCAGGCGATTTTGTCCAGTTTTCCGAATTTGCGCAATTACAAACTGACAAAATCTCATGCGTTTTTAAAAACCGCATGCGTTTTTTACGATCTGAAAACGCACTCAGTAAAAACGGCCTAAAAACGCCACGTTTGTCTTCACCCTTAGATACAGGCAGAGTTTGCTTTTTCACAGTTTATAGAGTACATTTTTCTGTTCTATTTTTACTTCTCCTCTCCTGATGCAGCCTAGACCACTTTATTGTGCGTATAAAGTTTTTGTCGCAAGGTTTTTTCCTGGTGTTCTCCTAGGTATACAGTGAATTCACAATTGTTCTGCTCCTTTAATTCATCTGCCATGCACAGTATAAATGTGTAGGGGCTCCCCTGCACACTAGTATTGCATTGTAGTCCTGCTCATCCCTGGTGCTGCTGCTTGTAGTCACTCACTTTAATGGCCACTTTTTCCAATGAACGGGTGACCAAGAATTGAGTGGTTGGGTCGTGTCTGCCACTGTGTGAGATGTGTCTTTGCAGCGTCTCTTTTTGGGGCCCCTATGTATTAAGGGTGTTTTCCAAGGTCAATAAGAAGTATTTTATTTTATAGTTCACATGTACTTTAACTTGTGCTATAGGAAGTTGTAAAACTGCATTGGAATTTGGTGTATAGATTTTTTTTTTTTTTTTAGCCCAGAGCTGCATTTGTAGTTTAAATTGGTTAGCCACTTATAATAAATATTAGTGGGGTAATTTTAAAACTCTAATATGGTCACCTACATTATCCTTACCCTGTTAAACTTAACCATTCGCCATCGGGAGCCACAGGCCTAGTGTCCTAGTGGTTTCTGGAGGATTGAGGGGGTTCACACACTCAATTCTGAACGCCTGACCCCCTCCATGCCAACCACTCTGGTGTCAGTGGTTGCAGGAGTTATGTTATGGGGTTAGGCATGCTGGAGACGTGCTTGCAGTAATAATGGCACATTGACCGGAAGCCAGCAGGACATCACAGGAAGCCCCAACTCCTGTTGCCTGGGGATTATGTGATCCACAGTGAACAGGAAACTTTATCAAGGTAAGTATAATTAGGGTCTTCTCCTTACCCTGTTAATGTTTTTAATAAGATGAAGGCCTTTTAACTGACTTCAGAACTGAAATCTTCCATCTTTCTTTCGGAATAACGTGTAGCTTGCTGATAAAGTTTCTTTGTTGTTGGTAATGACGGTCCCCAACTTAAAGACACCCGGCTTACAGAGGGACCTCTCTGCCCACTGTGACCTCTGGTGCAGCTCACTGGATGCTTTACTTTAGTCCCAGGCAGTAAGGTATCTAGTGACGTTTTACTCAAAATCCTTGTTCCCATGACAGTGCAAAAGTTTGAAAATCGCATTGTCACGATTAAAATATAAAATATACCAGATTTAACTTGCATACAAATTGAATTTAAGAACAAACAGTAACATGGGGGCTGCCTGAATTTTTATACCAGTGTCCTAAATATAAACTAATATGGGAAAAACTAAATGTTCTGCTGCATTTTACCTGATGGTACCAGCACTAAAGAGGTTCTCCAAGTTTTAAAACTTGATCACATAACTCTAGGATAGCAGAGTTAGGTTAACTCCTAGTATGTGCTGCAGTTGTAGGCCAAAACGAGAAGTGAAACTAAGAAAAGTTCTAATGGGATTATCTGCGTCTGTTACATTCCTGATGATGACACTGATGAAAAATCCTTAATGTATGCTGACCCAGTGCAGATACCTGTAATGCAGCTGTGGACTATAATACAGGCTGTATACAAGTATTAGCGTTATTTCCCATTTTATATAGATTTATTGCTGTAATAAACTGTAAAGAAGTGTTCAAAGGTGAAGTATGCTGTATGTGAGACTACGTGCTTGGTGGTTATAAAACCTGGAATTATTTCCAAGGTACTGGAGGCGGCTACATCTGTTGTTATCCTATTCATGGGCTTATATTTTCCTCTACACTATGCTGGTTAAGCTTTTCCCAGGTATATGGTTATTATAATATAAATTATTAGTGAATATATTATTTGTCTGATAATTTTTTTTTATTTCCAGGAGGAGAACAAGAAAATAAGTTACATGCTCGGGATTATGGCGAAAGAGATACGAGGGCAGTATGAACCTGTTGCAGAGATTGGCGTCGGAGCCTATGGCACAGTGTATAAGGCGCGAGACTTGCAGAGCGGGAAGTTTGTGGCCTTGAAAAATGTGCGTGTTCAGACCAACGAGAATGGTCTCCCCTTATCTACCGTGAGGGAAGTAGCGCTGCTGAAACGCCTTGAACACTTCGACCATCCAAATATTGTAAAGTAAGTAAACTTAGAGGAGGGCAACGTGGCATCTTTACTTGTTTACTTGGAAGGGTGTGCTGAAGGCAGCCGATGATAAAGGCTGAATCAACGAGCAAGTCCACCCAAGCATATTATTCTATCTTGACTGACCACCTGCAGACATCCAATATGAATGATGAGGAAAAGGTAGTTGTAATTTAATTGCTTGATCCATTTGTCCTGAGACTTTGGGCATTTTCAGACATGTGTGTTTGGTCTTTGAATCTTGGGCATATTGATATGTATAGAGTCCCTGTTGAACTTTGCCGTCTTGAGGGAAAGAAGGTATGTATCCTTATGATTCAGGGTCCCTGCCTCGCCAGTGTAGCCGCTCCATGACACAGGACACTGCATGCTCAGTGTTTCAAAGACCGACCATAAAACTTCCTCCCCTCCCAGTCCAGCACCGATGTGTATATAATGGTCCGTCAAACAACAAAGCACCTGATGGCTAAGATTTTGAAAGCTGACCTTTTCACCTCCATAAACAGCAATTTTGTCTGGTTTAATAGGCGATTTTATCCCAGTTCTGACACTAAATTACAATATCATAATAAGTTATATTTTTGTTCAGTAATTCAATTCAAAAAGTGGAATTATATAAAAGTATTATATAGAGTCAGTATACACAGTGAACTTTTTCAAGTGTTTTTTGCATCAATGGAGGTGATGAGCTGATGGCACTGCAGATGTGTTATGGAAGCCCAGGTTGCTTTGATAGTAGCCTATAGCTCATCTGCATTGTTGGTTTTGGTATCTCTCATCATCTTTTTGGCAATATGCTATAGATTATCTATTGGTTTAAGTTCAGGTGATATAGCTGCCCAATCTAGCACAGTAAGTCCACAATGCTGGAGTCAGTACTTCAAGAGCCACTGTACACTGACCTATCCAGGACATGGGCACAAGTGTTGCATTCCATGTGTCAAGCTACAGTTCATTATGTTATCGTACATTGCTTAATTTACATACCTGGTGCCACGCTCAGTTGGAATGCATGTAGTGGCACCTACTAAAGGGTACACAGATGGTGCTGGTAGAAGCCCTATTGAAACATTAAGCTTATGGTATTTATTTTCTGCAGGTGTATATGGATGCTGTGACAAAACTTCTTTCTTATGTTAAATGTATCTAGCAAATCAGGTTTGAATAAAGAAGACCAATATAAGGTTGGGAAATTTGTTCTGCGTGCTAAATATAAGACCTCAGGCATTGAGTTAAAATAAATGGAAGCTTTGGCTTTCCAAAAGGTGAGAATGGAAAATAAGTGTAAAGGTGCGGTCACACTTTAGCACTTTTGACTCTATTTAGAAATGGAATCAAAGGGTATGGGGGCGGCGCTCGGCCCAATTGGTAACCAGTACCCGGTGTCTCGCATTTGGACAGTACAGGACACTGGGTGGTGGTTGCCAATCGCACGCCCCTTGTTATTTGATTCGGTTATGTCTGACTGCACCCTAAATTATGTCAAATGGACCCTACCACCCATGTTTGAAAAACCCTCTCTCATCTGGAGAGTTGGTAAAATTAAGTTACATTTTTTCCCCCGTAACTTTAAGAAGCTTCTCTTCTGCTGGTAAATATTCATTGACCTTCATACACTACATAAATATGTGGTTGAACACTCCTGACTCTGCAGATATCACCAGAGTTTTACATACTGACTCATGCAGTGAACATGATCTCACAAAACCTAACTAGACTTTCCGTGCATATTTGCAATGGGCCATGAAGTGAAAAGACCACAATGCAGCTGAGTTATGCCTGGCTGACCTAAACTATGTGTTTTCTGCTGTTTCCCACACTACACCATGTATCTGGCTCTTCTGCTATCACTTACACACTGGATGCACAGATTACATCACATGTAATGCATGGTTAAATGACCTTTTCTCAGATTCCTGATGTGTAAGGTTCTCCTCTTCTGCCATACTTTCCACCTAGTCAGCGAGTTGCACTCCGCTTTTGCTGCTGTGTGGGTAGTGATGCAACTTTGACCATGGGTTGTGTGACGAAACGCATTGCAACGCTCTCCCAGCAGTTACATTGTAGCCCCAACCCTGTCCCATGGGTTCTACTTTTCTTTATGGTATGAATATGGCAAAGACTATTCATCTTCATAGCTCCATTAGTTTTTATTTCCCATGATGGGGCATGGCTTTATAGAAAGGCTGCATATAGTATGTTTTGTATATAGCTCCTGGATCTGATGATAATGCATGAAGTGTTATGGCCTCACGTGCAAAGGATTCTCCTCTGAGCGATTCCTTGTATTCTGAGGAAATTGGCTTATTGCTAACCATCTAATATGTAAGATACGTTGCAGGCAATATATATTTCACATGGATGTAAAGTTCCAGTATAAAGCACATGGCCCTTTTTCCCTAATTTATCCCCTGTCATTCATTCCTGGCAGATCTGTATGAAATAAGCTCCCCTGTAATTCGGGACTCTTATGGTAATGAATGGCTTCAGTACAGTGAGTAAATGTGCTCTTTTTGAGTTCCATACAAAGAATCAGCTCTGCACCCAAGCGTGAAGCAGCTATTCTAGACCACGTTCATTCTAACTTTCTAAAGGGAAATAAAACGGTGTACTAGTCATTATTTTTGGCATCAAAATCAGACATGTTCCCTTTTGTGTGTGTCACCCCCTCACATAAAAGGTTGGGGAGGACAGCTGCACTTATTCAGTCTTTTTTAAAGAATTCTGTATGTTTAAAAGTGATATTTATTTTTTTTTCCTCCATTAAAGTTTAACAGTTCGACAAGTTGAAGTGAGGGCAGCGATCTGCGTGGAGTTTGAGTTTTGTCTCCTTGAGTGGATTTACTTTAGTGTGTGTGTTTTCTTCCCTCACCCCAAACATGGAAATTGGGTTGGAAGCGGTGCAAATATCAGGAACAGGGAGTAAGGATCTCTGTACATAATTTCGTGTTGGATCTGTTATAATAAATGTTCTTGTGACCCTAAGACTAAAAGTTACGGTACTAATACTTTCCGTAGTATAGGGGATTACAGTTTAATTGGTGATGGAGCAACTGCTGTGACCTCCCACTTATAATAATACCCAGTATTAATCTGGAGAACCATGGTCCCACATTCTAAAACTGCCCCTCCATCAGGATCGCATTCTGTGGATTGCTGGGGATCCGTTATTATTGGGGGGGGGGGGGGGTGTAGATTCCTTCACAGGTCAGCTTAGTAACCCCTATCATGTGCATTGTGAATAACTTTGCTACCCTTTAAGGCTGCAGGAAGAAGAGGCCATCTCAAAGGGCATCTACTACCAGGTTGAAGGACTTATGCAAATGAGCCTTAGGGGCTCCAGGCTCCATAGGTGTTACTGGAGCCCCTTAGGCTCATTTATTTTCATACAGTCTGTCATCCTGGTGGTAAATGGTACAGCCACCATTAGCGGCTCCTGGTGGGATTCTGGCTAAATCAATGATGCCTGTGATTTCATGAAATAATCCCATTGTGGTATAGTAACTCTTGCCCATGCCATCTTTGGCTAAAAAAAATTCATACTTCCTATCCCCATAAAATTGTACTTTGTAAGCCTTCCTGAAGGAGCAGGGAGCCCCAAGGGCGTGAGTTATTCATGCAAGTTACTGTGTGACTCAGCCCATGTTTCTGGCATCTCCCTCATCACCCCATGCTTCAGCAGAGCAGAGGATGATGTCAGCTATAGGGAGGAGGGGGGATCAGACCGGAGGTGAAAAACGCACTGCCTTGCAGAAATAACACATCCTTGGGGTTCGCTGCTCCTTTTGGTAGGGTGTGGGTAGGCTTACAAAGTTAATTTTCTGGGGATAGGATTAATTTCCACACAGATTCTTTTGAATGCGATGTTTTACTGACTTGTTTATGTAGCCACTGCTTGGTGACCTGTTGTGACTTATCTTTAAAGCGCAGTCAGTGTTTTTTTTTTTATCTTGAGCAACAAAAAGACTTTCACCAAAAACAATAGAAGGAAGGTCCATGGAAACCAAATTCTTCTCTGTAGATCTGCCAATCCCTGGCACATAACTTGCAGAAATATATTTACCTTTATCGCGTACATTTTATAAATTTGTTCATCGTCCTTTTATCTTTGGCATTTTTGCTTTTGAAAGTTCTGCCCCTAATCTTGCCAGGTTGCTTCTCCACCAAAAATGGCCTCGCCCAACTCTACACTTTGGAGCTGACACTTTACAGACCCCCATCCTACTGTATGTAACACCATGGTGGAAGATGAAGGCATCTGCCATTTATCTGGCGCCACTGGACAAATTTGGACAATATATCATCTGGAAATATGTGCACCCTGCCCCTCCATTCATTCTCTATTGTGCTTTACCATCTGAAGTAGTGCCATAGACAGTAATTGGAGTGGCGGTGGGAATACTCGAACTGGGAAATGAATGAACCATCAGGTCAACTGACCCCCCCCCCATTTCCCTCTCCCTTTTGTAAAACTGCTGATTAACTAAGTTATCCCTAATCCTGTGGATGGATCACTTGCTGCTACTGGAATAGCCCTTTAAGCTCCTCCCCCTTGCCGCTTTAGGTTTGCTCTTTGAACTGCTGCTGTCTAGTCGGACCTCATGGCTTTCTGAATCCTCCATCACTATCTCTTGTTTGTTTATTTTCTTTCACTGCACCCTTTTCTATTCTTCTCCCCTTATTTTTGTTAGCTGTCTTAACCTTTACAATAGAAGTAACATTTATGTGGGTTATTTGGTCATTCATGTCCATGATTTATATCCTGCACAATCTGATAGCTCAGGTAGACCTCCAGCTCATACCTTTTTATGTTTTTGCATAAACTGTATTTGGTAAGCATTGTTCTTTATTGTTTATAAAACCTATTATAGTCATTCTCTACCAGGATTTACTATGCTGATGCCTCCTTATGCATGTGTAGTATACACATGGGGACTTGAAAGTGACTAAAGTATCATGTACTTGAGTATAAACCGAGACACCTAATTTTGCCTCCAAAAAAAAAATGAGTATGGGCCTAAGATGGGAAGTTTCACAAATGAGTTTTGTGGATCAGCCCCAATAGGATTGTTCCACTTTTAAGTATAATACTCTTTCCTGCCACCTCCATAAGAGAGAATTATACAAGGGCCGAGATGCTTTTTTACATCTAAATAACATTGACGGTTATTTTATATAGAATTGTTTCTCCCAAATCCCTTCCCTTCCTTGGTTTAAACTTCATGTTTTTTTTGTTTTTTTTTCATGTGTACAAACTATCTTCTATTTTGTCTTTTTCTAGGTTGATGGATGTTTGTGCTTCAACCCGGACAGACAGAGAGACAAAAGTCACCTTAGTTTTTGAGCATGTGGATCAAGACCTAAAAACTTATTTGAATAAAGTTCCTCCTCCTGGCTTACCCCTCGAGACCATTAAGGTATTTTTTACATCTACTCTCTTGTCCAGAAGTATTATAAAAGCCGTAGGGAGGCAGCGTATTTATTTATTTTGTATTTTTAAACATATGTTTTGCCTTTTTACCTGTTATGTACAAGATGAGTATTTTTAGGTTTGCACTTGTATGCAAGTCGGATATGGGTGTAGTTTAAAAAAAAAATTGGGTTTACCTGGAAACAAGGGTTAACAATAAAGCTTCATTGCAGACACCTTACTGATGACTGGGACCAAAGAGTAAATTGCCAGCATCCAGATGGCTTCACCATAGGTCATAGTGGGCAGAGAGCTCCGTCTGTAACTAGGGGTCGTCTGTAAGTTGGGTGTTAAGTCAGGGACTATCTGTAATATGTTATGCATGTGGGAAATTATTTTTAGATATGTGAAGCACAATTTGCGATAATATATAATTTTTTTTTTTTCATTATTTTCCTCCCAATAAGGAGTACACCAAAGAGAATTATGAAATCTTATTGTAGGGAATTCGGAATGGGTCTGAACTGTCAATGCTGCTTTTGTGTTCATTATTGTGTGGCTGTATGTACTGTATGTGGATGTCTTGGATAATGAGCTTTGGTTCCTAAATGAGCATAGAAATTCCTTGCATGAGTTGACCTGGAAGTTGTGGAGAATGTTTAATAAACAGGAGTCGTCCTCCTTTTCCCCCTGATCTAGAACAATGAGTGTGAGTCACGGGCAGATGAGGCCGAGCAGCTGCAGCCGCACTCAATGCTGTATTCAGTAACCTCGTGTTGTGATCGCAGACGTCCTGCACTGGAGAAGCCTCCAGGAAAACGCTGTAATTGATGTGTGCTGTTGTTTACCAGTGCTTGTACAAATTGCCAAGTATTTCCCTGTGTGTGTGTGTTTTCTTTGTCTCTTTCTAGAGAATAACCAGTGAATGACGTAAACTGTTAACATCTGCTTAAAGCTAAATGAAGGGGTTCTTCCAACTATTTAAAGAGGACCTGTCACCATATTTTGACCACCCTGACTAACAATGCCTGCTGAAAAGGATAACAAGTCCTCCACATATCTATTACAGTGCCCCACTGGCAGCTATTTTATCTTAACTACAGACATTTTTCTGATATACAAATTAGCATTTCTGACTCATGTCTGGTATCTGTGACTCTTCTCTCTCAGGCTGGCACTCCCTGTTATTCTGACTGACATCTTTCTCTTAAATCACTGCTCTGCCTCCTTGTACTTGGGGACTGTCTGCATAATATACAGACATATAAAGCTTTATGTAGAGATGGGAAATATTGTGACTTTTTTTTTTTTTTTTTCCCCCCCATGGTGCCTTGTGTTACATTCATAACATGGGACCAGTGACGACATCACAGTTCCTTTAGCCTTCTAAGAATAACAAACTGTACACCATGTCAGCTTATTGATGTATTGGGAATTATTTAAATTGGTACAACTGTGGCTGTGCATGTTCCTACTTTACCGCATATATACTAGAAATTTACCAAAAATGTGCCATGTAACCAATGGATGGGTATCAGCTTTATTGAGTTGATCAGTGGAGGTCAGTTCAGTTTTGATATTGATCACCGCCCGTCATATTCCGTCCATTGATGTTCGTTGCATAGGCTTATATTCCTTTAATCAACATGTTCCCGGCAAATAACATTTATTGGGGCACATGTACCTTTGTTTTGGCTTCTTCTTAATTTAAAAAAATTTTTTTTTTAATTTTATATTTTTGGTGACATGTGGCACATGTGCACTCCTGCGACTTTTTCTTGTGTCTAATGCAACCTCCCTTCAGAGTTCACCATTGTCTAGTTTTTGCTGGTTTCTGATTTACCACCAGATTCTAGTTGTGAAAATTGTGACTTTTCTTTTTGTAAAAAGTTGCAAATTCACACCTGCTACGGTCTGGCTTAGGAAAGATGTTTGCAACTTCAGTAATTTTGCGACTTTTTGAACAAAAGACCTTAAAGGACACCAGCCATCATTCCCGGAACGGCCACAGACTGGGCTATGACAGTGCAGGCGTGCATAAATTTAAATATGGCTCAGGTGACATAAGCCTGAGCGCCTCTGACTAATCTGCCATTGTGCCATTCCTGAACATGACACTGGTAAAGAAAAAAAAGCATGCGTGTACATATATCTACCATCAGTCAAACTGATGCTAATGTCCTTTAGTTCCGATATATTAAAAACACACACACACACACACGCTAAGAGCACAAAGTCAAAACAAAGGTTCATGTGCCCAATAGACTTGCTTTTCCCTTAGATGGGAATACCAAGAGTATCTTTTGGCTCTCCTTATATATATTTGGACTTTTCCATATGAGTGGTTGCTCCCCTCTTATCAATGTATAAATAAATTGGCAACTTTGTCAAATATATGAATTTCTTTCCACCTTCAGAACCTAATGAGACAGTTCCTCTCGGGCCTCGAATTCCTTCATCTGAACTGTATTGTGCACCGTGACCTGAAGCCAGAAAATATCCTGGTGACCAGCTGCGGACAAGTTAAACTAGCCGACTTTGGCCTTGCAAGAATTTACAGCTGTCAGATGGCACTAACCCCGGTGGTAAGTTAAAAAAAAAAACCCTCCTTGTGTCTTGCATTTTAGGGGGACATCCACAGTGGATAACTATGGACTACTCTTAGAACAATTCAGTGCATATGACCCACGGTCCTCCGGACAGAAGGATCTATGGAACATGAAGACCTGTGACCCAATGCTTTGTCCTCCAGGATATAAGCCCTGACAAATACATGTCCCATTGAAAGTAGAGGATACTTGTCCCATAACAAAGTAGAGGAGTGCCTGTGTTTATGGATGTCCTGGTAAGGTAACTGCTTAGTGGTATTGGGAAGTCGCATGCATTTAGAGAGAACATAAAAGAACCTGAACTACTGAACATATCCCTAGGGGGAGAGGAACTTGCCATTTGTATTAGAGACATGATTCCAGTCTGCCAGAGCTAAACTTCTGCTAGTTGGCAGCTTTCTGTTCTGTCGTAGCCTAGAGCTACATCTGTGATAATGCTACACCTGTTGTCTGCAGTTTGGATTAAGGGAACTCCACCATTAAACTGAAGCTCGATAAACCAGGGACACTTACTCTTTTATTATCCATGGTCTCCTTACTTCTAAAATCAATTGTTAAAATTATGCTGCAGTTTCTAAGGCGGTTACATTGTGTCACCCAGGTTTTTTTTAATGTAGGGGTAAAGGAAGAGGAGCTGTGTTTTGGGCTTTATTTCTTATAAATCTTGTATTACAAAGTCCTTACTAGCCAAAATATATCAGTTTTTGGGCAGTACTAACATGAACATAAGCCAAAATGTAGTGTTTGAATCCGCTTTTTATACGCTGTGCCACTTTTACATAAAGGAGCCCATCAATCCTTAGGTTATGTAGTATACCACACACTAGAAATGGCCTCACTGTTGCTGGGGAATTTTTCAGCCAAGTTCTCATGATTTCACATGTTCCACAGAAACTTTCTAAATGACTTCTGTGTTTTCTTTGCCCATTTCCCTTATCCTCTGTGTGAGTGATTTTTGTTGCTGCTTCTTGTTGTGACTACAGATGTGGGGGTGGGGGTGACTCATTTCTAATACTTGAGGTTGGTATCGGTCAGTTTTAGCGCTGTGGTTGAGCATTACTTGTTTGCATGTAAACATATTTTACTGAGCGTGTCATGAGAGGATGTAATGGCCAAGTGTCAGTCTCTTATTAATATATGTGCTCATTATGTCACACTGTGTGTATTGACATAGGGTGCAGTGTTACATTGCTTTATTGTACTGGAAAGGGATATAAATTTTCAGCAGAAAAGACAAAATGTAATGTATATTTGGGAAAACAAAAGCTCAACCTTGTTCCAAGTGTTTTTTTTTTTTTCCAAAGAGCATGCTACACCAGTGATATGTCATTGGCCCAACTGTTTGACTGGCAGGCAGGGACTCCTTGCATCATATATCAGTATGATGTAAGGAGCCCCATCCTCTGCTGTGAGTCTGTGAAATCTGGTCTGATGGGCGGAACCACTATGCCTTATTTTTGTCGTTATATATGCTATATGTCCTTGTATCCATATGCTTTCCCAGCATATGTGCTGCACGTATACACGAAACGTGATGTAACCTCAGCCTCAGATGTATAGGAGGCTACTATCCATCAAGTGAAATATTGAATAGATAAAAATAATGAATAGATATCTTTGATGGATGTGATCATTCTGCAGACACATAGATTGTCTTCCTATCCTTGCAGTTCTTACCTGTTTGCACAGCACTTCTAAGAAATGCAGGGTGTGACTGACTCTCATTTCTAAGCAGCTTTCTCTCTGCTCACCTCCGTAACCATCCGCACTTTTCAATCTCTGTTATCTATCCCATAAGCCCTTAGCAAAGTGTCACAGAGGGCGTTGCAGGCTGTGCCTGCTGGGGGGACAGTGTTTTTATAGGAAGTCTACCATCAAAATCAAGCATGATAAACCAGGGGTACTTACTCACAGATCCAGGCAAAATTTGAATAATTCTAAAAGTTGATTTTAGAAGGGAAGTGGCTCCGAATTGAGATCTATATATATATATTTCTAAATGTAAATCCAGATAACTAAGACACAGTGGGCAGAGAGGTCCATCTGTAACTAGGGGTTGTCTGTAAATCAGATGTCCTTAAACCGGGGACCTCCTATACAAGTAAATGACCAGTCATGGTGCCTAGATCTTATTGTCACTGGCTTATGCTTTATTTTGATGGCAGATCAGGAGGGGCCTGTTTACTAATTAGCAGTAACTATATTTGCAGTGTGGCTTATATTTATTTATTTATTTTTCCCTATGACCATCTGAATAAGGCTTTAAATATTGTTTGTAGCTGCCTGTGTCTCTTATAATATTTATATGGCGCCATCATATTCTGCAGCGTAGTACAGATCATGGGGGACAGATACCAATTTGAATACAAAGTACAAACCTAGTCCTATGGAAATGATGGGAGTGGTGGCCCTGCTCAGAAGAGCTTGCAGTCTGAGGGAGTGAGCCCCCTTGTTATGGAGCAGTATCATTACCTAATCTGAAGGTGAATACTTATCTTGTGGGTATTTTTCCAGAACGGTCAGGATTTGTAATTGATAACTCTCCATACAGCGTGCACGGTATATAATGCAGCTACATTACAAGGTGTACCAGTCCATGCTTGTTCCAGGATCTGGCTTCCTCTCCAGCTTCTTCTCTCCCTTCTGGAGCCTCTCTCTCTGTAATTCACCTCTCCCCGGCTGTGCCTCTCAGTATAAATACCAGCCACTCATTTGCCTGTGGAAAGCGGAGTTGTGATATTACACTGGCTCTACACTGGAGACCGATGCTATCGTATCCCTAAACATATTAACAAGCCATTTATACCTCTTTGCAGATCTAGGTGTAGACCTCTGTAAATAGAAGGAAAGGCACATTTCTCTCTTGATGGACTTTTTCATGTGATCCTACCTGAATGAGTTATTTTGATTACATATAGTTGCAATGTGATAAATTTCCCAGGCTGCACAATTTTAAGACAAATAAAAGGCCCGATTTTTGTAAGCTGAGGCTACTGATAATTGTATGTAACACATTTATGGAATATTAAAGCTCCTATAAACCCTTTTGACAATATATACTGTATGTTGGAAGGTTTACAGCTGGATTCCTGTAGATTATATATTGTAGGCTTAGAACCAAGGAAAGTCAGTGGAATGTTGTTAAAGGGGTTAGCCAGTATACTTCTGTTTTTTTGTAATTTGTGTGTAAGTGTGGGGGCTGGATATTAGGTAAGTTATCAATACACATCTATTAAAAGTTCTGCACAGTTTTTTCATATTCATGAATACTATCATAAGGTCCTGGCAGGGCTATTGCTCACGGACAGATAGAGATCACATGACCCTCCATCTGCACCCATTTTATGGACAGGAATGTCTGGCTGATGAGGTAAAAGACTGGAGGATTCACTTTACATATCAAAAAATGTGCTGAAAAACATCCCCTCGGCTTATACACGAGTCTATAACAAAAAACCCACTTAAAAAAAAAAAAACCTTATATACTCACCCTCCGATGTTGGCGCTTCCCGTCTTCTTCTCTCATGGACGCCGCCATGGATTCTATGACGCCAGCAGCGGCCGCGTCAGATGTGCCTGTTGGAAGAAAACATGGCCGTGCCCATGAGAGAAGAAAGAGTAGCCGCAGGCTGTATACTACACGGGGGCGGGCTGTGACCAATGCATTTCCCACCCTCTGCTTATACTCAAGTCAATAGTTTTTCCCAGTTTTTGGTGGTAAAATTAGGGGTCTCGGCTTATACTCAAGTCGGCTTATACTCGAGTATATAAGGTATATTGGTAAATATATTACATATTCCCCCCCCCTCCCCTTCACTCACTCACTCACACACTCACTTTACCTCATGTTTTTTGTAATGTTTAAGTGGCCAACCCCTTTAAGCTATAGCTTTCCTAATCTAGGCTTTATGTGCCTCCCTAGGAGTGTCTTACTGTACCCAGTCCAGTTGTAAACTGATATCAGGAGTATACGGAGTATATGTCCCTTTGGTAGTCAGTTTTCAGAAGGAACATGTGACTTGAAGGTAGGGTAATGTTGTGGATGATAACCTGCAAGATCTATGGATAATTTGGATTTAAAGTGATTTAAAAAAATGTCTACCTTCTCCCAAAATAGCACCCTTCTGGGTCCCATCATGGTATTTTAGCTCCGTGCATTGAATGGAAAGTGGCTGCAATACCTAACATAACCTAATGACAGATGTGGTGCTATGCTTGGAGCTTTGTTTTTCTGAACCTGGAGAATAATTTTTAGCATTTTTGAGCAGTTTGTGTTATGTGAAGAGTTCATTATTTTTATTTGATCACCTTGATCAGCCTTGATCACCTTTGATCAGCAGTGCTCCACAGGAGCACTGCTGACATGGAGCAAGTACCCTTGGACCACCAGGTGTTTGTTACTGTGGTTGCCAGCTGCTCACTGTTTTTCATATATTGCTGGGATTTCCTGCTGTGAGAGGAGGGCAGTGTATGGGAACCTCCAGAAGTCTGTGTTTTAATTGAACACCTACTGTAAACAAAATAAACTGGTCTTAAATGACACTTCAGAATTTTTGGTGCAAATTAACAAAGCCTTGATACATTTGCATTTAATATGACAAAGGGGTGTGGCTTCACCGGAAACAGGTCATGTACCGAAATTTTGTGTTTTTTTTTTTTTTTTTTTTTTTTTTTATCTGATGTGAACTAATGGTCTTATTTACTAGTCTTGTCTAATATTTAGAAATTTTTGTTGCCACTTTCATATTTTGGCAAAATTCTTAATAAATCACATTTCCCATGAGTAGAAATATTTCTAGTCTCTGAGCAGACTGCCCTGCATAACTTTTTGTTCCCTTCTTTCTCCATCTGCAGGTAGTGACCCTGTGGTATCGCGCCCCCGAGGTGTTGCTTCAGTCCACTTACGCCACACCGGTAGACATATGGAGTGTGGGCTGTATCTTTGCAGAAATGTTTCGGCGGAAGTGAGTACTCTATAGAAAATGTTATCTGGATATGTATTGACCAATACACTTGATCATTTTCTCTGATACACTCCCGACACTAAACACTACATCTTACATTTATTGGGATGCAGCTTATTTATCACCAATGTATGTGATAAAGTCCTCACACAATTATCAGAATACTCCTAGTACTTGACTTTTCACTCAAACATATTTTGGACCCAACTATTAGTAAACATCCCCCCAAAAATTAAAGGAAATCTACCATCAAATTCAAACATGATAAATTAGGGACACTTACTCATAGATCCAGGCACCTCGCCCACATTAATGTTCATCCAGCACTCCGATGGCCTATTACAGTGTTGTCGTTATTGGAAAATCGCCATGCAACACCGTGATGGCCGGAACAAACTGAACCGACCGACACATTTCAACCATAACTGGTCTCATTCATGGGCTAGGCACCATGACTGGAGTAATCTTCTTTCATTTGTTATCCATGGTCTCCTTCCTGCTAAAATCAACTTTTAAAATTTATCTTAATGAGCCACAAAGGCTCTGGAGGAGTTACCAGAGCCCCTTTATGCTGTGGCTTCACAGGCTGTTAATCTCTCGCTCTGGTAGCACCCCTTTAGAGCCCTTATGACTCATAAGTGAAATTTTAAAAGGAAGGAGGCCTCAATGAATAAGTGTCCATGGTTTATCATGCTTGATTTTGATGAACAATATTGTATTCACCTTTCTGTGGACTTTACTGATTGTTAATATATAGTTAATATTTACTTTACGTGGGCCTCTTATGGGCTCACTCTTTTATGCTTGTATCAGTGTGTATGACCCCTCTGCAGACCCTAACTTTGCTCATGCCTTACTAAATAATATTATAGGAAGATGTATTACTTTTTATTCTATGTTTCTCCTTCCAGGCCTCTGTTTTGTGGTAATTCGGAAGCTGACCAGCTGTGCAAGATTTTTGAGTAAGTTTAGCTCCGAAAAGGCAAACAAAAATGACCTATTTACGAAATACGAATATCACATGCGCACTTTGACGCACTTGACCGTAAATGTCAGCTGGGAGCTAGACACAAAAACTGCAGCTAGCTCTCATCTGCTGTAGAGGTCCTCACGGTCACTGTGACTGAGCCAGCCGGCTGCTTTGCTTCCTATCGAGACGGCCATCCATTTTTGGCCATCTTAAATCTCCGCCTGGTCAAAAGTGGGATCCATTTTGCAGCCCATAAGGCCAGAGGTCACTGCATAGGCATTCCTGAATGAAGAGTTGTGTCCACTGTCTCACCTTCCTTCTGACTGTATGTACTTCACTCCCACACGGTGACTGATAACCTCCCCATACACACATTTTGGGGAGGCTGGGATTATCAGATGGTGCCCTGGTTCAAGTGATTATGAGCAGGACCTCTACTTCTCTCCGTAACATGTTCTGCATTCGGATTGAAATTGCCAGACATTGAGCCTTGGGCCAGTCCACCCTGAACTTGGACAAAGTGCTGCATTGAGCGCATTGAGCGCCTTCTCCCTGCTATCTGTAATGGATGGAGCGGAGGAGGTTTTATTTTTATCATTTTACCTGCAAATCTCAATATGCCAAATCTGCCAGATTCCCTTTAAAGTGAACCTGTGAATAGAACCTGTTTAGTATTGCCGATCAGCCCCTTTCATTTCTATGGAGCTGAAGTGTAATATCAGACACATGCCATGGACAGGTGTGTGCTGGTGCTAGAAATCTGACTTTTTTTTTTCTCCTGGTATGTAGATAGGACAGGGGGAAAAAAAAGGATAAAGATAAGGAGTGGGTTGATATTAAAACATAGTTTTTTGTGATATAAAATAAGATGAGTATAGATTCTCCAAAAATCTTATTGTCACTAAATACAATAATGGTCCACAATGTAGGACAGTGTTGATCCATGCAGTAGATGAGGGATAGTGCTTTGAGGGACCGTTAGTACATGAAATGTGTTTGGTCTCTTTCATCCAGAGATATGCGGAAGCTGCCACACACACTATCTGCCTGAGAGCAGCGCCACCCGCTATACCAAGTGGTTTAATACCTGCACACTGTCAGTCTATAGCAGGTAAGCCAGACTCTAGTGCAGAATCCTACAGAACACTGAATAGACATCCAAGATGGGAGATCACCTGCTTAGTAGTGCACACAGTATCTCAATCTGGAGACTAAACTTATGCAGTGTCATGCAAACATAATCTAGTTATCTATTATCACTCTGAGCAATACTCTCACTGATCTCCCTCATATCTCTTTGTATCAGTATCACTCACTCGGGTGCATATAACTTAAGGGGACCCCTCCTCAGTTCATATCCTTGCTCATAATTTAAAGAGGACCTACAGTGTGGACCATTATAGTATTTAACGTCAAACAAGTGTGACACTAAGATTTTTGGAGGATCTCTGCTTTTTTTTTTTTTTCCCCTGTCCTTATATCTACATGGTATCATTAAGGTGGTGTACACCAGGGAGTGATCCTTGCATCACAGAAGTATTTATTTTTTCATGCTCATGAACGTAATGGGGACCGTGACCCGGCTGCACAATTTGCGGACAGATCATGCTTCCCATAGACGTCTATGGCGCCTGGTCACAGTGCGGCGAGCACATGTTGTCTCGCCACACCGGGACCAAGCACAGAAATATATACGGCTATATTTTGGCGTATTACAATGCTGGCTGCTATCCTTTCTTTAGAGAGGAAACTGGTCTCTCTTCTCTCCTGTGCATGAGGCCTAATACAGAGAGCTCTCATAAAGTGTCTTCTTCTTGTCCTCTCCTGTAGTATGATCGGTCTCCCCTCTGAAGAAGAGTGGCCAGAAGATGTCACGTTGCCGCGATCGGCCTTCTCACCAAGGACTCTGCAGCCGGTAGAGAAGTTTGTACCTGAAATCGATGCCACGGGGGCTCAGCTTCTGTTAGTAAGTACTGATGTATTTTATCTAGTTCCTTTGCATTGAAGTACCAGTTAAGGCTATATTCGCACGCCGGCACCCTGGATGGGGAAAAGGGGGTGAACGCCACTCACACCCACCCCTCTCCATAGTGATATATGGTGCACGGCGCCGTATTCTGGGGAAAGATAGGACATGTCCTATCTTTCTCCCGGCTACAGAACCATTGCTTTCTATGAGAAACGTTTATACGTTGGCCGTATGTACAACCCCCCCCCCCTTTCCATACAGAAATGTGAATGTAGCCTAACTCTTTTCTGTATTTCACTGAGACATGTTGATGCTGCAGATCATTTTATATAGCTGATGTACAACGATATGTTGGAAGTCTATAGGGGGGTTGATTTATCAAGGCTTGTACTGGGTTTACACAATTTCACGCTATATATAGTAATAGTAAGGATCCTGTAAATAACAATTCGGCATTTTCCCAAATGGGGAAGAATTTCTCCTCCGTGTTAGATAAAGTTTACTTGATGTTTTTACTGGCTCAAACCATGCGGCAAGTAATTGTATGGAAATCAAAATAGTGGAAAATGCACGGAACAGCAAACACTGACAAGGTTTTGTTTGTTTCCAGGAAATGTTGACCTTCAACCCTCTGAGGCGCGTATCTGCATCCCAGGCTCTACATCACGCCTTCTTCTCTGAGGACCCGGAGACCCGCACCACACCAGAAACATTCCCTAATACACGGGCCACAGCCGATGAAGTCAAATGAATCTCTGGCAAAAACCGGACACGTCTGCTTTTTCGTATTTAGGTTATTGATAGGTGTTTGTTTTATCATGACACTAAGCCAGCCCTGTTTTGTGCAATACATCTGCCGCTGATGAAGGCTCGCTCACAATGCAGAGCTGGTTTTTACTGACATTGACCAATGCAACGACTAACAAGAGTCACTAGGAGGACACAGAAGACATGGATATTCTATTTATCACAAGTTTTAATGTCATGAGTCATTTTATGTATTTTCCAGATCCTTAGGCCGTGACAATGTGTCCTATTTTGAACCACAGATACTTTTATACTCGCTGAAGACATTTTACATATATTTTTCATCCCCCAGACATTGCGCAGTATTTATTCCAGTCTCCTTGTTCGCTATTTAGTATAAGACTGACTTGTACCAGTTGCATGGTAGCGGAGGGACCACATAGGAGATCGGATCAACTTTTACAGGCAGAGGTCACCCTTGGCTCTCCAGCTGTTGTACATATCACCGGCCAGGGATGAACATGACGGGCTGGGACTTGTAGTCCCACAACAGCTGAGGCATACACATTGCCTACTCTTTTAGCTCACTTTCTACTCTTGAAGACAGATTTGTATTGATTTTATCTGTATGTGGCTGGGACATGGGCCTATGTGGATTTTACCTGTGGCATATTTTAGTAGTTATTTGTTACATTTGTATGTAAAAATGTGTCACTTATACAGATATTAGCAGGACGTTTTATTTTTTTAACTGCACCATCATGATACAAGAGGAAAAATGGTTGCATGCATCATATGTTTAGCCATAGCAAGAAATGGATTCAAAAGCCATAGGGAATATAAAGGTAGAAGTAATACTTTCCCTTCTGAATCCACTATTGGCTGTGGTTATACATATATTTTATATAGATATGTCTTTATTCCATGTGCACTTCAATTCCTACAACTGATAATATACAATTAATTGAAGTGTACTTGGGTCTGTCATCTTGTTTATACTTTGTATTACTGGATTCAATATTAACCACCGGTGTTGATCTGCCTTATCAAGTTATGTGCAGACTTGGACTTAACATGTTTTTTTCTCGGGCCTCAAACACTGTATCCATGATCCTTTTTTTGCATTCCATATGTGGTCCATTTTTGTGAATGGGGAAGGCGGGCTGAAGGCAGGAAAGAAAGTCACTAGCTTGTCCCTACCCTTTGAAGGGTCACGTGATCGTGTTAAATAGCATCTGATTCGTAAATTTGGTGCAAACATGGATGACACCAGTGTGGCATTTGTATTTTACGAGTTTTCGTAGACTTCTATGAGAAGACATGATCTATAGGAATACAACCTGCTCTGATGTTTCTACAGCCTTCAAAAGGATACTTGAAAAACACATTCATCTGCATGGGTCCAATGAAAATTAATGTATCTGAATGTTTATCCACAAATAAAATGAATAGCATATTGCTCTAAACAATGTTCAAGTGCACATAGCCTTAGTCTGAGCTTGCCTCCATATGAAAAACGGAGACATAACTCCTCCAGGAGCCTAACCTGCGTAATCCGAGGTACCTTACCTACAAGATAGTTTTGTGCCTGAGTCTCCATTGAACAGTACTGTACGTGGATAGTCTATTGTGCTATGCACATGTCCAAAGTTTCAGTGCTGTAGATCCAAGAAAATAGCAGCATGTGCTACTCTGATGTGAGGTGTTTGTGAACAAAGAAAAAAAGGAAGCTCAGAAAATCTTCACATATTATACTACGACTCAAAAATGTCTCTTACAAGCTGCTTGTGCGCAACTGGTCTTAGACCTTGAAATGGTTTGTGATGATCTTTTAGCTTCATCGATCTACCAACTCCTATTGCACATAATGCAAATTCCTTACTCTCCAGCCCCTTTCCTGAAGCCGTATTCTGTATTTTATATCAGTGTTTATAAAACAAACTTAACATGAAGGAGCTTCAAATCTTTCCATCATCCTACTCTGTAGCATTCACGACTGGTTTTATCTTTAAAACAGCAGCATCTGCATGTTTGGAAGAAATTATCTTTGGGATGAGGTAACTCAGGTTTTTGTGGATTTTGAGCCTCCATCAGTGCTTCCAAAAATTCACTTGATAATAGATCATGTTACTTTGTAACGTACGGAAATGAATGTGAGTAAGAATTATTTTATAGTAACATTCTCCATCAGTACTCGGCTTGTGCTTTGTGAAGCAGGAACTGGAAATTGCATTTTTGGGGAGAGTTTGAGCTTCCATTCATCAAGAGTTCTTTTGGTGATACCTCAACATTTCCCAATATACTGAAATGGGAGGCAGATTCTGGGACAATTAAAATCCAGAATGTGACCTACCTTCTGTGCTATGGATTTTGGGATATGCAGCTTGCCCTATTTATTAGAGTAAATATGTGTGTGCTACACAAGGCATGTTAGTGACCTGCTACTCTGTGCAAAAGGGTCTTTATATACAGGTAACACCAATTCCCATGGGAAAGAATTCCTCAATGACTTCACTCGCACATATTTCACTGTGTGAACAGACCCTTTTACTTTTGCGCAATTTAAAGTCCATTCCTAGTTTCAGATTACATTTCAGTCACCTTGTAAATCTGCAAGAATCTTCTTTCTAGTAATGTCATCTTCTAGCCAAAATAGAAGGTATTATGTTATGTTTGGGCTAGTGCTGAGCATGAACAGTAATGAATCATCACCCCGATAGACCTATCCATATACCACGCTCACTGCCGCTGTGTTATACAGTATCTGCTGTGTCAAACAATGAGGTCTCTGATGATTCATCTGAATGGTCATGAGGAAGAACATGACTGCATTTCCTGCATGGTTTTTAGCCACACTCCACATATGGACGTGTAATATGTACAGACTTAGAAGTGTAACATACGTGCACTTTGGTACCCCAGCTGCATGATACTACTATGACTACAACTCTGATCCCTGCTGACCTCCGGGATAAAACAAGTGCAGTGGACAGGAGTCCTTGCATTGTATTTTTTTCCATCAGAAATAGGATGCAAGGACACAGTCTGCTGACTAAACTGCAGCATGGGCACCACAAACATTAATGGAAACCTACCATTTGATTTGATGCATTATGAAGCAAACATACCTTGAGAATGCTGTAGTTACACTGATGCAGGACCATATCTTGGTTAATCCCTGTGCTGAGTGGTTTTGCTTATAAAACAGATAACATTATGATAATGAATATCCTTAAATCAAATTTCTGTGATGATACAAGGTATCTTGTCATGTACAATGTGTTTGGTCTGTTAACACAAGCTGAACGCGTTCATGTGCAGCCAGCCTAAGGGAGCGTTCACATGTGGCTTTTTGGTTGCGTCCGGATGCACACGTGTTCAAATGTTTCCATGCGTTTGGCTGCTTTTCAATAAATATCGCTTTCAAAGAAGCCAAACGCATAGTAACATTTGAAAACGCGTGCATCCTGACGCAACCAAAACACCACATTTAAAGAGTTTTTAAAGCCAAAAGCAGGTGTGGATGATAATAGGTGAGATCATATCATTGAGCAGTGCTAAATTTTCACTATACTCTTGGTTTGGGTATAAAAAAACTGAACATGGGAACACGACCTGAGGGTGCAGCGACGCTTTCAGTTTTTCAGATGCAGTTTTTGCTTGTGCATCATAAACTGCATCTGAAAAAATTGAATGTCTGGATAATAAGTTATATAAATAATGAATAATTTTAAATATATCAAAATGGCTTCACATGCTGTATTGACTAAGGTGGGGCTACACAGCAGGACTCCTAGGGCTCTTTTACATTGCTGTTTTTCACGTCCGTGGTGCAGTGATATCCACGGCTGCCTCACAAAACATTCATTTCATATTGGCATGGGGAAAAAATTATGAAACGTGTCCCATTTTCACTGATACGGATTTTGGACAGCAATAGAAGTTTATGGGTCCACAAAACACAAAAAAAAAAAATGGATGTAACATGTGTTTTTTTTTTTCACTGAGGCTGAAAAACCAGCGTGATGTTTCAAAGTAAAGTTTAAACCATTTTTTTTTTTTTGGTGGACACTGAGACGAAACTGAAAAAACAAGGAGAAAACGGAACGGATGCACAACTGAAGTGAACATCAACGCCAATGTGAAAGAGCCCTTAAGCCCATTATTGGACTAAATTCACTTGTGGGATTACTGGTATGATCACTGATCTAAAACAGACAGGCTGCATTCAGTTTGGTTAATCCCCAGAAGAACACAGAGTGGTTTTGTCTCATGGGCTTTAGCCACAACCCAACCCCACCCCCCCCCCCTTCCCTCCAAAAGAAAAGTAGCAGTGGTCAGTGTTCTCCCATTCTGTAGTGGCAATATGGAAAGGTGGCCATAGGGAAAGGTGCTAGATTGTGGTTGGTGATGTAACCAGCTCTATCCACAATATTACCCTTTACTTCAATCCAATTCATTTATCGCACCAATAAGAAATAAGCCACAGAATCCATGGGAAGTCTTTCAAATCCAGTTGAGAAAAATACAATTGGAACGTATCACTTTTGTATCCAATTCTACACTGTTGCCTTATTCAGCTTCCTCCCCACTTGAGGATAAGTAGGTAGAATGGTCCAATTGAAAGACCATGAATCAGTACAAGAATTAAGGGAGAAATACTTTATTGTATCTTTAAGCAGTTATTTGAACAAATACCCACGTTTTGTACTTGTCAGTTCTGTCCAATTAGGGAAGATTCAACCCAGGATCCAACAGGACTATGGGTTTTCTAAGAGAGAAGAGAGGGATAAAATCTCCGGAGGGGTGTAAACTATTGTTTCTACCCAATGAGATCAGATCTAGTACAAGGTTCACCTGTTCTTATGGCTCTCTCCAGCTATACAGAGGATTCTACCTGAACAGTCTGAGGCAGAAATAGATATTGGAAGTAAGTAAGTCTACCAATGGCCCACAGCCTGTAGAGGGCGCAATGTGCACCAGATTCATGAGTGTCAAACATTCTTCACAATCTGGCGCCCCCTGCAATTCTCTGGCAGAATGCACCATTTTTTTTCTGGTGCACTTTTACATGATCCTAATGTGTACAGGAACACCCTTTTGGTGCACATTTTTCCGTCTTGTTGGACACAGTGCAACTGTGACACAAAAGTGCGCAGACACTTCATAAATACATGAGGAGGCAGTTTACATGTGCATTGGCTTTAATAACCGTGAGCCAATGTACATCCCTTTACATAGTTTTCAGTTTCTGTAGGGAATTTGCTGTCAAAAACCTAGAGCCTCAAGGGTGCTGTCACGGTGTGTTCTTGATGCTTTTTGCATGTTTACACATGTGTTTGGCACAGCTGCTTACCCATTTGTGGATGTGTAAGCAGCTGTGAACATGTTAATGCAGGATTCAGCCAAACATCCAAAAACGCATCAAGAACCATTCAAGACGCCACCATATCACGCTACACAATATTACTCAGTGTGACCGACTAGCATTGTGTTGCAGTGCACATATTCTTCTAAAAAACAGCTTTATCACAGGAACAGAACCGGATAAAGGGTTTTACACATTCAGAAAATAATATAAATTATTTGTGGGATGAAAAGTTATACAATCCAATACACTTTCTGATCAATTCCTCAATTGTATAGATCTCTGCTTGCTGTCATTAACAAGAAGCTTCTTTTTTTTTTAATCCACAGGAAGTAAACAAAGTCCCTGTACAAGCTCATTACAGTAATCAGCAGCTGTGTGGTATAATGAACCTGTGTGACATCACAGCTTCTTATCCACAGGAAGTAAACACCAAGACTCCTATAGAATGACAGCAAGCAGAGATCTAGAAAACTATGAATTGATAGAGAGTATATTGGAAAATTGTATGATTTAATTACACAAACATTCTGAATTATTTACTGAAAGTGTAACTACCCCTTTATTGTAAGTGGTCAAAATACAGACAGTGCAGTTATCTGCTGCCAGCTGTCACATGGTATGAAGCATTAGCCATCATAAATAATTGACCAGTTGGTAATCCATTGCCAACCTCTACAATACTTGTCATCTCATTCGTGGGGTAGGACATGCAGGAAGATGTATAGAATACTTCAATATTTAACTATTGAGCCATGGCTACAAACTGGATGGAATAGCATGCCAATGCCAATACTCCTCCTGCTTCTCTTTATTCAAAGGGACACTAAACCCTTTCCATGATCTACAACTATTAAGAACTATAGAGAGGGAGGAGAAAAAAAAATTATGAAATGTTTGAGGTTGAAGTCCCTGCATGGCCCACGTTGCTGTACTGGCAGAGATTGCCATACAAACTTTTACTGCTCTTAAGGGACTTTTTTTGTTATCCCTTTGCCATGAACATAAAAAACATCATATCAAGAATGACTGGATGTATCTTTACAGATATGTACACATCACCATACCGTCATTCAATCCGCCCTTTAAAACACGGCAAGCGACATTTCTTACAAGCATGGTGCTATGAAGGAATTTGTACTGATTTCCCACTGAATGCTCAGTACCCCCAAAAACACACAAAAACAAAACCTCTTTATTCGTCTACATAATAAAACTGCTAAAATTGTGGTCTGATTGCATTCCTGAAAAAGCCCCGTATTGGGAAGCTTGGTCTGACTTCTTCCCCTAATACCAGTCCCCCATCTCTGAGCAAGAGGAACATGGTGTGGTAGGGAAAGACATTACCAGCTTAGAGATTGGACTGGAAGGGTAAATAAATACATGATTGAAGGTTTTGCGGGTGAAGCTTTGGACAACACTATAGAAATGCACTAGGATTTGCTCGAGGGTCTTTCTGGTTCCTGTACCGAAATGCAAGCCATACACCCAGGACCTGAAAAACAGTGCAAAGACTGTCAGATGCCAAATGGATATTTATGTTTTACAGACCCCACAAGCAAGCATAGTCAAAGTAAAAATACAAGAAAAACACACAAAAAAGGTGGTGAGGCATTGTTCCACCCACCGCTGTGCTCAGCAATTTTAAAACTTCCATACAATTCAATGGAGCAGTAGGATGCATGCACGTCTGCTGTTACACCCATCATTTAAACCTGGGATACCAAGCAGTCATGGGATAACTGATAAGCTAGTTGAAAGCGGTCTGTATTATGGCTAACTTTGAAACTTGGTACTGGGGGTAATGCATGTGCCTTATGAGACAATTGAGATATCGCACAAGGCAATGGCATTTTTTCCCTGAAGCAATTCTGCCTTATGGACAATACACATGGTTCTCTCTTCTCGCTTCAGTGATTTCCAATCTTATCAATGGAAAGAATGCTTGTCACTGTTACCTTACTGAACCAATCTGTGTGTGTCCATAAGCTGAAATGGCTTCAGTGAAATATCACTGATGTGGTGGAAACAAAACAAAAAGCACCAGTGTGAAAGAGCCCGACATTACCTCTGTGAAGCTGAAGAAGAGTCCGACACCGCCAAGGATTTTCAGGGCTTCACCGGCATGGTTCAACATTTTATTTCCACACGTCTCACAAGGAGTTTTACTTTTTTTACACTCCTTATAAGGAAAAAAAAAAAAAAAATTATATATATATAAATGTTAGTAAGCAAAGACATTTGCATCATTATATCACTGAGAAAGCGTTCCGTACAGGATAGGGTTAAAGGGCATCTACCACCAGTGAAAGACTATACAAATGTGCCCGAGAGACTCCAGACTCCATAAGGGTTAAGGGAGCCCGAAGCTCTCTTATTCATACAGTCTTTCATCCTGGTGGTAGATGCCCTTAAAGACAGGATACTCGACGATACAGATAATTGAAAGGAAATCTACCATCTAAATCCAGCAAATAAACCAGGGGCTCTTACTCAGAACCGGCACTGTGACTGTGGTAATCTTCTTATATTTGTTATCCACAATCCTTCCTAAAATCAACAATTAAATTATGCTAATGAGCCTGAAGGGCACTGGGGTGTTACCAGAGCCCCACAGTGATAAGGCTTTAAGGCAAATTCCTTGCTGGATGTAGCATGATATGGCTCTTGTAATACCCTCAGAACCCTTGGGTTTATTAGTATAATTTAAAAGTTGAATTTTAAAAGAAGGGCCATGGATAGCAAATTATAATTAGATCTCCACAATCACAGTGCCTGGACCTATGAGTATGTGTCCCTGGTTATGAGCTTCATGTTGATGGTCAATTTCCTTTCTGCTACATGCACACGATCATGTGCTCGGGCGACCACAAGGCTGGGTGCAAAAGGGGGAACGCTGCTCGCCTCTACATAAAAAACCCAACTGGACAATCTCATCAATGGATAACCAGATTTATTTAAAGAAACCACCTATATAACTACCAACCCTAGGTTTATTCACATCTAATTTTTCATTCTGGTGCCAAATCCTTGACAAAAATCAGCAGGAGTCGCAATGAAAACTCTAATGTTTAGTTGCACTGCTGTAGTCAATCTGTGGCAGTAACCCAAGGATCAGCTGTGTATTTCTGCCACAGGCTCCTAGTAGTATTTTATTTCATGTTCTTTAGAACATTTTCAGACATCTAGGAAGGCTATACATTTTGTAAGAGTCTGCATTCAAGATCCTCAGACATTCACAGGATAATATAGTGGGGGGGGAGGGGGGTTTGATAAAAGTTATACTTATTTCTGAGATATTCTCCAATTTACCAATATACATCTATTAAATGTTCTGCAGCTCCTAGTTCAGAAATATATTTTCCCTAATCAGCTGCCGTTCCTGTCCATTTAATGGTGGGTCTTGTGATCTTACCTGTACATGACCAGCCTGTGCATGCTCTACCTTCCAGGACTTATCATAGTATTCAGATTGTCCCAGTACAGGGAGTGACATTCTGCAACTTGGTTCAGAATTCACCTCTCCTCTCACAATTACCTTGCACACAGTACAGGGGAGTTACAGTAACCAGACTGATTATTCTCAATAGGTTCTGAAAGGTAGAGCAACGCATGGATGTGTTATGGACACCTAATATCGTGCCTCCACACCAGAACAAAAAAAAAAAAAAAAAAACCTTGAAGTAAAATGGCTATCCCTTTAGAAATTGGGGTATTTGACAATTTGACATAGTGTCATACTGCCCTGGTAGCTTGCCATACAATATTTCCAATTCTGGGAAGCCATTGTCGAACAATATTCAGGCAACTCAGTAAGGAAGCGAAATCAAATAGTTTTTGTTATAACTTTACAAACTTTGTACCAGGCAAGAAATTCTGCAAATCTAAGTAAAGAAAACTTCTCCTGGCAGCCTACAATAGAGGAGGGCGCTCACCGCATTGCAAAATGCAAACTCTTCCGCAAACTTTCCCTTCTGTCTGTTGTGTCAGCCATCGCAACAATTCACATTCATCTCCATTTCTCTCCTGGTCCGGTTGCTCATACTGGTCCAGGTCTCATCAAAGAATCGCTCCTAGAAAAAACAAAAAAAATGTGTTGGTCACGGGAAATGTAGAACAGAAGGATGGGAGGGTTCCCAATGCATGACAGAAACATGTACAGATAGTTTACCTGATAGTTACAATGTGCTAATAGAAATTAAATTAACCATTGCGTTGTTCCTCACCATCAGCTGTACATAATAACACCTGAGATCTAATTCCAAATTGTGCGGTCGCACCTTGATTTCGAAATGAGTGCTTTTCAGGACTAGGGTATCCGCCCCAAATGAAGTCCAATATAAAGCTAACCCAAGTACTCTTTGTTGTGGATGTCAAGTGTATTTTATTAACATCCGTGCGACCAAATGAATCAGTCCTGACGTTTCGGCCTAATATACGTTGCGTCTATACCCAGCGCAGCTTCCTGCCAATCATTCTGAACTCCTACATGTGATCTGGGTTGACAAAGGCCTAGTTAGGCCGAAACGTCACCAACCGATTTCTTTTATTGCATGGATATTATAAATTTCACTTGGAATCAAAACAGAGGAGTGCATGCATTAGTTTTATATCTAGATCTCGGGGATCAATACAAGTCTGTCCTCCTGACTTCTACCCTTCTATCACAACTAGGTAAAAACCCCATAAAAGATGTACATGGTATGTAGTATTCTTTTTGACTATACATGTATTGGTCCATTAGCACTGTGTAACTATACTTTTATGTGTGTTGTTAGTAACAGCAGGACTGTGAAGAGTGACCATTTATTCCAGTTTCGTAGGTTCTTGCAAGGGCTCTGGGCGGCCTGAGGATCTTTCTGCATTGAGTGCTCACAGCCCCTTCCTTCTGCTCTGAGTGACTGCTATAGTATACAATAATAATCCTGCTACAGCTCTTACACAAAGCCGAGGGGAGGGACTGCATCTATAGGCGGAAAGATACCGAGTATAGTTATGCTTTTTACAGTTCTGCTGATAACAACCAAAAAAAAGGCACGATTACACAACTGCAGCTGTATGGTCAAAACGGCTGACAGATTCCTTTAAAGCTATAGCCACTTACTGCTGACTTCTATTCATGGCCAAGCAGGAGCAGGGACCACCAGTTGGAAAATGAAGATGAGAATCAACAACCCACCATGTACTGGCACCAGTTAAAAATATTTCCTCTAAAGACAAGACAACACATGCATAGGTTTTAAATTCTCTTTAAGTTGACTGAAGCCACAATACTTGAGAATCTTGATGGTAAAACATTCACATTCACCCCCATTTTTCTTAGAATGTACAGTATCCTCCCAAGGAGATCTACCATCAAAAATCCATCATGATAAACCAGGGACACTTCCAAAGATCCAGGCACCGTGACATCTTCTTTCTTTGTATTTCATGGCCCCTTTCTTCTAAAATAAACTTTTAAAATTATGCTAATGGCCTGAAGAGCTAATTGAATGTCTGGATAATAAGTTATATAAATAATGAATAATTTTAATACTCAAAATGGGCTTCACATGCTGTATTGACTAAGGCTGGGGCTACACAGCAGGACTCCTAGGGCTCTTTTACATTGCTGTTTTTCACGTCCGTGGTGCAGTGATATCCACGGCTGCCTCACAAAACCATTCATTTCATATTGTGCATGGGGAAAAATTATGAAACGTGTCCCATTTTCACTGATACGGATTTTGGACGGCAATAGAAGTTGGGTCCACAAACAAAAAAAAAAGGATTAGAGATGAGCGAGCACTAAAATGCTCGAGTGCTCGTTATTCGAGACGAACTTTTCCAGATGCTCGAGTGCTCGTCTCGAATAACGAGCCCCATTGAAGTCAATGGGAGACTCGAGCATTTTTCAAAGGGACCATGGTTCGGGAATAAAATGTGTTAATTAATTGAAAAAGAATGTCTTCTGATAAGTTAGCAGATGTATGCAAACATCTGCAATCTATTCTTCACTGTTCCGCGCGTATATTATCTCCCGACAAGTAAGCAGATGTGCCGAACATCTGTAATCTATTCTTCACTGTGTTCTTCACTGTGTTTTTCACTTAAATGATCCTGTGTTCACTGTTTTTATTCTATTCTTCATTGTTCTTCACTGTGTTTTTTTAATTAAATGCTCGATCTCGAGCAGGGGAAATACTCGTCCGAGCAACGAGCCGTCTCGAGTACCTTAATACTCGAACGAGCATCAAGCTCGGACGAGCATGTTCGCTCATCTCTAAAAAGGATGTAACATGTTTTTTTCACTGAGGCTGAAAAACCAGCTGTGATGTTTTCAAAGTAAAGTTAAACCATTTTTTTTTTTTGTGGACACTGAGACGAAACTGAAAAAACAAGGAGAAAACGGAACGGATGCACAACTGAAGCTGAACATCAACGCCAATGTGAAAGAGCCCTTAAGCCCATTATTGGACTAAATTCACTTGTGGGATTTACTGGTATGAATCACTGATCTAAACAGACAGGCTGCATTCAGTTTGGTTAATCCCCAGAAGAACACAGAGCGGTTTTGTCTCATGGGCTTTAGCCACAACCCACCCCCTTCCCTCCAAAAGAAAAGTAGCAGTGGTCAGCGTTCTCCCTTTCTGCGGTGGCAAGCTTGAGGTGACACACAGTGGTCCATATGGGAAAGGTGGTAGGTTGTGGTTGGTGATGTAACCAGCTCTATCCACAATATTACCCTTTACTTCAATCCAATTCATTTATCACACCAATAAGAGATAAGCCACAGATATCCACTGGGAAGTCTTTCAAATCCAGTTGAGAAAAATACAATTGGAATGTATCACTTTTGTGCATCCAATTCTACACCGTTACCTTATTCAGCTTCCTCCCCACTTGAGGATAAGTAGGTAGAATGTGTCCAATTGAAAGACCATGAAATCAGTACAAGAATTAAGGGAGAAAATACTTTATTGTATCTTTAAGCAGTTATTTGAACAAATAACCCACGTTTTGTACTTGTCATGTTCTGTCCAAATTTAGGGAAGATTCAACCCAGGATCCAACAGGACTATGGGTTTTCTAAGAGAGAAGAGAGGGATAAAATCTCCGGAGGGGTGTAAACTATTGTTTCTACCCAATGAGATCAGATCTAGTACAAGGTTCACCTGTTCTTATGGCTCTCTCCAGCTATACAGAGGATTCTACCTGAACAGTCTGAGGCAGAAATAGATATTGGAAGTAAAGTCATATACAATGGCCCACCGCCTGTAGAGGGCGCAGTGTGCACCAGATTCATGACGTGTCAAACATTCTTCACAAATCTGGCGCCCCCTGCAATTCTCTGGCAGAATGCACCATTTTTTTTTCTGGTGCACTTTTACATGATCCTAATGTGTACAGGAACACCCCTTTTGGTGCACATTTTTCCGTCTTGTTGGACACAGTGCAACTGTGACACAAAAGTGGCGCAGACACTTCATAAATACACGAGGAGGCAGTTTACATGTGCATTGGCTTTAATAACCGTGAGCCAATGTACATCCCTTTACATAGTTTTCAGTTTCTGTAGGGGAATTCTGCTGTCAAAAACCTAGAGCCTCAAGGGTGCTGTCACGCGGTGTGTTCTTGATGCATTTTTGCATGTTTACCATATGTTTGGCTGGTTTAAATCTGTTTTTTCCCCATTTGTGGATGTGTAAGCAGCTGTGAACATGTTAATGCAGGATTCAGCCAAACATCCAAAAACGCATCAAGAACCATTCAAGAGCACACCATATCACCCTACACAATATTACTCAGTGTGACCGACTAGCATTGTGTTGCAGTGCACATATTCTTCTAAAAAACAGCTTTATCACAGGAACAGAACAGGGTAAAGGGGTTTTTACACATTCAGAAAATAATATAAATTATTTGTGGGATGAAAAGTTATACAATTTCCAATACACTTTCTGTATCAATTCCTCAATTGTATAGATCTCTGCTTGCTGTCATTTAACAGGAAGCTTCTTTTTTTTTAATCCACAGGAAGTAAACAAAGTCCCTGTACACAGCTCATTACAGTAATCAGCAGCTGTGTGTTATAATGAACCTGTGTGACATCACAGCTTCTTATCCACAGGAAGTAAACACCAAGACTCCTATAGAATGACAGCAAGCAGAGATCTAGAAAACTATGAATTGATAGAGAGTATATTGGAAAGTTGTATGATTTAATTACACAAACATTCTGAATTATTTACTGAAAGTGTACATCCCCTTTATTGTAAGTGGTCAAAATACAGACAGTGCAGTTATCTGCTGCCAGCTGTCACATGGTATGAAGCATTAGCTATCATAAAATAATTGACCAGTTGGTAATCCATTGCCAACCTCTACAATACTTGTCATCTCATTTGTGGGGTAGGACATGCAGGAAGATGTATAGAATACTTCAATATTTAACTATTTGAGCCATGGCTACAAACTGGGATGGAATAGCATGCCCAATGCCAATACTCCTCCTGCTTCTCTTTATTCAAAGGGACACTAAACCCTTTCCATGATCTACAACTATTAAGAACTATAGAGAGGGAGGAGAAAAAAAAAAAAAAAATGATGAAATGTTTGAGGTTGAAGTCCCTGCATGGCGGCCTAGTTGCTGTACTGGCAGAGATTGCCATACAAACTTTTACTGCTCTTAAGGGACCTTTTTTTGTTATCCCTTTGCCATGAACATAAAAAACATCATATCAAGAATGACTGGCATGTATCTTTACAGATATGTACACATCAACATACCCGTCATTCAATCCGCCCTTTAAAACACGGCAAGCGACATTTCTTTACAAGCATGGTGCTATGAAGGGAATTTGTACTGATTTCCCACTGAATGCTCAGTACCCCAAAAACACACAAAAACAATAACCTCTTTATTCGTCTACATAATAAAACTGCTAAAATTGTGGTCTGATTGCATTCCTGAAAAAGCCCCCGTATTGGGAAGCTTGGTCTGACTTCTTCCCCTAATACCAGTCCCCCATCTCTGAGCCAAGAGGAACATGGTGTGGTAGGGGAAGACATTACCAGCTTAGAGATTGGACTGGAATGGGTAAATTAAATACATGATTGAAGGTTTTGCGGGTGGAGCTTTGGACAACACTATAGAAATGCACTAGGATTTGCTCGAGGGTCTTTCTGGTTCCTGTACCGAAATGCAAGCCATACACCCAGGACCTGAAAAACAGTGCAAAGACTGTCAGATGCCAAATGGATATTTATGTTTTAGAGACCCCACAAGCAAGCACAGTCAAAGTAAAAATACAAGAAAAACACACAAAAAAGGTGGTGAGGCATTGTTCCACCCACCGCTGTGCTCAGCAATTTTCAAAACTTCCATACAATTCAATGGAGCAGTAGGATGCATGCACGTCCTGCTGTTACACCCATCATTTAGACCTGGGATACCCAGCAGTCATGGGATAACTGATAAGCTAGTTGATAAGCGGTCTGTATTATGGCTAACTTTGAAACTTGGTACTGGGGGTAATGCATGATGCCCTTATGAGACAATTGAGATATCGCATACAAGGCAATGGCATTTTTCCCTGAAGCAATTCTGCCTTATGGACACATACACATGGTTCTCTCTTTCTAGCTTCAGTGATTTCCAATCTTATCAATGGAAAGAATGCTGGTCACTGTTACCTTACTGAACCAATCTGTGTGTGTCCATAAGCTGAAATGGCTTCAGTGAAATATCACTGATGTGGTGGAAACAAAAAAAACAAAACAAAAAGCACCAGTGTGAAAGAGCCCGACATTACCTCTGTGAAGCTGAAGAAGAGTCCGACACCGCCAAGGATTTTCAGGGCTTCACCGGCATGGTTCAACATTTTATTTCCACACGTCTCACAAGGAGTTTTACTTTTTTTACACTCCTGTATAAGGAAAAAAAAATTATATATATATGAATGTTAGTAAGCAAAGACATTTGCATCATTATATCACTGAGAAAGCTGTCCGTGCAGGATAGGGTTAAAGGGCATCTACCACCAAGATGAAAGACTGTATACAAATGTGCCCGAGAGACTCCAGACTCCATAAGGGTTAATGGAGCCCGAAGCCTCTTATTTCTATACAGTCTTTCATCCTGGTGGTAGATGCCCTTTAAAGACAGATACTCGACGATACAGATAAATTGAAAGGAAATCTACCATCTAAATCCAGCATAATAAACCAGGGGCTCTTACTCAGAATGCAGTGTGACTGTGGTAATCTTCTTATATTTGTTATCCACGGCCTCCTTCCTTAAAATCAACAATTAAATTATGCTAATGAGCCTGAAGGGCACTGGGGGTGTTACCAGAGCCCCACAGTGATAAGGCTTTAAGGCAATATTCCTTTGCTGGATGTAACATGATATGGCTCTTGTAATACCCTCAGAGCCCCTTGGGTTTATTAGTATAATTTTAAAAGTTGAATTTTAAAAGGAAGGGCCATGGATAACAAATTATAACTAGATCTCCACAATCACAGTGCCTGGATCTATGAGTATGTGTCCCTGGTTTATGAAGCTTCATGTTGATGGTCAATTTCCTTTCTGCTACATGCACACGATCATGTGCTCGGGCGACCACAAGGCTGGGTGCAAAAGGGGGAACGCTGCTCGCCTCTACATAAAAAACCCAGACTGGACAATCTCATCAATGGATAACCAGATTTATTTTAAAGAAACCACCTATATAACTACCAAACCCTAAGTTTATTCACATCTAATTTTCTCATTCTGGTGCCAAAATCCTTGACAAAAATCAGCCACTGATGGCAGCAGGAGTCGCACTGAAAACTCTAATGTTTATTTGCATTGCTGTAGTCAATCTGTGGCAGTAACCCAAGGATCAGCTGTGTATTTCTGCCACAGGCTCCTAGTAGTATTTTATTTCATGTTCCTTTTAGAACATTTTCAGACATCTAGGAAAGGCTATACATTTTGTAAGAGTCTGCATTCAAGATCCTCAGACATTCACAGGATAATATAGTGGGGGGAGGGGGGTTCTGATAAAAGTTATACTTATTTCTGAGATATTCTCCAATTTACCAATATACATCTATTAAATGTTCTGCAGCTCCTAGTTCCATTTAATGGTGGGTCTTGTGATCTTACCTGTACATGACCAGCCTGTGCATGCTCTACCTTCCAGGACCTTATCATAGTATTCAGATTGTCACTCCCCTGTACTGGAGACATCCTGCAACTTGGTTCATGAATTCACCTCTCCTCTCACAATTACCTTGCGCACAGTACAGGGGAGTTACAGTAACCAGACTGATTATTCTCAATAGGTTCTGAAAGGTAGAGCACGCATGGATTGGTTATGGACACCTAATATCGTGCCTCCAACACAGAACAAAAAAACAAAACAAAAAAAACTTGAAGTAAAATGGCTATCCCCTTTAGGAAAATTGGGGTATTTGACATAGTGTCATACTGCCCTGGTAGCTTGCCATACAATATTTCCAATTCTGGGAAGCCATTGTCGAACAATATTCAGGCAACTCAGTAAGGAAGCGAAAATCAAATTGTTTTTGTTATAACTTTACAAACTTTGTTCCAGGCAAGAAATTCTGCAAATCTAAGTAAATAAATACTTCTCCTGGCGGCCTACAATAGAGGAGGGCGCTCACCGCATTGCAAAATGCAAACTCTTCCGCAAACTGTTCCCTTCTGTCTGTTGTGTTCAGCCATCCGCAACAATTCACATTCATCTCCATTTCTCTCCTGGTCCGGTTGCTCATACTGGTCCAGGTCTCATCAAAGAATCGCTCCTAGAAAAAACAAAAAAATGTGTTGGTCACGGAAAATGTAGAACAGAAGGATGGGAGGGGAGGGTTCCCAAAATGCATTACAGACATTATATGTACAGGATAGTTTACCTGATAGTTACAATGTGCTAATAGAAATTAAAATTAACCATTGCGTTGTTCCTCACCATCAGCTGTACATAATAACACCCCTGAGATCTAATTCCAAATTGTGCGGTCGCACCTTGATTTCGTAATGAGTGCTTTTCGGGACTAGGGTATCCACCCCAAATGAAGTCCAATATAAAGCTAACCCAAGCACTCCTTTGTTTTGATGACAAGTGTAATTTTATTAACATCCGTGCGTCCAAAGAAATCAGTTCCTGACGTTTCGGCCTAATATACGTTGCGTCTATACCCAGCGCCAGCTTCCTGCAATGATTCTGAACTCCTACATGTGATCTGGGTTTGACAAAGGCCTATGTTAGGCCGAAACGTCACCAACCGATTTCTTTTATTGCATGGATATTAATAAAGTTTCACTTGGAATCAAAACAGAGGAGTGCATGCATTAGTTTTATATCTAGATCTCGGGGATCAATACAAGTCTGTCCTCCTGACTTCTACCCTTCTATCACAATTTAGGTATATCCCCATAAAAGATGTACATGGTATGTAGTATTCTTTTTGACTATACATGTATTGGTCCATTAGCACTGTGTAACTATACTTGTGTGTGTTGTTAGTAACAGCAGGACTGTGAAGAGTTACCATTTATTCCAGTTTCGTAGCTCTTGCAAGGGCTCTGGGCGGCCCTGAGGATCTTTCTGCATTGAGCTGCTCACAGCCCCTTCCTTCTGCTCTGAGTGACTGCTATAGTATACAATAATAATCCTGCTACAGCTCCTACACATAGCAGAGGGGAGGGACTGTGCCTGTATCTATAGGCGGAAAGATACCGAGTATAGTTATACTTTTTACAGTTCTGCACGATTACACAACTGCAGCTGTATGGTCAAAACAGCTGACAGATTCCTTTAAAGCTATAGCCACTTACCTGCTGACTTCTATTCATGGCCAAGCAGGAGCAGGAGACCACCAGTTGGAAAATGAAGATGAGAATCAACACCACCATGTACTGGCACCAGTTAAGAAATTATTTCCTCTAAAGACAACACAAACACTGCAAAGGTTTAAATTGCTCTTTAAGTTGACTGAAGCCACAATACCTGAGAATCTTGATGGTAAAACATTCACATTCACCCCCATTTTTCTTAGAATGTACAGTATCCTCCCAAGGAGATCTACCATCAAAATCCATCATGATAAACCAGGGACACTTGCTCAAAGATCCAGGCACCGTGACAATCTTCTTTCATTTGTTATTCATGGCCTCCTTTCTTCTAAAATAAACTTTTAAAATTATGCTAATGAGCCTGAAGAGCTATAGCATCACATTTCCTCCTCTCCCTCTGTGTGTGTAGGGGAGGGGTTACTCCTGCAGTGTAAGAGGCAGTGAAGATACAGCAGGGAAGGGTTGTGGTAACACCCCCAGAGCTATTCTGGGTTATAAGTTTAAAAGTTGTTTTTTGAAGGAAGGAGACCATGGATAACAAATATAAGAAGATTACCACGGTCACAGTGCCTGGATCTATGAGTAAGTGCCCCTGGTTTATTCATGCTCAAAGTTGATGGTGGATTTCCTTTAACCGGAAGCCTGCCATGGTTTTTACTGTGGAGGGGCTGAGGAGCAGTTTAATCCACAGAGCCAAGAGCACAGCAGTGTCAGGACACCAGTGCACCTGGAGAATCTACAATGCACCGTTAGGAATCCATTTTGCACATTGCTGATGCTACATACACAGAAGGTATGGTTACACAGCTCTACCTACGGTCACATCTACCAGGTTACCTTTAAAGAGGTCACCCTCAAAAACGGCACTAGGAGCTGCCTACTATAGTAAGCAGCTCCTAGTGCTACAACAGGCGCAGCATTGTTACACTGCTAGCGTTATCGGAAACAAACATTGCTGCGCTGTACACTACAAATGCCGGATTGCTCTCAAAGCCCTCCGGCATATTCACGAGGGGGCGGGATTAGGGGCAGTGACTGCCACATGCCGCACGGCAGTCACCGCTGGCCTATGGAGTGAGCCGGCGGTCCGGGAAAGAGGCAGCGCCTCGGACCGCCCCCCTCATGAGTAAGCCAGACCGCTTTGAGAGCGGTCCAGCGTTTCTATTGTACAGCACGGCAGAGTTTGTTAGCGTTATTGGAGGTTTCCGTGTAACACTGCTGCATCTGTTTTAGCACTATAAGCTGCTTACTTTAGTAAGCAGCTCCTAGTGCCGTCTAAATATGGCCACTTATAAGGGAAGCAGATGCAGGCCTGGCTTTACATTGCTGATCATTCGATCGGTTGGAAAAATTAACCATTTGCCTTAAGTAGCAGACATGTTAATTTATTGTTACAAAAGTCACACATTTTGATCCTGCAATTCTAAAATATACATGTTGTTTTATACTGGATGGCCAATGTATAGAGGAGGAATTTTTTTTATTAATGTACGTAACAAACAGAAGACCAGCACTGCAGGTATAAATGCAGAATCTGCACTTAGGATAGAGATTGAATTTAACCACTTTTAGGCCGGCACATATTCATGTGAAAGCAGCCTTACTACTCTGTGCAGAAAGATGGACACGCAGAGAGATTATGGCACTTGAGTAGGACCATCAATTATCCAATAGGCCAGGCCAATCATATGGTGATCCCAAAAAGGCTTTAAAAGTCAGGGGGAAATAAAAGCACAGTCTCCAGATTCCCTGCTAATAATCTTATGGTCATTATGGCTTGTGGTACATGACAGTTCAGGTATCTGGGTATTAACAGGCTATAAAGGATACAATGAAGAGCATGACTTGATGATGGCTGACTGCCCCAATTAGTCCAATAATGGCAATTAGCAGAAGGAAAACTCCAATCGCTATGACTCCCCCAATAATGTGAAGGCTGGACACAATCCCAAAACCTTTGCCCCATGCTGCCACTCCGATTAGCAAGAGGCCCACCAGCTGAAAGACAGAAAGAAAAGTTATTATCACTGGTATACAGATGGTAACCTACCTAGAAGATGAGAACTTACACATTTCACTATGCAAGAATGGAAAGAATAATAATAATTCCTTTATTTATATAGTGCACACAGATCAGGCAGCGCTGCACAGAGCTTGCCAAATCAGTCCCTGTTACCAGTAGGTTTTGGAGTGTGGGAGGAAACCGGAGGACCTAAACAATATAAACATTTCCATTTATAGGCAGATAATTTAACCACCCCTTCCCCCAAACAGGAAAATTCTGGCTTTCACATGTGTTTTATTGATTTTAAGCAACATTCACTTCTCCAGATAAGATAATAGGTATAAACAATACATTCCACCCTCTTGTATGTATGTGGGCCTTCAAAAATCCCTGGGCAACAGATGCTGGGGGGCTATATACCTGGATGATTGATATTTACATCATTGGTCCTTTTATTGGAGAAGTATTATTGTACAAGTTGGTGCCACAGAGGCCTGGTGATAGTACTGTATACTATGACAGGTATAGAGAAGTCTTCTGGTTAAAAGTGAATCAAAACTATGGAAAAGCCAACGGCGGAATGAATGTAGCCAAGTGTGCCAAAGGCCTGTACAAGCAGATCAAACCTCACCCCAAGCACGTGCTAGGGCATGACACAGAACACCAGGAATCCTCCATCAGAAGTAGATTCCACTTGCCTGCCTCTGCCCTAATCTGTAATATGTAAATTACCTGCATAGGCCATCATTGCTGCCATCATTGCCGCAGGAGCTACTGTGCATGAGCAGAGCTCTTTTGAAGCTTTTGTGGTTGTAAACCCGCAAGCCTGTGTCCACACATTGGGGCAGAGTTATAAAAAGTGTCCTCAGGTTATCCAGTGCAGTGTTAGACTAGACAGTCTTATTCTGCGCCAGATTCATACAATCTGTCCTAGTATAAGACTTTTTTGTCCTTCCCCCCCCCCCCCCCCCTATTAGTTGGCTTACTTTACGCCAGAAAGTCAGGACAAAATTCTGTCCAGTCAGCAGTATTCATGGCGCACACCCCTTTTCTTAGACCATGCCCCTTTTGTCGAGCTAGTCGTAGAAGTGCCACAAAATGGTCTAAAACCCTTTATAAATGTGGTGCAGAAACGGTTTTTAGTGCAAACTACAACAGAATTTTGTCGTAGACAGATAAATAAATCTCCCCCATTGTCTCTAAAATAAACACTGGTCTTATAAATCCTGAAAACAAGTATTACATGTATTTTTTGCTCTCCGTTGAATCATGTGGAGAAACAAAATCCAAGGTCAGATTCCAGTAGCAGCCAGGTCTGCTGATACACGGGGTCAGGGAATTAACCTGTGACACTGATGAAGAGCCAGCGCACAGGACAAAAGTCACAAAAGCAAAATCCCACCTATGAAGTAATGTCTACATAAAGAAACACGGCCACCAGCTCACAGATAGCAGTGTCGGGGGGGGGGGGGGGGGATGCTTTCCATACATTCTGTAACACAAAAAGAATTCCACATCTGATACAGGATTGTTCTCTTTAATAGGACACCATAAAGTGCTATTAAACTAAAGATGGAGGCATCTGAAGTTACCCCCTGCAGTATCTAAACTTGACTAATCTCTGGCAAATTCTTCTCTGCTCAGTGTCACAAGACTTTGATGGTGTTTTTTGTCATAGGTAAATGGTCGAGATATTACACAAGAGGGAATTCTAGAAAGGACATGTCATATCCTACCGGAGAAGGGCCGGTAGTAATGGGCTTCCCTTTAACAACCTAGAAATTACACAGGGCAGGGCAATGTCAGAGAGCCACCAGCATACTCTTATCCACATGCTTTCTCTAAAACAAGGCAGCGATTCAGAGTTATACATAGTAATTATGAGGATATATTTCATGCTGCATCATGAATCTGCTGACAGGAATCCTCTAACTTCTTCATTACATAATAGAGCAAAGTTTTTCTTGCCTGCCTAGGTTACCAAAACGTTTCCCCAATGTATACTGATGTATTCACAAACAGTGGAAATCTTTGTCCACTTCCACCCAGTTCAGCTGCAAGCGGGAGGAGGAGTGAACATGTTTCAGGCGTCTCCAAATTTGGACAGTTACATCACCAGAAAAACAACCAGTGGAGGCCAGGGATGGATGCAGTACAGTGTAGGCTCCATTGGTAAAAATAAAGGGGGGCTTCATTTAGGAAAATTTGCCACTGCATGAAGGAACAAGATGACCTGCATTGTTTACAGAGGCTTAGTAATATCTGTACCTCAGTAATAGCCAAAATTCTAATCATTTCCTCAATTTTAAATCTTTGATCGTTTGCTAATGGAGAAGGGATTATGCTCATTAAGGAGAACCTTTTCATTTTAACAGGATACAGGTGCATAGGATGGCAAGTCCTGGACATCATCTACAAAGCCAAATATGATCTTTCTAGAGCTGAATCTTAAATCCAGATGAAGTGAATGGGACACATCAAGATGAAGTCTCCAGCACCTACAGATTGTTATGGAGTCATCTATTGTTATGTTTTCTACTTCATCTATTAAAAAAGAAAAACGTGACCTGGAACTAAAGATCTGCCTCCAAGCAAAAGGACAACACACCATTTCCATATTATACACAGAAAACGTCCCACTACCTCACTTTCACCTCACTGTTTGTGCGTTCTTTTCCAATGTTACTGTGCAAAGAAAACCCCAAGGAGTTTATAGTGTGTAACACAAGCCTTGGATTTGTAGATGTCCAGGTCCATGAATAATCCTTCCCACACAGTCTAACTAGTCCCCAGAAATACTCTGTTAGGAGGCGAGGAAAATCTCCAATAACGTCTAAACAGTGTAATATGGGCATAGGGCTGGGCCCCATAGCGAACTTCTGATGGGGCCCCATTCCCCATACACAGGTATAAGATAGAGTAGAGTCCACGCAAAAAAGTAACACACAAACTGTGATCAATTGGGAACGCAGGGACCCCCATACCTCATATATCCCGAAATCTGTACTATGATCAGCGCATTCAGAGACTGAATCGGCTGTGTGAATGATATACACCCATACCAATGCATACTGTATAACCTATATACACAGATAAAGTACATTAATACATACACTACATCAAACAGTCCCCATACGGTACATATATAACCATATAAACACACATTGCGTGCTGTGCAGTATACACACTGCCACACCCTCAATTATTTAGATTTGTGTCAGGTTGGGAGGCCCAGCCCCTGACACTGCTGGCCCCATAGCAAACTGCTAAGGCTGCGCCACTGTAGTTAACGTCCCTGAATATGGGGGCATTGAATGAAGACTGGGGAATAGGCGATGAATACAATTTCTGCGGGAAATCTATGGTTTGTATTTTGGTGTTGTAAGTAAAAGTCTATTACTAAACTCGTCAGTACAGAGAGAATAAAATCTGCATAACAGTGAGATACTTGGGTCAGTTCTCTGTTGGTCTTCAGTTGTGAGCCAAAATCCGAGAAGTAGAACATATGGAACACGGAAGTTGTGCCTGCTCTGTGCGTTCTGCCTCGGATAACTGAAGGAAAGGACTGAAGAACTAACGAGAGATGTGAACTGCCCCTTACACATTGTAGTAATACTGCCTAGATATTGCAGGGAGACATCTTCACCTTATACAAGGGATCGTCATAGATGAAATGTGATAGCCCATTGGAGAGGGTTGTATTCAGTGGTCTCCAAGTCCATGGCCTCCGCATCATGGAGGGGAACAGCGCATTGGCTGCATGTGTACTACTAGGGGACTGTCTGCCTGTCCGCATCTGATTGAAACCTCAGACTGAAGTTTATGGCTTTTTTTTTGGGTCAGATCACCACAATCATATGGTGGGAAATCATCAGACGACATAGGAGCAGTATATGGGTCTAGGAGTCTGCACCAATGGTAACAGGTGTAGCATGCCATACTGTTTATACCGGGCACCTCTAAGCTGCAGATACCATGTATAACATCCAATGCAAGCTCTGTGCAGTATGTGATGCGAAACAGCACGGCGTCGTCCGTCCCAGGCAGCGATTCAGACTATACATAGTATTATGAGGATATATTTCATGCTGCAATCATGAATCTGCTGACAGGAACCTCTAACTTCTTCATTACATAATAGAGCAAAGTTTTTCTTGCCTGCCTAGGCTCCTAAAACGTTTCCCCAATGTACCTGATTTTACTCACAACAGTGGAAATCTTTGTCCGCTTCCACTCAGTACAGCTGCAAGCGGAGGAGGAGTGACATGTTTCAGCGTCTCCAAATTTGGAGTTACATCACCAGAAAAACAAACCAGGGAGGCCAGGGATGGATCAGTACAGTGGCATCCGTCCCCTGTAGGCTCCATTGGTAAAAATAAAGGGGGCTTCATTTAGGAAAATTTTCCACTGCATGAGGAACAAGATGACCTGCATTGTTTACAGAGGCTTAGTAATATCTGTACCTCAGTAATAGCCAAAATTCTAATCATTTCCTCAATTTAAAAATCTTTAGATCGGTTTGCTAATGGAAGAAAAGGATTATGCTCATTAAGGAGAACCTTTTCATTTTAAACAGGATACAGGTGCATAGGATGGCAAGTCCTGGACATCATCTACAAAGCCCAATATGATCTTTCTAGCTGAATGAGAGAAACCAGAAGCAGAGTTTCCCCTTTAATCCAGATGAAGTGAATGGGACACATCAAAGATGCAAGTCTCCAGCATCTAACAGATTGTTATGGAGTCATCTATTGTTATGTTTTCTACTTCATCTATTAAAAAAAGAAGTAAACGTGACACTGGAACTAAAGATCTGCCTCCAAGCAGAAGGACAAACACCATTTCCATATTACAACAGAAAACACTTCCCACTACACTCACTTTTCACCAGTCACTGTTTGCTGTGTTCTTTTCCAATGTTACTGTGCAAAGAAATACCCAAGGATAGTTTATAGTGTGTAAACAAAGCCTTGGATTTGTAGATGTCCAGGTCCATGAATAATCCCTTCCCACACAAGTCTAACTAGTCCCCAGAAATACTCTGTTAGGAGGCGAGGAAAATCTCCAATAACGTCTAAACAGTGTAATGTGGGCAGGGGCGTAACCAGGAGAGGCTGGGCCCCATAGCGAACTTCTGAATGGGGCCCCATTCCCCATACACAGGTCATAAGGATGTTACAGGTAGAAGAGATCCACGCAAAAAAGTAACACCAAACTGTGATCAATTGGGAACGCAGGGGCGCTGTGTGAATGATTATACACCCATACCAATGCATACTGTATAACCTATATACACAGATAAAGTACATCATACATACACTACATCAAACAGTCCCACATACGGTACATAATATAACCATATAAACACACAAATTGCGTGCTGTGCAGTATACACACTGCCACACACCCTCAATTATTTAGATTTGTGTCAGGTTGAGAGGCCCAGGCCCCCTGACACTGCTGGGCCCCATAGCAACTGCTAAGGCTGCTACCACTGTAGTTACGTCCCTGAATATGGGGGCATTTGAATGAAGACTGGGGAATAGGCGATGAATACATCGCCTATTCTGCGGGAAATCTATGGTTTGTATTTTGGTGTTGTAAGAAAAAGTCTAGTACTAAACTCGTCAGTACAGAGAGAATGAAAATCTGCATAACAGTGAGATACTTGGGGTCAGTTCTCTGTTTGGTCTTCAGTTATTGTGAGCCAAAATCCAGGAGAAGTAGAACATATGGAACACACAAGAGTTGTGCTATCCTGTTGCGTTCATGCCTCAAGATAACTGAAGGAAAGGAGGACTGAAGAACTAACGGAGAGTGAACTGCCCTTACCATGTAGTAATACTGCCTAGATATTGCAGGGAGACATCCTTCACTATACAAGGGATCGTCATAGAGAGAATGTGGTAGAGCCCATTGGAGATGGTTGATTCAGTGGTCTCCAAGTCCAAGTGCCTCCGCACTGGAGGGGAACAGGCATTGCGCTGCAGGTGTTAGCACTAGGGGACTGCTTCTACCTGTCCGCATCTGATTGAAACCTCAGACTGAAGTTTATGGTTTTTTTTTTGGGTCGATCACCACAATCATATGGTGGGAAATCATCAGACCGGACATCAGAGCAGTATATGGGTCTAGGAGTCTGCACCAATGGTAACAGTGTGTAGCTAGACCATATACGGTTATACCGGGCACCTCTATTGCTGCAGTAACCATGATAACATCTACTGCGTATACACAGGAGCTCTGCAGTGTATGATGGACACAGCACAGCACAACGAATCATACCTTATCAGTTACTATCACACTACATTTCCAGGAGCTCTGCTGCTGTCAGTGAATGACATCCTATAATTTTATCACGCTACATTCCAGGAGCTCTGCCTGCTGTCAGTGAATGACATCCTATTAATTCTATCACGCTACATTTCCAGGAGCTCTGCGCTGTCAGTGAATGACATCCTATACGTTTCTATCACGCTACATTTCCAGGAGCTCTGCCTGCTGTCCAGTGAATGACATCCTATACGTTTCTATCACGCTACATTTCCAGGAGCTCTGCCTGCTGTCAGTGAATGACATCCTATACGTTTCTATCACGCTACATTTCCAGGAGCTCTGCCTGCTGTCAGTGAATGACATCCTATACGTTTCTATCACGCTACATTCAGGAGCTCTGCCGCTGTCAGTTGAATGACATCTATACTTTCTATCACGCTACATTTCCAGGAGCTCTTGCCTGCTGTCAGTGAATGACACCTATACGTTTCTATCACGTACCTTTCCAGGAGCTCTGCCTGCTGTCGGGATGGCACCCTTACGTTTCTATCACGCTACATTTCCAGGAGCTTGCCTGCTGTCAGTGAATGACACCTATACGTTTCTATCACGCTACATTTCCAGGAGCTTGCCTGCTGTCAGTGAATGAACACCCTATACGTTCATCAGCTACATTTCCAGGAGCTCTGCCTGCTGTCAGTGAATGACACCCTATACGTTTCTATCACGCTACATTTCCAGGAGCTCTGCCTGCGTAGTGAATGAACCCTATACGTTTACTATCACGCTATTTCCAGAGCTCTGCCTGCTGTCGTGACTGACCCATGAGTACACACTACATTTTCAGGGCTGCTGCTGTCAGTGATATGACACCCTACACGTTCCTATCACGCTACATTTCAGGAGCTTGCCTGCGTCAGTGAATGACACCCTACGTTTCATACACTACATTTCCAGGAGATCTGCTGCTGTCAGTGAATGACATCCTATGAGACCATACACTACATTTCCAGGAGCTCGTGCTGCTGTCAGTGAATGACACCTACACGTTTCTATCACGCTACATTTCCAGGAGCTCTGCCTGCTGTCAGTGGAATGACACCCTACTACTTCTATCACAACACATTTCCAGGAGCTCTGCTGCTGTCGAGTGAATGACATCCTATATGTTCCATTACACTACATTTCCAGGAGCTCTGCCTGCTGTCAGTGAATGACACCCTACACGTTCTATCACACTACATTCCAGGAGCTCTGCCTGCTGTCAGTGAATGACATCCTATGATTACATACACTACATTCCAGGAGCTCTGCCTGCGCGAGTGAAGACACACCTATATGTTTCTATCACCTACATCAAGGAGCTCTGCTGCTGTCAGTGAATGACACCCTTAGTTTTCTATCACCTACATTTCCAGGAGCTCTGCCGCTGTCAGTGAATGACACCCTATATGGAAATCTATGGTTTGTATTTTGGTGTTGTAAGAAAAAGTCTAGTACTAAACTCGTCAGTACAGAGAGAATGAAAATCTGCATAACAGTGAGATACTTGGGGTCAGTTCTCTGTTTGGTCTTCAGTTATTGTGAGCCAAAATCCAGGAGAAGTAGAACATATGGAACACAGAAGTTGTGCCTGCTCTGTGCGTTCTGCCTCAAGATAACTGAAGGAAAGGACTGAAGAACTAACGGAGATGTGAACTGCCCCTTACACATGTAGTAATACTGCCTAGATATTGCAGGGAGACATCTTCACCTTATACAAGGGATCGTCATAGATGAGAATGTGAGAGCCCATTGGAGATGGTTGTATTCAGTGGTCTCCAAGTCCATGGCCTCCGCATCATGGAGGGGAACAGCGCATTGGCTGCAGTGTGTACTACTAGGGGACTGTCTCCTGTCCGCATCTGATTGAAACCTCAGACTGAAGTTTATGGCATTTTTTTTTTTTTGGGGTCAGATCACCACAATCATATGGTGGGAAATCATCAGACCGGACATCAGAGCAGTATATGGGTCTAGGAGTCTGCACCAATGGTAACAGGTGTAGCAGACCATATACAGTTATACCGGGCACCTCTATTGGCTGCAGATACCATGTATAACATCCACTGCTGTATACACCAGGAGCTCTGCAGTGTATGATGGACACAGCACAGGCACAACCCGAATCATACCCTATCAGTTACTATCACACTACATTTCCAGGAGCTTTGCCTGCTGTCAGTGAATGACATCCTATACGTTTCCATCACGCTACATTTCCAGGAGCTCTGCCTGCTGTCAGTGAATGACACCCTATACGTTTCTATCACGCTACATTTCCAGGAGCTCTGCCTGCTGTCAGTGAATGACACCCTATA
>CM033642.1:38645855-38755319 GCA_019512145.1 Engystomops pustulosus
ATCATTGTAGCTCCTGCTCCGGCCCTGACAATTCTTCCTGTTTATGGGACCCTGGAGGGAAGCTACAATGATCACCAAATTTCTTCTATTTTCTGCTTTATTGGTGTCCTCAGGGTGCCGGTATCAATGAAAGCTGTGACAGAGAAGGGAGTATAAATCACAAATTAAATTTCTATGTTGGCACTTTGCGATAAATAAGTGGGTCTTTGTTGTAGTTTGGGCACTCGGTCTCCAAAAGGTTCGCCATCACTGCCCTATATGTTTCTATCATGCTACAGTTCCAGGAGCTCTTCCTGCTGTTAGTGAATGACATCCTATGAAATAATATCACGCTACATTTCCAGGAGCTCTGCCTGCTGTCAGTGAATTACATCCTATACGTTTCTATCACACTACATTTCCAAGAGCTCTGCCTGCTGTCAGTGAATGACATCCTATATGTTTCTATCACACTACATTTCCAGGAGCTCTGCCTGCTGTCAGTGAATGACATCCTATGAGTTACCATTACACTACATTTCCAGGAGCTCTGCCTGCTGTCAGTGAATGTGGACACTGCTGATGCGGCGCCAGGGCAGCTCATCCTCTCTGTGAGCAGTGTGGACATTACATAACCGGCACCGCAGTCACCTCATGCCCTGTCATGTAATGGAGCTGGAGATACTCACCATGTACACCACATTGAGCGCACACAGCGCGTTCTTGGAGCAGGTGAAGCCGCCGCACACCATCCTCCTCACACCGGGTACCCAGCCAATAACGGGGATGTCTCTTTAAGAGGGAAGCCTCTGCTCCTTCCTCTCTGTGCACCGCTAGCCAGTGACGTCAGAGACCGCCCACAGGAGACGCTGGACTGAGAGCTCATTGGATAAGCATCAAGTAGCCGCCCCATGATTCGACGTATAGAATCTTCCGGCAAGCTACGTACTTCCGGCGCGCTGGCGATGTCACCGGAAGTTAGGTTTTACTGTCAGACACGTTACTACACCCACCACTCCCTTTGTCAGAGAATTTTTCAGAACTGACTTTGTTGCCCGTAGCAACTTATAACAGCTCAGCTTTCATTTTCATACAGCTGTACAACATTTACATGAAAGCTGTACCCTGGTTGGCTGATATTGGTGACATCAGACGTGCTATTAATTTGTGTAAATGAGTCTGGTTTATTGTACCCAAAAATGTATGAATCAGTGGAACTGATCTCATATGAGGAGAGAAGTGCAGTAAAACATTGTTTCCTGGTGAGCAATTACAGCAATTTCAATAATGAAACCCATGATTGGTTGGATTGCAGTTATTCCTCTGAATAGTTTTAAAAGTCTAGATAATCTTTGACTTCTGAATAACTTAGACTGCGGCCACATGTTGCGGTTGGAGACGCAATCCACGGCCCTCATAATGCAACATGTGAACGTGACCTCAGGTTATGTTCACACCTTGCAGATTTATTTAGACCTAAATGCTTGCTGAATGAGCACCACATGTTTTGCTGGCGAACAATGCAGAACACATGCTCGTTACCCATCACTTGGGTTTCAGTTGAAACACACATTCAACAAGCCCCTTTTCATTCGGATTGGATTGCGTGGATGCCGACTAAAGTTGCATTCACATGGTGAATTCTTTGATTGCGTTTTGAGATGCAATCCAAGACTCAAACTGTGATAACATGCTGAGGTAACATTACCTTTCCATCGCGTTTAAACAATGTGGAAGAACAGGAACCTCGGTTCTCCGGATTGCTGGGAGTCCTGTTCTTGAGATCAGTGGGAGTCCCAGCAGTCACATCGTCTCTTAACAGCTTATTATTACTTATGTGGATAAGGGGTGATTTGCTAACTTGGTAAAAGCCCTTAAAATATATATTGTAAGTCCATAGTACCAGGAAGCTGCACTTGGCTCCCAACCGTCACGGATATGGTGGGGCATTCCTGTTTTTTAGGGCTGTCCTGCCGTCCTTGATGGTTCGGTGTTTGTTACAGTTTTCCACGGCTTTGTCCTGCATATCTCCTCTGTGTTCTCCAGGTACAGCCAAGAATCGTTCATTGTGACCGGGAGGTGGAATGCACAGGAGACACAGCTCCTACCTCTCTCCTGTAACTCCCCCAACCATAGGTCAGCCCTGCCTCTTCCAGAGACACAGCAGAGCTGTGGGTCACTGTCCTCCGGCAGGTGCTGGAGGGGGCACAGTAAGAAGGGTAGCTGCTGAAGGCGGCATAGTAAAAAATAGAGGTGCTGAAGGGGGCACAGTGTGAAGGGGAGCTGCTGAATGGGGCACAGTAAAAGGGGAGCTGCTGGGTAGCAAAGTAAGGGAAGCTGCTGTGAGGGGCACAGTATGAAGGCAGCTGCTGGAGGGGGCACAGTAAGGAGGGGGGACTGCTGGAGGGGCACATTAAGCAGGGGGAGCTGCTAGAGCGCAATGTGAAGGGGAACTGATGTGGGGGAACAGTATAAAGTGGAGCTTCTTGGTGGGCACTGTCACGGGCACCCCCGCGATCCATACCGCAGATCGCGGGTGAACTCGTGCCCCTCTGCGCTGCCCTAGCCCCGCTCCCGTGGACTCACATCTCCGCGCCTCCCTCTCCTGTCTGGACTAGGCCTCCCTAGGGCGCACGCGCGGTGGTGCTTCAAGATTTAAAGGGCCAGCGCGAAGGTGATTGGCACTGGCCACTTACGGGAATGAATTTAATCCGGCGGCTCCCATCATCCCCTGACGGATCTTCAAGCCATTCCCTGAAGAGAAAGCCCTTCTGTGTATCCTTGTATCCTGCGTGTCCCGTGTGGCAGTCCGTTACTGTGTTCCTGTTCCCTGTGCCAGTCCATTGCTGTGTTCCTGATCCGTGTGCCAGTCCGTTGCTGTGTTCCTGGGCCAGCGCGAAGGTGATTGGCACTGGCCACTTACGGGAATGAATTTAATCCGGCGGCTCCCATCATTCCCTGACGGATCTTCAAGCCATTCCCTGAAGAGAAAGCCCTTCTGTGTATCCTTGTATCCTGTGTGTCCCGTGTGGCAGTCCGTTGCTGTGTTCCTGTTCCCTGTGCCAGTCCATTGCTGTGCTCCTGATCCATGTGCCAGTCCGTTGCTGTGTTCCTGTTGGTGGTCCAGAGGGCTTACAGCCGTGACAGTAAGATCCGGCCATGGAACCCGCAAAGGAACTATGTCGGAAGGCCCTGGCCTGGGCTACTCCTCAGTGGGACAGGAATGATCCAATTACGACCACCCATACCACTTTCCTGGCGGAGTTCCGGTCTGTGTTTGAGGAACCAGCACGAGCCTCTTCAGCTGAAACAGCGCTACTGAACCTACGTCAAGGAGACAGTTCCGCACCTTTGCGTCAGAACTCTGTTGGAACGATGCAGCCTTATGTGCGACCTTTAAGAACTGACTATCCTCACGAGTTAAAGATGCATTGGCTGCCCGTGATCTGAGTGGTCTTATCACCTCAGCCAACCAGATAGACGTGTGGTTCTGGGAAAGTGCTGAAGAGTTGGGGCACGAGCGACCTCTTGTCCGGCTTCAACGTCTGCCTCGGTTGGTTCCGGTCTTCCAGAAGCCGTTCCAGCCTCCGGTTGTACAGTCTGCAGGTAAACCTATGCAGGTTGATAGAGCCCAACTTACGCCTCTGAAATGTTCCAGACGTTTCCAAGAAAACTTCTGCTTGTACTGTGCCAGTCCGAAGCACCTCATTGGGACTTGTCCAGTCCATCCCCAACGTCCAGGGAACGCCAGCACCTAGGGCTGTGAATTCAGCTTCTCCAGGCCGTGCAAGTCTGAGCATTCCTGGACTCTGGTTCCGCGGGGAACTTTGTGGATGTCGCTCTGGTCTCCTGGCATCACATTCCGGTGGTTCCCCTCAAGTCACCCCTGGTCATTTCTTCAGTGAGCGGACAGCTTCTTTCCGGTCCGGTACTGCACGGAACCTATCCGCCTTCAAGTTGGTGTCCCACATCAGGAAAGACTGATCTTCGGTGTCCTGCTTCGCTCCACATCAGCTCTTCTTTTGGGTTTTACTTGGCTTCAACTCCATGCTCTGGTCCTCACTTGGAAGACTGGTGAGATCTTGCGTTGGGGCCCTGAATGCCAATCTGAATGCATGGTAGCACCGCTTCCAGTCCTGACCTTTTTTGTGTCTTCCAAGTCTCTGGAGGGTCTGCCAACTTGTTACCAGGACTTTGCGGACGTTTTCTCTAAAAAACAAGCTGAGACTTTGCCACCGCATCGTCCCTATGATTGCCCTGTGGCTCTCCTTCCAGGTGCCACTCTCCCCAGAGGTCATGTCTATCCGCTTTCTGTTCCCGAGACGGCTGCCATGTCCGAATACATCAAGGAGAACCTGCAGAGGGGTTTCATACGCAAGTTCTCCTCTCCGGCTGGTGCAGGTTTCTTCTTTGTCACCAAGAAGGACAGCTCCTTACGTCCCTGTATAGACTATGTGACTATGTGAACAAGATCACAGTTAAAAACCGCTACCCCCTGCCATTGATTACAGAACTCTTTGATCACCTGCGTGGTTCCAGGGTGTTCTCCAAGTTGGATCTCCGTGGTGCTTACAATCTCATCCGGATCCACAAAAGTGACAAGTGCAAGACGGTGTTTGATACCCGTGATGGGCATTTTGAATATTTAGTGATGCCCTTTGGACTGTGTAATGCCCCTGCTGTCTTTCAGGAACGTGTTAATTACATTTTCCGGGGCCTTCTCTATAAGTGTGTCATGGTCTGCTTAGATGACATCTTGGTGTACTCTCCAGACTTTGAATCCCACCAGACAAACGTACGTCAAGTTCTTGGTTGACTTCGTGCCAATCATCTCTATGCCAAGCTGGAAAAATGCCAGTTTCACCAACACAGCCTTCCATTCCTCGGTTATATAATTTCCGACAGAGGTCTCCAGATGTGGCCACGCCCAGAAGACCTCCAAGCCATACAGAGGTTCCTTGGTTTTGCGAACTATTACCGGCAGTTTATTCCGCATTTTTCCACTCTGGTGTCTCCCATCATGGCACTCACCAAAAAGGGTGCCCATACACGTGCCTGGTCGTCTTCAGCTGAAGAGGCCTTCTCCAAGTTGAAGTCCGCTTTTGCCTCGGCTCCAGTACTCACTAGGCCTGACACTAACAAGCCCTTTCATCTTGAGGTGGATGTGTCCTCCGTAGGAGCTTGAGCGGTGCTCACCCAGAAAGGGCCCAAGGGCCGAATTTCCACGCGGGTTCTTTTCCAAGCCCTTTTCTCCAGCTGAGAGAAATTATTCGATTGGAGACAGAGAGCTATTGGCCATCAAACTTGTTCTGGAAGAATGGCGGTATCTTCTGGAGGGAGCCCTCCATCCCATGAGTGTGTATACCGACCACAAGAACTTACTGTACCTTCAGACAGTCCAGCGCCTGAATCCCAGGCAGGCCCGGTGGACATTGTTTTTCAACCAGCTGAATCATTTTCGTCCATCTGACAAGAATGTCAAGGCTGATGCCCTGTCCCGTGCTTCGAATGTTGTTGGAGAAGAACCGGCTCCTCAGCACATAATTTCTCCTGACCAGCTTGTTGTTGCAGCTCTGGTGGATCTTCGGCAGCTACCTCTCGGCAAGACATATGTTAGACCTGTTCTACTAAAGAGGATTCTGTCTTGGGGACATTCTTCCCATGAGGCTGGGCCCCCTTGGGTGCAACGCACCATGGTCCTCATCTCCCGCTACTACTGGTGGCCAGACCTGTGTCCGCAACAAAGCTTCTTGTCTCAAACAGGCTGGACTGTTACTTCCGTTGCCGATACCCAGTCGCCCCACGTGGCAATGTATTTTATCACCGATCTGCCTGTCTCTTCGGGCAGTACTGTCATCTGGGTGGTGACAGACCAGTTTTCCAAAATGTCCCATTTTGTTCTCCTTCCAGTTCTTCCATCTTCCCCACGGCTTGCCAGTTTGATCTTCGAACATATCTTCCGGTTCCATGGTCTTCCGCTACACATCGTGTCCGATCAAGGAGTCCAATTTGTGTCCAAGTTCTGGAGTTCCTTGTGTAACCAGCTGCAGGTCAACCTTGACTTTTCTGCCTACCACCCTCAGTTGAATGGTCAAGTAGAGAGGGTGAACCAAACTTTGGGTTGCTACCTCCGCCACTTCGTCTCAGCCCGTCAAGACAACTGGGCTGACCTTCTACCTTTGGCTGAGTTCTCCCACAATTCCCTGGACTCGGGGTCTACTGGCTTGGCTCCGTTCTTTATGGTCTATGGACGTATTCCTCGCCCTCCTCTCCCGCTGTCTACCTCATCTGATGTCCCTGCGGTAGAGGATCTGGTGCAGGACCTCAAGTCTATTTGGGACCAGACCCTCCAATCCCTTCTTCGAGCTACAGACCATACCAAGACCCAGACTGATAAGAAACGTCGAGCTCCTCCTGTCTTCTCTCCTGGTGACAAAGTATGGCTATCCTCCAGATACGTCCGGCTTAAGATACCCAGCTACAAACTTGGTCCCCAGTTGAGGTAATCAAGCGCATCAATCAAGTGGCCTACAAGCTCCGCCTTCCTCCATCTATGTGCATCCCAAACTCCTTCCATGTCTCCCTCCTGAAGCCAGTCGTCTTGAACCGTTTCTCCCAGCAAACTTCTGCTCCTGAGGCAGATTTCCCACATGTCTATGATGTTAAGGAGGTTCGGGACATGAAGATCGTAAGGGTTAAGCTGTTCTTTCTTGTAGACTGTAAGGGGTTCGGGCCTGAGGAGAGATCCTGGGAGCCCGAAGAGAACACTTTGGATCGAACTCTCCTCCAGAGGTTTCTTGGGACCAAGAAGAAGAGAGGGAGGCCGAATGGGGTGCGGGGGGGGGGGGTCTGTCACGGGCACCCCCGTGCACCTCTGGGTTGCCCCGGCCCCTCTACCGTAGGCTCACTTCTCTACGCTGCTGACCGGACCAGGCCCCATGCGCGGCCCCCCTCGCTTGGGTGCTCGCGCGACACTGCATCAAGAATTAAAGGGCCAGCGCACAGGTGATTCCCGCTGGGCACTTCCGGGAAGGAATTTAATCTGGCGGCTCCCATCATTCCCTGCCGGATCTTCAAGGCATTCCCTGAAGAGAAAGCCCTCATGTGTATCCTGCGCTCCTGGTATCCTGCATTTCTGTTTATCCGTGTATCCTGCTTTAGCCTGATTCCTGTTTATATGCCGTGTATCCTGCATTCCTGTGTATTCTGCATTTGTGTGTATCCTGTTTGTCCTGTGTGCCACTGCGTTGCTGTGTTCCTGATCCCTGAGTGACCTTCCGTTGCTGTTTTTCCGATGATCCATGTGCCAGTACCCGTGTGCATGAGTTTTCCTGATCCGTGGTGCCAGCTCCTGTGTCCTATCGAGTCCTCTACTGTGCCTTACTGTTCTGTTCTCACAGGCGCGTAGTCTCCAGTCTAGCATTACTACCAAGGATCGGTTTGTAGGGATGCCACCGCGTGCTAGTCGCACCTGTGGAACGACCTGGTGGCACCACCGCCGCAGCAAGACCATCCCGCTTTTGCGGCGGCTCTGGTGAAAACCAGGTGATCTTAGACTCTGTTCCCGTTGTCAACTATTACAATCTCCTGCGGCGGACCAAGGATCCACAGACTCCCAGCCCTGACAGCCCAGTACGGAGGGACTTGCTGCGGGACAATATGATGGGGGCCTGAATATGAGGGACCTGAGGGAACACAATGGGGGTAATTTACTAAGGGGCCCAATCGCGTTTTTCCTCGGGTTTACCTGAATATTACCTTTTGGGCACCTAAATATTTATTTCAAGATTTTCCCTGAATTGCCCTGTGTTTTTGCGTCACGCGAACGGATTGTGGCGCATTGGCGCGGGCATGCATGTGACAAAAATCGGGTGCCGTGCGCATTGAAAACCCGGAGGATTCGGAAAAAAGGATTTTTTCGGAAAAGTATTTAAAAAAATGTGTCGCTTGACACACACTAACCTGCACCCAGGCTCAGTGAACTCCGACGACTTCAGCGGCAGCAGCGACACCTGGTGGACATCGGGCGCACGTACCTTAGTGAAATCGCCAGAAGACCTGAATCCTCGATGGAGAACCCCCTTTGGATGGCGAATGGACCGGGTAAGTAAATCTGCCCCAATGTGAAAGGAGATGGTGGGGCTCTAAGGGGGAAAACTATACTGTTTTGGGCTGAGTAAGGGACGGGCAAAGGGTGTTGCTTGGAGTTGCTTTGCTTTTGTTGCTATTATTTTCATCCCCCTTAACCCTTTCAGGACCTGGCCCTTTTTGTTTTTTTCATTTTCATTTTTCACTCCCCATGATCAAAAATCCATAACTTTTTTATTTTTCCATGTCCAGAGCTGTGTACAACTTGTTTCTGCGTAACAAATTACTTCATGAGATGGTATTTATTATTCCATGCCGTGTACGGGAATGGGCAAAAAATTTCAAATGCAGTTTTCTTGTGGGCTTGGATATTACGGTTTCACTGTGCACCCCAAATGACATGTCACTTTCCTTTGGTGGTACGATTACGGGGATAACAATTTATATAGGTTTTATAATGTTATCATACATTTAAAAAATTAAAACCTCCTGTACAAAAATTCTTTGGGTTTTTTTTTCCATCTTCTGGCCTAATAATTTTTTATACTTTGGTGTCAGAGCTGTGGGTGTGTCGTTTTTTTGCGGATTTTGATGAGGTTTACAATTGTTCTCAATTTTAGGACTGTACGACTGTGAAACTTTTTTATAGAATTTTAATTTTTTTTTAAATGACAAAAAGTGCCATTTTCGACTTTCAGACTCCCTAGGGTACTTTAACCTTAGGTTGTCTGTACGATCCTATCAATACTGCCATACTACAGTATGGCAGTATATGTGGGATTTTACTCCTCATACATTACAATATGCTGATAGCACATTGTAATGCTGAGTTAACCCGAAGTAAACCTCAGGTTTTCGAGAGACCCGACGCTACCATTGCGCCGGATCGCCGCTCCCCGATGATGTCACGGGGAGCGGCGTCCTTGAAAAATGGCGGCGCCATGCGGGAAACACCGGATCGAGGGTGTTACCGTAAGCCTTTTCTGCATATGCAGCAAAGACTTACCGTGCCTATGTAGAGGGCTCAGCGCTGTGAGCCCTCCTCCATGCACCCTCGGCCGACCCATGACGTGCTATTACTCACTGGGTCTTTGAGTTTAAAGGGAACCTGTCACCACATTTGCACCTCTATGCCAGTGAGAGGTTTCCTATGGAGCTCTATTAACTGACTAACAACACCCTTCTTTTAACTAACAATTGCTCACTTACATCCACATAAATCACGTTTTATCTATATTACCTGGAATCCTATCTATCCTCCTCCCTCATGCCTTATGCCTCCCTACTTGTCACATTTTATGTCATGTGACCAGAGTGACATCATCTCAGGTACTTTGAGCCTCTAAATAATAGCAAACTGTCCCCATGTTATGTATCTGATCACATAAGTCCAGCGCCTCCATGGAGGCTGCTGTAATAAGGGGGCTTGTTTCACTGCCAGCCTGTGAGAGAGAAGAGTCACAGACATGAGTCAGAAAAAGTACCAGACATGAGTCAGAAAAGTTAATTTGCATATCAGAAAACTTTTGTAATTAGGTACAGTGCCCCATTGGAGCTCTAATTTTATGGTAATATGGGAGAACTTGTAACCCTTTATCAGCATACATTGTTCTCAGTTGGTCAAAATCTGGTGACATGTCCTCTTTAGTTAATACTTTGTAGCACTTCCTTTTTCTGCGATTACAGCTGCAAGTCGCTTAGGGTAGGTATCTACCAGTTTTGCACACAGAGGACCAAATTCTGCCCATTCTTCCTTGGAAAACTGCCTTCCCAGTTCAGTAAGGTTGGATGCAGAATGCTAACATCAGTTTTCAGCCTCTTCCACAGATTCTCTTTCAGGTCTGGACTATGACTTGCCATTCTAACACCTGGATAAGTTTATATGTGAACCTTCATTGTAATTTTGCTTTATGGTTTAGGGTCATTGTCTTTTGGATAGAATCTCAGTCCCAGTCTCAGGTCTTTTGGCAGACTCCAACGGTTATTTTTTCAGAATGGTCCTTTATTTGGCTCCATCCATCTTTCCTCACCTTTGACCATCTCCCCTGTCAGGCCCAAACCATGATGCTGCCACTACCATGTGTGACAGTGGGATGGTGTGTTCAGGGATGAGCTGTGTCCTTTATATGGCCAACATATCGTTCACTGTTGTGGCCAAAAGTTTGGATTGTGATTTCAATTGACCAGAGAACTTTCTTCCACATGTTTGGTGTCTCCCAGGTAGCTTGTGGCAAACTTTAACACATACTTTTATGGATATTTTTGAGAAATGGTTTCTTTCTTGCCCTCTTCCTAAAGACCAGATTTGTGTACGACTGTTGTTTTCCTTGGACCAGACTGTAATCTCTGCAGTTTATAAAATGTGATCATGGGCCTCTTGGCTGCCTCTCTGATCATCTTTCTTGTTTGAGAGAAAGTCTAGAGGGACGGCGGTTCTTGGAAGATTTGCAGTGGTCTGATGCTCCTTCCATTTCAATATGATCACTTGCACAGGCTCCTTAGGTTGTTTAAAATTTGTAAAATCTTTTGTATCCATATCTGGCTTTAAACTTCTCCACACAGTATCACGGATCTGCCTTGTTGTGTTCCTTGGTCTTCATGATGCAGAACCCTGAGCCATCCAAACAGGTGTATTTATATGGGACTTGATTACACACAGGTGATTAGTTTATCATCAGTCATTTAGGCAACTTGGACAGTCCGAGATCATCAATGACTTCTGAGTGAAATTAAGGGGCTGAATAATATTGCACGCCCCACTTTTCAGTGTTATTATTTTTTTACAAAAGTTAAAATATCCATAAAATTTTGTTTTCACTTCACTATTGTGTCCCACTTGTTGTTCATTCTTCACCAAAAAATTACAATTTTGCATCTTTATGTTTGAAGCCTGAAATGTGGCAAAGGTAGAAAAGTTCCAGGGGCTGAAACTTTCTCAGTCGCGTATATGGCAGGTGTTTAATATGTATGCTGTATAACTATGTCAAGAAATAGTGCAGTCTCTTTACTATGTTAGAGTGTCTTCAATGCACATGGTTTGATAGGGTGCGGCTTGGTATGTGTTTGGGGCTTGTCAAATATAGTACATATATGATTTGAAATATTCTGCGTATGCTGTCATAACTATGAAAGCTTTGAAGGCGGACAATATAGGGGATGGGTTTGCCCCAAAATTTTCACTCCATCCTCCAAAAGCCCTAATTTTGTGTTATGAGTGTAAAATTGGGAAGTGTGATATCATTATCAAATTGGGATGTCCTAGTTGAGCATTGTGATGTCATAGAGGGGGTTGCATGTTGTGTTTCATTACACAACGTACACATTCAGTACAATAAGTGCCAAGGGTGCTCCTGCAGCCCACCTCTTGGGTCGCAGGCACACCACTGCCCTCTCCATGGCGGTGTCCCGACCTCACTTACCTCTCCGCTTCCTGCTCCCGTCCCGGCTGAGGGTTCTTCCTTATAACACAGGCTATCAGCATTAGCTGTAGTACTTAACAGAGGTGGCATATTATCATTAGGCTCATCCTGTGTACAGTTGATGCTATCTAAAGGTTAAACATAGGTGCCTTTCTCTCACTAATATTACGGTTTTCCCTCCAGTACGACTGACGTCGATGACACTGAATGAAAGTAAAAAAAGCCCAAAAGGATCATTATCCCCAGGAACGGAGCCCAATGTCGAATCCGGTAACTATTTGAAGGGGACTATACTATTTAACCTGTAGTCTGGTCACAATCTCAAAACTAAATGTTTTCAGCAGTCTCTGGATTGCCACCTTAATGGCTGTAGGTAGAAACACAGATACCCTTAAACCCTTTGAGGTTGTAATCACTTTTTGACATGAAACTGTGAGGGAACATATGTACACATTAGCCAAAACATATTGTGAACTACAGACAGTGATATGACAAGAAGATATTTCGTGTCAAATCAGGGGTCTTTGGATGGGCCACTTAATGGGTTGCCTATTCTTCTGAAATAAATAGTGGAATAGTGGCAAAAGTCTCAAAAAGGTTTGTCTTGATTTTTTTAAAAAAAACTATACAGGCGGGCCATGGGAGTTAAGTTTCAAAAAAGAAAGCTCCTCCTTCTCCAGGGGTCCTGCACCGTTGTCTCGCTCCTGTTTGTTACTGGCCACGCCAGTGAACAATCGACGCAGGACTCCGGGAGCAAGGTAGCAGGTGCGTACAGCTTTTCTTTTTTCATACTTACCTCCCCATCCCGCCTGTTAGTTTATTTTTTAATAAATCGGACAACCCTTTTAATCTGCAAAGGTCCCACTCAATAAATGATTTACTCCCCCAACAACATATGCAGGGTATTAGTCCCCAGGTGCACAACCTTACTTTGTCAACACTGAATGGTCATTGGGGCCCCTATAAGGAGATCCCTATTATCCAGGTTAAAGTAAAGTATATGTCAGCCTGTCCATTGAAAAAAAATCCATATAGATCTCACCGTGACACTTCCCTAGGTCTGGATGCTCTCCCTGATAAATTGCAAGCCCACACCTTTGTTATGTCCTTTAAGACACACATGGCAACACAAAGCTGTGGTCATTTTGCCCGCACGTTATTATAATGTGCCCTTAGTGTCAGTTTGCAGGTATGGATCCACTGGACCACGGCAAGACGATGACTAAGTCACTACCTGGGACGCGGAGTCTAGTGGTCCCCCCGTTTTCACAAGCCCCCGCCACCAGGTCGTTCCTCTGCATATGGCTAGGGCGGTGGGAAGGTTGAGGGTACAGAACGCAGTCACCTCGTGGTCAAAGTCCAGCACAGAGTCCGGGGCAGTGGCCAAGAGATGCAACGTCAGGGTTTCAATCCGGGGTCGCAACATGGGCCAGCAGAGGGTACGGGCACACAGAACAGCAGCACGGAGGAACACAGAACAACGGAAACACAGAGGAGCTCAGGTAACACAGGAACACGGAGGGACAACAGAATGACACAGGAACGCGGATACACAGGAAGCAGGCAACTCGCAGTAAATCTTTTCTCTCAGGCTGTGAGGCACAAAGATCCGGCAAGAGATCAGAAGAGGCATGCTTAATAGAGTTTGGTGAAAATGGCCACGCCATTAGTGCGCGCACTGGCCCTTTAAATTTGTAAAGGTGCGACCCGCAGGGGGAGAGCGAGGCACCTAGGAGGCGGGGACGCGCGCGCCGTGCTGCCGGAGTCGGCGTGGAGGACAGGGTTACGTAAGATCGGGGGACCAGGGGCAGCCATGGACCGCGGCACGGGAGGGGGGTCACGAGGCCCCGTGAACGAGGACCCCCCCCCCCTTTGTCGCTCCCCCTCCTCTTGGACTGAAACCGTGTGGAGAAGAGCACGATCCGTATTATGTTCTCTCCGTTCTTCCCATGACCTCTCCCTGGGCCGACCCCCATCCAGTCGACAAGTAGAATGTCCCTTCTGACTGTCTTCATATCAAGACTTCTACACCCCTCAAGACAATCAGAAGTATCAGCTCGGACCAGGAGAAGGTACCATGCCGAGAGTATTGATTCAGGACGACATGGTTTCATGCGGGAACATGAAAATAATTCGGGATGCCATAGTGAGGGAATGTGGAGCTTATATGCCACTGGATTAATGATCGCTGTAACCCTCGAACGGACCCGGAAACGTGGACCCAGTTGTAACTGGGAACTCTACAGCCTGACCTGTTCTGATGAGAGCCCACTTTATCTGGGAGAGAAGATGGGAGAGGTCTTTTATCTGCCTGAGTCTTAAGTGCGGCAGAACGCCGAGTAAAGACCTTCGAGTCTGTTCCCGATGGATTTAAGGTCCCCACTACCACTCTTCTACAGCAGGAACTCACAGACACTGAGAGAGGTAGGGGTGGACGTGGAAGTCTCCCATACACCAACAAAAAGGGACGGAGCCGGCGACTCCGAATCCAGGAATTATAGGAACATTCGGCCCGTGTGGGCAAGGCGTACCAGTCGTCCTGTCGGCGGAAACAAAATGGCGTAAGAATAGCAGCCCGGGTTTTGATTAACCCTCATTTACTTGTCTCGTTGGACTGAGGATGGTAAGCAGACTAGAGAAATCCAGTTTCCATTGTGGTTGATGGCACAGGGACCGCCAGAAACGGGAAACATACTGGACCCCTCGGTCCGAGCTATTGCATAGTATTCCCATGTAGACGGAAGATGTTCTGAAAGAACAGCTGGCCAATCGTGGGGTCTGACCGCAGGCCCAGGCCCAGGGGAACAAAATGGGTCATCTTGGAGAAGCGGTCGGTCACCAACCCAGATAACGGTATACCACAGAGCTGGAAGATCGGTAGAAATCCATTGCCACGTGAGTCCACGCTGGCAGCTTGGGTATCGGCAACGGCAACGAGAAGAACTTGCTGTTAGACGAGATGCCTTGTTTGTCGAGCGCAGGAGGTGCCGCGCCCACACAGTCTCGTACATCCTTGACCATAATCTGGCACCAGTAGTGTCGGGAAATGAAGGCGAGGAGAGCGCTGCACCCCATGATGCCAGCCACAACACGGGATGCAATGTCCCAATCAGTATCCTTCTCCGAAGGGCAGTCGGACATATTCTTCCTGGAGGGAAGTTGCTGAAGATCCACAGAGCGCAAGAACCAAGCGTTCAGGAGAACAATATGGTCTATGAGAGCAGGAACCTCCCCATCACTCCGAGGCAACGGGAGAGAGCATCGGCCTCCACTTCTTCTCTGCAGACGGAAAATGTATGAGAAAATTGAAACGGGAAGAAGACGAGACCACAGGCCTGTCTTGGATTGAGACGCTGGGCAGTCTGGCAGGTACATGAAGGTTTTTATATCGGTGTTAGATATTAACTGGAAAACGAGCAACCCTCCAGAAGACAACGCATTCCTCGGGATCGAACACGCAACCGTGGCACACAGGACAACAGGATACACAAATGCAGAATACACACACAGGAATGCAGGATACACGGATAACAGGAATGGCAGATACACAGGAGCGCAGGATACACATGAGGGCTTTCTCTTCAGGGAATGCCTTGAAGATCCTTCGGGAATGATGGGAGCCGCCAGATTAAATTTCCTTCCCGGAAGTGCCAGCGGGAATCACCTGTGCACTGGCCCTTTAATTCTTGAAGCAGCTGTCGCGCGAGCACCCAAGGGAGGGGGCCGCGCACGGAGCCTGGTCCGGTCACAGCGTAGATAAGTGAGCTACGGGTATAAGGGGCCGGGGCAAACCCAGAGGTGCACGGGGTGCCCGTGACAACCCCCCCCCCCCCATCATTCGGCCTCCCTCTCTTCTTTCTTCTTCGGTCCCAAGAAACCTCTGGAGGAGAGTTCGATCCAAGTGTTCTCTTAGGGCTCCCAGGATCTCTCCTCAGGCCCCGAACCCTTCCAGTCTTACAAGAAAGAACCGCTAACCCTACAATCTTCATGTCCCGAACCTCCTATTAACATCATAGACTGTGGGAAATCTCCTCAGGAGCAAGATTGTGCTGGGAGAAACGGTTCAAGATGATGGCTTCAGGAGGGAGACATGGAAGGAGTTTGGGATGCGCATAGATGAGGAAGGCGAGACTTGTAGGCCACTTGATGATGCGCTTGATTACCCTCAACTGGAGACCAATTTTGAGCTGGGTATCTTAGCCGGACCGTATCTGGAGGATAGCCATACTTTGTCACCAGAGAGAGACAGGAGGAGCTCGTCGTTCTTATCAGTCTGGGTCTTGGTAAATCTGTAGCTCGAAGAAGGGATTGGCGGGGGTCTGGTCCCAAATAGACTTGAGGTCCTGCACCAGATCCTCTACCGCAGGGACACTCAGATGAGGTAGAACGCGGCGAGAGGAGGGCGAGGAATACGTCCAGAGACCATAAAGAACGGAGCCAAGCCAGTAGGACCCCGAGTCAGGGAATTGTGGAGAACCAGCCAAAGTAGATCAACTGGCAAGCCGTGGGGAAGATGGAAAACGGGAAGGAAACAAAATGGGACATTTGGAAAAACTGGTCTCACCACCCAGATGACAGTACTGCCCGAAGAGACAGGCAGATCGGTGATAAAATACATTCCACGTGGGCGACTGGGTATAGGCAACGGAAGAACAGTCCAGCCTGTTTGAGACAAGAAGCTTTGTGCGGACACAGGTCTGGCCACCAGTAGTACGAGAGGAGACCATGGTGGCGTTGCACCCAAGGGGGCCCAGCCTCATGGGAAGATGTCCCCAAGACAGAATCCTCTTTAGTAAACAGGTCTAACATATGTCTTGCCGAGAGGTAGCTGCCGAAGATCCACCAGAGCTGCAACAACAAGCTGGTCAGGAGAAATTATGTGCTGAGTGAGCCGTTTCTTTCTCCAACAACATTCGAAGCACGGGACAGGGCCACCTTGACATTCTTGTCAGATGGACGAAAATTGATTCAGCTAGTTGAAGCGGGAAAAAACAATGTCCACCGGGCCTGCTGGGATTCAGGCGCTGGACTGTCTGAAGGTACAGTAAGTTCTTATGGTCGTTATACACACTCATGGGATGGAGGGCTCCCTCCAGAAGATACCGCCATTCTTCCAGAACAAGTTTGATGGCCAATAGCTCTCTGTCTCCAATCGAATATTTCTCTCAGCTGGAGAAAAGGCTTGGAAAAGAACCCGCATGGAAATTCGGCCCTTGGGGCCCTTTCTGGGTGAGCACCGCTCAAGCTCCTACGAGGACACATCCACCTCAAGATGAAGGGCTTGTTAGTGTCAGGCCTAGTGAGTACTGGAGCCGGCAAAAGCGGACTTCAACGGAGAAGGCCTCTTCAGCTGAAGAAGACCAGGCACGGGTGGGCACCCTTTGGTGAGTGCCATGATGGGAGACACCAGAGTGGAAAATGCGGAATAAACTGCCGTAATAGTTCGCAAAACCAAGAAACCTCTGTATGGCTCGGAGGTCTTCTGGGCGTGGCCACTCTGGAGACCCTGTCGGAATTAATAACCGCGGAATGGAAGGCTGTGTTGGTGAAACTGGCATTTTTCCAGCTTGCATGAGATGATTGGCACAAAGTCACCAAGAACTTGATGTACGTTGTCTGGTGGGATATTCAAAAGTTGGAGAGTACACAAGATGTCATCTAAGCAGACCATGACACACTTAAGAGAAGGCCCGGAAAATGTAATTAACACGTTCCTGAAAGACAGCAGGGGCATTACCAGTCCAAAGGCATCACTAAATATCTCAAATGCCCATCAGGGTATCAAAACACCGTCTTGCACTTGTCACTTTTGTGGTATCCGGATGAGATTGTAAGCACCACAGAGATCCAAACTGGAGAACACCCTGGAACCACGCGGTGATCAAGAGTTCTGATCAATGGCAGGGGGGTACGGTTTTTAACTGTGATCTTGTTCACTAGTCACAGTATCTATACAGGACGTAAGGCTGTCCTTCTTGGTGACAAGAAGAAACCTGCACCAGCCGGAGAGGAGAACTTGCGTATGAAACCCCTCTGCAGGTTCTCCTTGATGTATTCGGACATGGCACGTCTCGGGAACAAAAAGCGGATGACAACATGACGCCTGGGAGGTGGCACCTGGAAGGAGAGCCACGGGAAATCATAGGGACGATGCGGTGGCAAAGTCTCAGCTTGTTTGTTTAGAGAAAACATCCGCAAAGTCCTGGTAACAAGTTTGGCCAGACCCTCCAGAGACTTGGAAGGCACAGAAAAGGTCCAGGACTGGAAGCGGTGCTACCATGCTCAGATATGGCATTCAGGGCCCAACGCAATCTCACAGTCTTCCAAGTGAGGGACCAAGCATGGAGGGAAGCCCAGTAAACCCCAACCGATGTGCCAGTCCGTTGCTGTTTTCCTGATCCATGTGCCAGTCCGTTGCTGTGTTCCTGATCCGAGTCCTACTGTGCCTTCCTGTGCTGTTCTCCCGCTGTCTCCTGCATTACTACCTTTGCTACCACCGCGGGCTAGTCGCACCTGTGGAACGACCTGGTGGCACCCCGCCGCAGCAAGACCATCCCGCTTTGCGGCAGGCTCTGGTGAAAACCAGGTGCCTCTTAGACTCTGGTCCCAGGTGTCGGCTAGTACAATCTCCTGCGGAGGTCCAGAGGATCCACAGACTCCCAGCCCTGACAGGCACAGTACGGAGGGAACTTTCTGCAGGGACAATATGATGGGGGCCTGAATATGAGGGACCTGAGGGAAACACAATGGGGGTAATTTACTAAGGGCCCGAATCGCGTTTTTCCATCGGGTTACCTGAATATTACCGTTTTGCACCGATTTTCCCTGAATTGCCCGGTGTTTTTGGCGCACGCGAACGGATTGTGGCGCATCGGCGCTGGCATGCATGTGACAAAAATCGGGGGCCGTGGCCATCGGAAAAACCCGGAGGATTCGGAAAAAACGCCGTATTTTAAAAAAAAATGTGTCGCTTGACACACACTAACCTGCACCCAGGCTAGCTTGGTGAACTTCAGTGAACTCCGACGGACTTCAGCGCAGCAGCGACACCTGGTGGACATCGGGCGCACTACCTTAATGAATCGCCGGAAGACCTGAATCCTCGATGGAGAACCCGCCACTGGATCGCGAATGGACCGGGTAAGTAAATCTGCCCCAATGTGAAAAGGAGATGGTGGGGCTCTAAGGGGGAAAACTATACTGTTTTGGGCTGGAGTAAGGGACAGGGCAAAGGGTGTTGCTTGGAGTTGCTTTGCTTTGTTGCTATTATTTTCATCCCCCTTAACCCTTTCAGGACCTGGCCCTTTTTGTTTTTTTCATTTTCATTTTTCACTCCCCATGATCAAAAATCCATAACTTTTTTATTTTTCCATGTCCAGAGCTGTGTAACAACTTGTTTTCTGCGTAACAAATTACACTTCATAGAGATGGTATTTATTATTCCATGGGAAGTGGGCAAAAAATTCCAAATGCAGTGAAATTGGTAAAAAAAACGCATTTGTGCCATTTTCTTGTGGGCTTGGATATTACGGTTTTCACTGTGCACCCCAAATGACATGTCTACTTTATCCTTTGGGTCAGTACGATTACGGGGATAACAAATTTATATAGGTTTTATAATGTTATCATACATTTAAAAAAATTAAAACTCCTTACAAAAATTCTTTGGGTTTTTTTTCCATCTTCTGGCCTAAAAATTTTTTATACTTGGTGTACAGAGCTGTGGGTGGTCGTTTTTTTGCGGATTTTGATGAGTTTACATGTTATCAATTTTATGACTGTACGACCTTGTGATCACTTTTTATAGAATTTTTAATTTTTTTTTAAATGACAAAAAAGTGCCATTTTCGACTTTTCAGACTCCCTAGGGTACTTTAACCGTAGGTTGTCTGTACGATCCTATCATATACTGCCATACTACAGTATGGCAGTATATGGGGATTTTACTCCTCATACATTACAATGTGCTGATAGCACATTGTAATGCATGAGTTAACCCGAAGTAACCTCAGGTTTTCGAGAGACCCGACGCTACCATGGCGACGGATCGCCGCTCCCCGATGACGTCACGGGGAGCGGCGATCCTTGAAAAGATGGCGGCGCCCATGCGGGAAAACACCGGATCGAGGGTGTTACCGGTAAGCCTTTGCTGCAATATGCAGCAAAGACTTACCGGCTATGGAGAGGGCTCAGCGCGTGAGCCCTCTCCATGCACCCTCGGCCGACCCATGACGTGCTATTACATCACGGGTCGTGAAGGGGTTAAAGGGAACCTGTCACCACATTTGCACCTATACAGCCAGTGACAGGTTCCTATGGAGCTCTATTAACTGACTAACACCCTTCTTTTAACTAAAAATTGCTCACTTACATCCACATAAATCACGTTTTATCTTATATTACCTGGAATCCTATCTTATCCTCCCCATGCCTTATGCCTCCCTACTTGTCACATTTTATGTCATGTGACCAGAGTGACATCATCTCAGGTACTTTAGCCTCTTAATAATAGCAAACTGTACCCCATGTATGTATCTGATCACATAAAATCACAGCGGCCTCCATGGACTTCTACTCTTCTCCATCCTCCATGGAGGCTGCTGTAATAAGGGGGCTTGTTTCACTGCCAGCCTGAGAGAGAGAAGAGTCACAGACATGAGTCAGAAAAGTACCAGACATGAGTCAGAAAAGTTAATTTGCATATCAGAAAACTTCTGTAATTAAGGTACAGTGCCCCACTGGCAGCTAATTTTAGGTAATATGGGGAGAACTTGTAACCCTTTATCAGCAGACATTGTTACTCAGGGTGGTCAAAATCTGGTGACATGTCCTCTTTAAGTTAATACTTTGTAGCACTTCCTTTTTCTGCGATTACAGCTGCAAGTCGCTTAGGGTAGGTATCTACCAGTTTTGCACACAGAGAGGCCAAAATTCTTGCCCATTCTTCCTTGGAAAACAGCTCCAGTTCAGTAAGGTTGGATGCAGAATGATAACAGCAGTTTTCAGCTCTTTCCACAGATTCTCTTTCAGGTCTGGACTATGACTTGGCCATTCTAACACCTGGATAAGTTTATATGTAAACCTTCCATTGTAGATTTTGCTTTAAGTTTAGGGTCATTGTCTTGTTGGAAGATAAATCTCAGTCCCAGTCTCAGGTCTTTTCCAGACTCCAACAGGTTTTTTTTCAGAATGGTCCTTTATTTGGCTCCATCCATCTTCCCATCAACTTTGACCATCTCCCCTGTCAGGCCCTGGTGTGTTCAGGGTGATGAGCTGTGTCACTTTTATGCCAAACATATCGTTCACTGTTGTGGCCAAAAAGTTGGATTGTGATTTCAAGTGACCAGAGAACTTTCTTCCACATGTTTGGTGTCTCCCAGGGGGCTTGTGGCAAACTTTAAACAATACTTTTTATGGATATTTTTGAGAAATGGCTTTCTTCTTGCCACTCTTCCATAAAGACCAGATTTGTGTACGACTGATTGTTTTCCTATGGACAGACTGTAGATCTCTGCAGTTTATAAAATGTGATCATGGGCCTCTTGGCTGCCTCTCTGATCAGTCTTCTTGTTTGAGAAGAAAGTCTAGAGGGACGGCCGGTTCTTGGAGGATTTGCAGTGGTCTGATGCTCCTTCCATTTCAATATGATCACTTGCACACTGCTCCTTAGGTTGTTTAAAATTTGTAAAATCTTTTTGTATCCATATCTGGCTTTAAACTTCTCCACAACAGTATCACGGATCTGCCTTGTGTGTTCCTTGGTCTTCATGATGCAGAACCCTGAGATTATCACAGAGCAGGTGTATTTATATGGAGACTTGATTACACACAGGTGGATTATATTTATCATCAGTCATTTAGGACAACATTGGATCAGTCAGAGATCATCAATGAACTTCTGGAGTGAAATTAAGGGGCTGAATAATATTGCACGCCCAACTTTTCAGTTTATTATTTTTTTACAAAAGTTTAAAATATCCATTAAATTTTGTTTCACTTCACTATTGTGTCCCACTTGTTGTTCATTCTTCACCAAAAAAATTACAATTTTGCATCTATGTTTGAAGCCTGAAACGTGCCAAAAGGTAGAAAAGTTCCAGGGGGATGAATACTTTCTCAAGTCGCTGTAATATGGCAGGTGTTAAATATGTATGCTGTATAACTATGCAAGAAATATAGTGCAGTCTCTTTGCTATTTTAGAGTGTCTTCAATGCACATGGTTTGATAGGGTGCGGCTTGGTATGTGTTCGGGCTTGTCAAAATATAGTACATATATGATTTGAAATATTCTGCGTATGCTGTCATAACTATGAAAGCTTTGAAGGCAGGACAATATAGGGGATGGGTTTGCCCACAAAATTTTCACTCCATGCCTTCCAAAAGCCCTAATTTTTGTGTTATGATGTAAAATTGGTAAGTGTGATGTCATTATCAGAATTGGGATGTCCTAGTTGAGCATTGTAATGTCATAGAAGGGGGTTGTATGTTGTGTTCATTACAAACGTACACATTCAGTACAATAAGTGCCAAGGGTGCTCCTGCAGCCCACGTCTTGGGTCGCAGGCACACCTCTCCATGGCGGTGTCCCGACCTCACTTACCTCTCCGCGTTCCTTCTCCCGTCCCGGCTGGAGGGTTCTCCCTTATAACACAGGCATATCAAGCATTAGCTGTAGCACTTAACAAAGGTGGCATATTATCATATATGGCTCATCCTGTGTACAGTTGATGCTATCTAAAGGTTAAACATAGGTAGCTTTCTCTCACTAATATATAAGGTTTCCCTCAGTACAGACTGACGTCAATGAGCAACTGAATGAAAGTAAAAAAAGCCCAAAAGGATCAGAATCCCCAGGAACGGAAGCACCAATGCTGGAATCCGGTAACTATTTGAAGGGGACTATACTATTTAACCTGTAGTCTGGTCACAATCTTCAAAACTAAATGTTTTCAACAGTCTCTGGATTGCCACCTTATGGCTGTAGGTGGAAACACAGATACCTTTAAACCCTTTTGAGGTTGTAAATCACTTTTTGACATAGAAACTGTGAGGGAACATATGTACACATTAAGCCAAAACAGTATTTGTGAACTCAGACAGTGATCATGACAAGAAGATATTTAGTGTCAAATCAGGGGGTCTTTGGATGGGCTACTTAATGGGTTGCCTATTCTTCTGAAATTAATAGTGGAATAGTGGCAAAAGTCTCAAAAGGGTTGTCTGATTTTTTTTTTAAAAAACTAGCAGGCGGGCAGGGGAGTTAAGTTTCAAAAAAGAAAGCTCCTCCTTCGCTCCTGGGGTCCTGCACCGTTGTCTCGCTGGTCCGTGCCCTGTTTGTTTACTGGGCCACGGACCAGTGAAACATCGACGCAGGACTCCGGGAGCAAGGGAGCAGGTGCGTACAGCTTTCTTTTTTTCATACTTACCTCCCCATCCCGCCTGTTAGTTTATTTTTTAATTAAATTGGACAACCCTTTTAATCTGCAAAGGTCCCACTCAATAAATGATTTACTCCCCCAACAACATATGCAGGGTATTAGTCCCCAGGTGCACAACCTTACATTGGTCAACACTGAATGGTCATCGGGGCCCTATAAGGAGATACCTATTATCCAGGTTAAAGTAAAAGTATATGTCAGCCTGTCCATTGAAAGGAAAAATCCATATAGATCTCACCTTGACACTTACCTAGTCGGGATGCTCCCTGATAAATTGCAAGCCCCACTTTTGTTATGGTCCTTTAGACCACACATGGCAAAACAAAGCTGTGGGCATTTTGCCCGTCACGTTATTATATGTGGCCCATGAGGTCACCGCCATAGCCAGATCTTCATTACAGCTCCTGCTTTGGCCCCTGTACTAGTACAACAAAGTTGATCCTGTGCTGTCCTTCAGATGTTACAACTAATGGTGTTGCTCGTTGTATGGGATGGGCGGTTGGTTTGGTGTAAGGGGCTTGGGAGAGGAGAAATAATTAAGAAATTTGGCAGGGCTGTATCTACAGCCCCTACTGCGCTAGGAGCTAAGCCTGAACATGCCCCCATTAAATGAAGATTTATTTACAACAAGTATCATGATTTGCTAACAGAAGAAATCAAGTATAAAACATATTCACCAATTCTAATCTTATAGACTACACCCAAATTCTTAAAAACAATTTCTGTATGTACCCAATTCCTGTAGACTACGACCCCGTGTGCCCCATTCCAATATACTGTAGCCTACAGTAACCCTGTTTTACTATTACCACTATGACACTATTTTAAAGTTAAATCCTGTGCTCAATCCGAATCCGTCGGATGATCCGACGACCCACCCCCCCATTTCTGTTGCACGAAAGCCGGCGCCGCTGAGCCAAAATCCGATCGCGTGCAACACAATCCCCTTCTAAATACCTGTCACACCTCCGACAAAAGTGCGATCCGAGGGACCTTTAGTAAATAAGCCCCGATGTGTTTAACAATCCTTGCATATGTAAGGAACAGAATGGAAGAAAAGATAATACTGATCCACATTTGTAACCAATATGTCCCCTGGTGATTGAGACAAATAAAATGCTATTATAGTGAGGAGGTCTAAACCAGCCATAACAGAGTGTGCATTTAGACAATATAGTAAGATAAAAAACACTTATGCAGCACTGCTAGGTAGTGTAAAACCTGTACACTCTCTGGTTACTTCCCCCATCCAAATAACATTCTGTGGAGGTGTTGGTTCAAATCTTAATACATCAGTGCCTTCTCTTTTTAAGAATGACATGGGGTAAATCAGGGAGAGTGCAGGTAATTTTGTCTGTAATATGGATATACTTACTCTACATGAGACACTATTTCAATTTGGTCTGAAGTAAAACAGCTTGTACAACGTCCAGTGGTGCTTGACCTTAGGTGTGGGGGCAGCTGGATTCCCCTGTTGCCTAAGTGGCTGTCATGATCGTGACCTGGTGCCAGAGTCATGACATGGGTAGCCTAGTCCAGGTGAACAGACCTTATCCATGCTGGGCAAGGACAGTGAGGGAATGCAAGAAGAGTGTCACGGATCGTGGGCACACCCGTGCCCCGCTCTGTGGCACTGTGCCCCCTGGCCCGCACTCACCTCTCCACGCTCCTACTGCCATCTCAGCTAGGCCGCGCATCCCCGCTCCCTAGGGCACCTGCGGGCCAGCACTCGAAGGTTTAAAGGGCAGTATTCCTGTAGATGGTAATGGAGTGCAGGGCAAGCATTTGTGGGGCATTTCAAGGGACTTTTGTTCACTATTCTCCCAATTACTAGGGTCCAAGTGATTTGACTGGTCAGACACATATCCCCTATACTGAGAATTGGGAATAAGTGTTTTATGTAACATAATCCTTTTAAATAGGTGTTTTAGTCCTGTTTTGGTAATATGGTGGTCCATTTACTTGGAATCAAAAAAATCAGCTTTCATAGGACATTGTGCAGATGTCATATGTGTTATGGGAACCAGACCTGGTGACGGGTTCTCTTTAAGTGTTCTCAGTTCTTCCTTCTCCTTATGTCTAGGGGATAGTCTGCTCTTACAGTTCACCCTGAGTGCATACGTTTTTCATTTATCACCCAAAAGGTGACAGAGGTTATTCTGTAAAATAGATTTCAACCCTTGGATTCAAGGTTGTGTTTGCCAATAAGATAAAATGTCTTTAAAGGCTGCCTACAACAGTAGATGTTATTGGGTGCATCTCCACCCACAAGACCATATGATCCCACAGTAGACATTTCAGCAATAATCACTAATGAAAAAAAGAAAGAAAAAAATATGATAAGGTCACAAATCATTAAAGATACTAACAATGAATAAAGTCCATTAGACATCAGTGATACTTATCCATATATGATCATTGGATGGTGTCTACAGCAAAGCACATTTTGATCGTATTTATGTATATGAACATGAAATGTATGAGGAGATACAACTCTGAGCACATCTTTTACTGTGTATGATGGAATATTCAATACACATTTTTAGGGAGGTTATATAATATATTCCTTAAAGCTTTCAGATCACTTGAGTCTCATGTAGCTGTAAAAAAGTTTCTCGTCACAGAGTTTCAAGAACTTTCTGTACATGTGCAGGTGTCAATGACAATATTATCTCACACATTTACAAATGTGACCTAAATATAGCTCTGTACACTGATATGTATCAACAACCTACACAAATGGCAATGAGTTACAATAACAATGGTGGAGATGTATTAAAATTGGCATGTAAATATGACGTAAATATTCTTTTTGCTCATGGCAACCAATTAGATCTCAGCTTTAAATTTATAAACAGATGTGGGAAAATGAAAGCTGAGCACTGATTGGTTGACATAAGCAATTAGAACAGTTCTTCTCTCAGTCACTTCTGATAAACCTCTCTCATTGTGTGCCATTCTTAATAATCCATGCACCAGACCGTGACATGCCAGAAGTTCCACTCCTAAGTAATTTCAGGGCAAAACTCATGCACTGGAATATGGCTTCATGCACAGAGCCATGTGCTGGGTCAGATCACGGCTGGGTAGAGGAAGGAGGTGGTTGGGCACTCCACACGCCTCCCCTATCCATAAGAAGCCAAGTGGCCGCAAAATGTCCTATATTGGCCATGGTGTGGTGAGACAAAGTGTGCTCACATCACCATGACCCAGTGTCATAGACCTGAAGGGAGGCCGTAATGTTCAACAGTTTGCACGGCCAGAACACGGCCAGAACACGGCCCTGCACACACGGCATAAGGCCTAAATTTCAGCTATAATGGAATTCTCAGGTCAGGCAAAAGGAAATTTTTGGGAAAAGGTGCTGTGCACAATGAAAAAGATTTAACAAAAAATTCTCAAATGCCTGACTATGCTCTAGGAATTGCTACTTTTTCATGCCTTGACCGCCTATATTTGTATACAGAGGCCGCACAAAATTTTTCTGTGCATTTTAGAGGAATATTTATAGTGGAGGAGAAGTAAAAAAAAAAAAATAGAAAAGCAAAAAAATGACATACAAGCATGACATACCAGTTGCTATTTAACCCTTTCAGGACTCAAAACTTCAAAACTTTTTTGTTTATCCATTTACAGAGTTGTATGATGCTTGTTATCCGTGGGACAAATAGTACTTTTTTAGTGGCGCCATTTTATATTCCATTAAAGGGGTATTCCGGGAATATGAACGTCTGACACAAAAACCCATGATGATATAAACAAATGAATACAACAATACTCAATGTCATTAGTCACAAAACGGAGCTTAAATAGTTTGATTTTATGATTTACTAAATTTTATGGCCTCTTTAAAGTAGGTAGAGTTATCACCAAGATGGCCACCACTGGAAACTACAGGTTCCATGATCCTTTAGTTCTCAGTAACTCCTCCTCCCTCTTATGCTCTGCTCCCAGTGATGATGTAACAGGTTTTCTTGCTCTGTTACCATAGTAATGATGTGTAACTGCCATCACCACAACACCGGCCATACTGGATGCACTGCAACCAACTAACTACAGCCAAACATAGTGGTGATCACATGACCTGCCCAGGCAGGTGCAGGACATGTGATGTGGACATGTGACCAGCGGCCATCTTCTGTTCTGCGACGGACCGCGCGGAGGAAATAAACGGACTGATTAAAGGGCCAGTAGCATTTTAATTCTTCATCACAGTGTATGTCATCAGCATTTTTCTGCTAAGGGAAGCAAAATTTTAAATAACAACTAATTACACATTAGCTTATATTTTGAGTATCCATTTGCATATGAATTATGCTTATTCCTGGAATACCCCTTTAAATGTACTGGAAAGATGGAAAAAAATGCCAAGTGCAGTGAAATTGACAAAAGAAAAATGCATTGGGCTCTGTTTTTACGGCTTTTATTGTGCATTTCAAATGTCGCCTCATCTTTATTCTTTGGGTGGGTACGATCATAGTGACACCAAATATATACAGGTTTTATTAAGTTTTAGTAGATGTAAAAACATTAACATCTTTTGTAAAAAAAAAACTGGACATTTTGCCAAATTCTAAGAGCACTGTTTCATTCGTCAGCGTACGGACCTGTGTTAGGTGTCATTTTTTGGACACACAAAAAATGTGCTGAAAATCGCACACTTGGCTTATACTCGAGTCAAAGAAAAAGTTAAAGAAAGAAGACCTGCGGGGGGCGCTAGAAAGGTGAGTTTTAAATTTGTTTTTTAGATGGGAGAGGGGGCTGATGGCTGCTATATACTATGGGGGCTGCTGGCTGATACATATTGTGGGGGTTGCTGGCTGCTGTATAATGTGGGGGCTGCTGGCTGCTATATACTATGGGGGCTGCTGTCTGCTATATACTGTGGGGGCTGCTGGCTACTATATACTGGGGGGTGCTGACTGCTATATACTGGGGGGCTGCTGGCTGCAAAACAAGGCAGGGGGATGCTGGCTGCTATATACTGTGTGGGCTGCTGGCTGCTATACTAGGGAGCTGTGACCAATGCATTTTCCCCCATAGACTTATACTCAATAGGTTCTCCCAGTTTTTAGTGGTAACATTAGGGGCCTTGGGTCAGCTTATACTCGAGTTTATATGGTATACAATATATTATAATGCGGTATATTGTGAATATACTGCTCCTCTATTATAGTCTGTCTGTTGGCCCAAGAGTCACATCTAGTGGCAGTCCATAGACATTCCTTTATGAGTATCAGAGTACTCATATATACTACAGGCAAATACTGATACAGAGATATAATGTACTGGCTTATTTATAGTGCAGTTTTATGTCTATGTACACAGTGAGTGAGATGACATAATTAAAAGTTCACACAGTTGCTTGAAACTGCACAATTTCTTAGCGCCCATTAGTCAGACCCGGCTGACCCTGTGTATACACCGGCCCTGGGAGGTCACTGATAGCACATGCCTATATAAACACCTGTAGCTGCAGTGAAGTTTTTAGGATCCAGACTGGGAATACTGTACTTCATTATGAAGTTCACAATTGTTCTTCTGTTGTTCTTACCATGTGTAATCCATGGAGCCAGCCTGCCAGAACCAAGTAAGAATTTTTTTATAAATCTTAACTTTTTGAATATTTTAGTCAATTTTTTTTAGCCAGCCATATATGGGTCTATGTAAAGTCTGTACTTGTTAGCCCATTTCCCAATGCATAGTGTTTCCTTGGTTCAGCATGGAGTATTACTAGGATTGGGTACTAAGTAGTTTCTTTTCTTATCAAATATGTTTTATTGGGTTTTTTAAACATTTTCTAGATAGTGAACAAAACATATGGAAACAGACAGGTACAGTATTTCTTCACACAGATACCAATGTCATTACAGGTAGTGTTTAACATTACTAGACTAGCAGTCTAGCTTCTGTACCATCATATATGGAACAGTAATATCTTACATGTAACTAACATAATGATGTTTAAAGGACATCTACCACCAGGATTAAGGATTGTAAACCAGGCACACTGACATACTGGTGTGTGCCCTCTCTGACAGGATGTGCTCTTCTTTAAGCTTCTCATACCCTTGTTTTTAAGAGTAAAAGCTATAAAAAAATGTGCAAATGAGCTTACGGGGCTCCAGGCTCCATTAACACCTATGAAACTTGGAGCCCCTCAGGCTCATTTGCCTAATCTTCAAAGCTATTTTTTTTGTAAAAAATCAGGGTATAAAAAGCTAAGAGAATAGTGAATCCTGCTAGAGGTGGTGGATTTCCGTTAACATAACACGTGTATAAAAGAACCTAGGAATAGAATAATTAGGAAATCAGGGGAGCAAGACTCCCAGGGTTTAATGTTGTACCAGAAGGAGGGGAGGGGGTAAGGTGGGAAAACAGGGATGCTGCCTAAAGGTGGGTGATGGTGAAGTTGGGTCTTGTGGAAGTTAACACATGATCTCTGACCAGGAAGTCCTGCTCTTTAGGAATTTAGGATAGCTGCGGTTGCTTAGTGCACACATTTCCTCCAAATGACATAGCTGTGATGTTTTATTCACCCAATGTGAGGCAATGTGGTTTTCCTATGTAGGGGATGACAGATTTTTCTGCTAGAATCATCTGAAACCATACAGTCTTATTGTACTTCTCACACCAGGGGTAGGGGATGAGGTTGAGGCATATAATCTGTGCATTCAGAGGAGACACAGGTGGGCAGAGATTTCATATGACAGATTTAATTATTTCCTAAAAAAGGCGGATAAGTGGGCAGTTCCACAAGATACAAAGGAGAGTCCCTTTACTTTGTTGACATCTCCAACACAAATCAGAAATGTTGTCATCATGCTTGTGTAGGACAATAGGGGCTCTGTACCACTTACTCACTAGTTTATAGCTGGTCTCCTGTAATGTGATGCATTAGGGGCCTGAACCGAACAAGCAGTCCAACTCTCTCTCACAAGCCTGTAAGAGACTTTGCATATGATCAGAGGGGCTATATAGAAAGAATTTGTATAGTGTGGACACTATTTTAGTAGTCAGGGAGGAGGTAGGTATCATTTTCTCAAAGCAGGTGAGATTCTGTAGATGGTTCCCTTGCTGAGTTATCAATTTAAAGTTTTTCGCCACAATGTGTAAGGGAATGTACTGATAATGTGGAGACCATTCTCGGAGTCAGTGGTGGAAATGCTCCATCTTCCGGACTCCTAGAAGTTAAGTAGTTGCTTTTCAACTGCAGAAATTACCTGTTCTCCATCATAATACACAGTATAGACATATAAAACAATGATTAGTATAGACATATAAAACAATAGGATCACTTTGGATCCCTTCTTACCTAGTCTGAAGTAAGTACTAAAAAAGTATTTGTTACCATGACATTGAGATCACAATATCAATAATGAATCATATTATAAATATGAAAAATGCTGCCTTTTAGTTGCCTGGCCTAGAAAAAAAAAAATAGAAATTCAAAAAAAAGTTCCACATCACACACAATAGAACCAATGAAAATGACAGCTCATCATGTAAAAACCAAGCCATTGAGCTGTCAATGGAAAATTTTTAATTTAGATGATGCAAAAACTATTCTGTGCAGTAAAAGATAAAGATAAAAGTAATAATTGGAAATAAAATAAAAATATATCCTCTCAACACAAAGAGTTCATAAAATGAAGTCATAATCTATAGGCACCCCAAATTTACACCATCAAAATGTGCTACTTAACTACTTAAAAATTGGTATAAGATCTTTAAATCTTATGGAGGTTATTTATGGGAAAACACAACCAAACACATTTTCCAGGTGTTTAATCAAATTAAAGTTATTAAAGTGAACTCTAACAGTTTCCACTTTATAGTGAACTTAGTTTTGACTACTACTTTTGTAGACAGTATAATGATTGATATCAATTTTAGATTTTTCTACCTTTTTATTTTATTTTGAAACCAGGGCAAGAAGTGTTTTCTGCCACTAATGCCGAGATTACAAGTCTGGCTGAACAGTTATTTTCCTCAGATGCAAACAAAGCTGTAGGTGGTGATGTGACATTAAGTCTGCAATATAAGGCATCTAGTACACAGACCAGCTCAGGAACAGACTTTGCCAGCCAAAGGTAAGCTGTTTTCTTTCTTTCCGTTAATTAATATTTATTATACCTATAAAAATGCTAAAAATACTTTTAGGATCAGGAAGTAAGAGTTCTCTTTGCCAATTAAGGCTGCATTGTAGACATTTGGAGACTTATAGCCATTGATGCTTCACTAGGGGATTCTAGGAAATATTTCCCTAAAACAATCTATACTTGGTGATGGTGCCCAGTTCCATTTCCAGCACCATTACATCACTGTGGAAAATGGCGGACAATGCCTACCCACAGGTCAGCTGTCATGCAGGAGGCCCCAACATCTGGAGCTAGTGTAGTCAGGAGGAGTGTAGTCAGGAACGGAACCAGGGTCACAACGGGAAATCACAGTAATAGCACAAGGCATCAGACACAGCTTTCTCTAAGGCACAAGGCATGAAGATCCGGCTGGGTGTGATGGAAGAGGCAAGTTTAAATAGCCTTATGGGAAAATGGCCAGTGCCCATTAACGATGCGCTGGCCATTTAAATTTCCAGGGGCTGGTGCGTGATGCACGCGCACGGACCGTGGATGGGAATCTGGAACAGGGAGAGGTGAGTGGCGCCGACGCCACGCCTGCGGGCACGGGTGAGCCTGCGACCTGTGATATGGGTTGGGGGAGCACCTCTGACAGCATATATATATATATATATATATATATATATATATATATATACACACACAGGAGATACAGACACTACCAATATAGAAATATACTGAGCACTAATGGTGATGATAAAAATAAAGTATTTATTCAGTACACTTTAAAAATAGAGCACAAACATAGGTGAAACATTTTTGCATTGTCATATTTTGTAGATTTTTTAATAATTGCTTTTCACATTTTTTGTTTTCTCTTTTCACCAGCTCCATGCTCAGCAAACTAATTTGTATGTTCCTTATCTGTTACATGTGTATTCATTATACTGCACAGGTTATTCTATAATATCGCATTGTAGCTAGGAGAGATTTCACTTGTCTAAATAATCATATTTTTTGCACTTTTATTTCTGATGGGCAGGAATTGTATCTACAATACTGCATAGTTTATCACGCAACACGAAGCTCCATTCATGTAACCGAATGGGGAATGGGGGGAATATGGGCACCTTCTATACAGTTCCCATTATTCTCTTTTATAACAAATATAAGATAACAGAAACTATTAGCCCTATTGTCAAATTGATGGCTGTACAAATAAGGTCTCTCCACACTGGACTAAAATCAGCCGAATTTTACATTATTTATACTGGTGAAATGTGTGATAAATCCCCAGCTGAGTATATAATAGATGTATATTGGTAAATTACCTAATTATCCCGCCCCCCATTACAAAAAACATAAAGTAAAGTGGACAACCCATTATGCATAACATAGCATATTATTTTATTATTATACAAATAACACAATCCAACACCTCAGGAGGCAGCGTGTAGCACTTATGCTGGGGTTGTTTCCTCTGCCTTATGTTCATTTATGGAAAAAAAATGTATGTTTTCTTCGTCTTATAGCCTGTTGCTTCAGCTCTTATAGAGCCTACTGTATTTTTTTAAATTAAAGTATAACAGGGATTTAATATACACACACAGTGTCATCATTCTCAGTAATTATTCATATGAACTCCACTTATCAATATTAACCTGAACTTGAGTTGCTGTACTCAAGAGATGCGGGACCCTTGTACCTTCAAATAAATGGAGAGGCAGGTCACCCATGCAAGGCTTACAGTATTTTTCGGACTATAATGTGCGCCGGATGATAAGGCGCACCATCAATAAATTCCTGCTAAAACGTCTAGTTTCATATATAAGGCGCACCGGATTATAAGGCGCATCTGATTATAAGGATGAATGACCAGCAGTTGGCAGACCTGTGCACAGTTCAAGGCAGTGCGTAAGCACGGTTAATATATATGGCGCCTTTGTGCGCCTTATAGTCCGAAAAATATGGTACATTTTTAATGGACATTATGGGAGAGTTTTGCTCTGCTATCTCTTGCAGTTCAATAGAAGTACTTGCCACTGCATTCATTATGGAACAGAAGATATTCCCCCTCCTCCCAGTGTTTGGTAGGGGTAACTTGATATTACTGGAAAATCCTATCTGCTTTGCTGGAACTGTGTCACACTGTAGAGTTGTATTAGGCTATTTTAATGGTAAATCGCTACATGTATACGTACAATGAAGCCTTAATATAACAAAGTAAAGGTTCATATAAATATGGGTCACTATATACCACTAACTATTTATTGCCATTTTTCCCACCAGGCTTTTCAGCTACGTGAATGAGGCAAAACTCTTTGCCCGTCCAACCTTTTCTCGCTACATTGCTCTGCTTGACAATTATGTAAAAACCACTGGGACAGCGGAGTCAGTGCCCACCGGCGAAATCACAGAACAGAATGCATTTGTAGATGAGATCTTCAGGACCACCGTGTTTAGCAGGCTCTCAAGCTTTTTAGTCTCCAAAGGTAAATTCAGCAGTGACCTGCACCCACAAGCCAAGCCTAAGTGACCATGAGGTGGCACATAAGGCATTATACCCCATATGAGGGGGTCAGTACTGTCAATAATACATTAGTATTGGAGACCAGATACACAGTTTTCATTGTGCATTTGCTTGGTTACACCTTTTCTTGTGTTCTAGTCTTGGCTACAACTTGGGTTGACACTAATGTTTGGAAACTATCATTTATTTCTGTGATTGTCCCCACATACAGGTTATTACACTTCTACTGATAGCTTTAAGGCTGACTTTAAGGAGATGTGGTTTGGCCTGTACACCCGCACCAAAGGACCCTTGGACTCATCAGGCTTTGAGCATGTCTTTCACGGTAAGAAATGGCATTTAAAAAGATCTATAAAAACTAGTAAGCATTCCCACATGTATTGGTGAAGTGTAAAGAAAATTATACATACTTTTGCTACTTAAAAAGCCTTAAAGTGTGGTGTGCGTATGTATTCATCCCCAATACTTTATAGGACAACCTTTAGCTGCAATCATAGGTCTCCAAACTGTAGGGATTGTCTCCACTAGCTTAACAAATCTAAAGGCTGGACTTTTTGCCCATTTTTCTTTGCAGTATAGCTCTAGCTCTGTCAGATTGGTTGGAAAACCTTTGTAAACAAAAGCTTTGAAGTCGAGTGGCAGAATTTCAATAGGAGTTGGGTCTGGACTGTGACTGGGACATTTAAACACATGAATATACTTTGATGTAAACCATTCCGTTGTAGCTTTGACTTTATGATTGTTGTCCTCCTGGAAGATGAACCTATGCCCCAGTCTCACGTAAGAACTCTTTGCTCTGCTTGACAATTATATAAAAACCACTGGAACAGCGGAGTCAGTGCCCACCGGCGAAATCACAGAACAGATTGCATTTGTAGATGAGATCTTCAGGACCACCGTGTTTAGCATGATAAACCATTCTATTGTATGCCCCAGTCTCACGTCTTTTACAGCCCCTCAGAGGTTTTCTTCTAGAATTGCCCTCTACTTGGCTAAATCAATCTTTCTATCAACTTTTGACAGTCCCTGCTAAAGCTAGGTACCACCAGGCTTCACAGAGGGGATGGTGTGCTCAGGGTGATGTGCAGTGTTGGCTCTTCTTCACACATTTGGCATTTATGCCACAAAGTTCATTTTTGGTTTCATGTGACCAGAGCCCCATCTTCCATTTGTTTTCTGTATCCCATACATAGCTTTTTGCAAACAGCAAATGGTGTTTCTTCTAGCTTGTTTTCAAAAATAGCTTTCATCTTGCCAGTCTATCATAATGGGCAGATTTGTGGAGTACACGACTAATAGTTGTCTTGTGGACAGACTCGTGAGCTGTGGATCTCTGCAACTCCTCTAGAGTGTCCTGGGCATCATGGTGGCTTCTCCTTGTCTGGGCTGTCAGTTTAGGTGGATGGCGTGGAAGGCTAGCAGTTGTGCCATTAACAGATGATGGCTTGAAGAGTGGCTTGATGAGATGTTGAGAGCTTAGGATATTTTTTTTAAAACCTAACCCTGTTATCTCTAACCCTGCCCACATTTTTTTCAAGACAAAATGAGGCTCGGCATTGTGTGTGGCCTCGAAATGCCTGTCTGACCTCCCTATAATGCCTCGGCATGCTCCTGATGAAGATTGTCTACTGAGAGATCTCCTCCTAGACTTGGACTAAAGCATCCACCAACTCCTGGACAGTCTGTGGTGCAATGTGGCATTGGTGGATAGAGCGAGACATGATGTCCCAGATGTGCTCAATCAGATTAAGGTGTGGGGAACCGGTCCCTAGCTTTAATGCCTTAATCTTGCAGGAACTGCTGACACACTCCAGCCACATGAGATCTAGTATTGCCCTGTATTAGGAGGAACCCAAACCGGTCATGCTGAAGGATATTGCAGGCAGCAGATTGCTCTCCATGATGTCTCCAGACTCTGTAACATCTGTCACATGTGCTCAGTGTGAACTTGCTTTCATCTGTGAAGAGCACAGAGTGCCATTGGCGAACTTGCCAATCTTGGTGTTTTCTGGCAAATGTCAAGTGTCCTGCATGGTGTTGGGCTGTGAGCACAACCCCCATCTGTTGGATGTCGGGCCCTCATACCATCCTCATGGAGTCTACTGCTAACCGTTTGTGCAGACACATGCACATTTGTGGCTTGATGGAGGTCATTTTGCAGAGCTCTAGAAGTGTTCCTTCTGTAAGCAGAGGTAGCGGTCCTGCTGCTGAGTTGTTGCGCTCCTATGCCCCCCTTCCCGTCTTCTGGTGTACAGACCTGTCTCCTGACAGCACCTCCAGCCTCTGGACCCTGCACTGACAGACACAGTAAACCTTCTTGCCACAGCTCACATTGATGTGCCATCCTGGATGAGCTCCACTAACTGAGCCACTTGTGTGGGTTGCAGAGTTCATCTCATGCTACCGTCTCATGCTACCACAAATGTAACAAAAACATCAGCCAGAAAGCATTGGTACTAATAAGTGGTCTGTGGTCCCCATCTGCAGAACCACTACTTTATTGAGTGTGTCTTGCTAATTGCCTGTGAAATTGATCATCAATCAGTGTTGCTTCTTAAGTGGACAGTTCAATTTCAGAGGAGTTTGATTTACTTGGAGCTGTAAAGTGTTCCCTTTATTTTTTTGAGCAGTGTATATACATTCCACACTTTTTAGTTTTTAATTTGTAAAAATTTTAAAATCATGTAACGTTTTTTTTACACTTAAAAAATACTTGATATTTTCTGCTGCTCTGTCACATCAAATATTATTGAAATACTGTACATTTAAGTTTGAGGCTGTAATGTTTAAAAATGAGGACAAACTCAAATGTTATGAATACTTTTACTACCCACGTCAGATGAGGAGATGGAAATTTGGTCGGCCCCTTACAAAACACAGCTGCTATGTAGCTCAATGTTCACATGAGCCGTTGCACCCACCAGGTCACTGATCATGTTATCGTTTATTTGGAAAAGGTGATATTTACAACCTTGAAAATTCAGTCCTTGGAGTTTATTTGAGTGGAAAAATCAGGGATAATGGAAGTGTTTATTCAGTGCTCATTTCTTGCTGTTTATACTAGCAGCTTTATATCACCATGATGGTTGACTTTACTGTTTATAAGAAGAGATGTCAACCCAGTTGAATGAGTGTCAGAAAATGTGCGTGTCCCTTTAATAAAAGGGTGTGGTATACAGGCAGTCCTCTGATTTAACAACACCCCACTGCAATTATAAAGTATACCTGTTCCGACTTAAATTCTTAAATTCAATTTAAGAATTGCCTGTAATAGTCGAGTGAAGTGAATAGGACTGTAATATCAGATATAACCAATAGGAGGCACTGTTTTTTATTTTTAAGAAAGCCATGTATGTAATTTACAATTTAGGACAACCCCTTTAAACAAATAAATATGAACAATAGGGAACACTAGTGACCCTTGTTTGCAGCCGGTGTGTTATCAATAAGTGAGGTCCACTTACACGCCAATGACAGCATAAAAGACTAAAATAAATTTTGAAAGGCTAAAAGAATTTTTCTTCCGTTGAATACTAGGGTATATTGAGCACAAAAGCGTATTGTTTTTGGGAACCCATGGTTGGTTGTAATAAAAAAGATTGCCTGAGCAGCAAACATGGGTCGGCTCAAAAAATGAACGGCTTGGGGAGTGAGGTTACATAGAGAGCTGTAGTACTACCTTGGTTGTACGCATAGAGCCTTTACAATGCTGTATATAATGGTGTTAAACAAGGCATGTTATACCATATGGCTAGTCTGTAGCATTATGCAAATGATCACTATATTTTTGCATTATGCATGTAATCTGGAACTTTTGAGTATAACTTCAAAGAAGAATGTTACTGACCTCTCCTCCCTGTACACAGGTGAAATCCACGGTGGTAAGATATCAGGATTCCACAGCTGGGTTCAGTTCTACCTGCAGGAAAAAGCTGGACAGATCAACTACCTGAGTTACAGTGCAGATGGCCCAGTGAGTACTTCTTGTCTGTATACATATAATGCCACATTACCTACATGGGATTAAAAGACATACCCAAATAATATTAACAAAATTTATAACAACAAATTAACACTGATACCATGTGTTACTTGGATAAAAATTTGGCCACAGCCCTTATTTATTAACGTTAACCATAAAACTTTGTGAAATTAAATTCAAAGCAATACTCAAAGCTCAGCCAAAGGCTTGAGCCAGAACTATTTACTATGCAAATTCACTTTATAAAGGCAATTTTACCGCAGCTTACTGTGACAGTAAATTGACAAAATTCTCAGCGGGAGATGGGAGGATGACATATTTTTTGATCTATCTATCTATCTATCTATCTGTTGTCTTTTAAAGGAAACTATAACAGAAACCTTTGTTGCAAATGTAAATGTAGTCTAAGCTTTAGATGTGGTGAAGATGATTTTACAACAAAATACACCAGGGTTTTGTTGTAATCGATGCCACAGTTTTACAGAAAAAGAGGCATGGCCATTTAAAATTGGGATTGACCTAAGTTTCTATCCTGTGCACCAAAATTTTGCTACCTTGTGTGTAAACTTAGATTACCTATAAGAGACGAGACTAATCATAAATACATTTTAGATGCGGGTCCCACTTCTAAAAACCTTCCCGAACTTTCTTGATAATGGGGGTTGTCTGACACCCTTTCTGTGGCCAGGCTGAACAACAGATTTGCAAAGTATTCACATGTCTATACTCTCGTCTAATTTCAATACCCCCATAGACTTCAATTGGGATTGGCTGAGCATGCACACAGCCTTTTGCTGCCTTAGACGAAAATTTTTTTAATGCACCCCCTTCCCCTGGCCATCTACCCCTGACCTCTGCTATATGCACCCCAATAAATATATAGACAGATCTTAAAGTGCTACACTTTTAGCAGAAAATACTGAAAACGTTACTACATTTGATAACATCCCCAGAGCCTTACAGGTACACTGTTACTGACACTACCCGGGCTGTCACTCCCTCTAACACTACTAGGTCAGTCAGTGACCCAGACATTAGTGGCAAATAGTACCTTACAGATGCCGATCTGCTCCTTCAGGAAGAGGACTTCATCATGACTTCTCCCGGCCATTACTTCTGATACCATCCCCAGATGTCTTCAGCTCTGTGTCTCCACACTGGGCCAGTATAAATACCACAGTCACTTACAGTATAATGTACCAACACTGCGCTTCTAAATATATATAACAACAAAACTGACCTTCACTGCCTGCCACGTATAAAACATCCATTTGATTGTCTTGTATATATAATCCCCTGGCATTAGTTATAGCATGTACAGAACTCCTATTTATTATATATATACTGAAAGCCCTGTAGTGATTACATACAGCTCCCACTAATTAATATACAGCCCCCATAATAAAGAGCGTTTGTATTTCGTTTTGAAACCCAATATAAGCGCATCAGACAAAACACTTCACCAAATGCATATGTATGCAATATTTATATAAGTAACAACAATTAGATTAACAATGTGAAACACATACTACCTCTTATAACACTCCGATCCGTTGCTGATGTGTTTTGCCCCATTTGTTTGCATTCCATTTCAAAGCCCAAAGCAAACGCATCATATGAATAGTATATTGTATTCTCTAATTAATATATAACACCCTGTTATTATTAAGTTAGCCCCCTCCTAATTTGTATACAACCCCTAATGATTTTATATACAGCACCACCCTGACTTATGTATAAATAGCTTACCCCATATATAAAACCGCCTCCAATTAAATAAATATCTGGCCTCATATGTAGATCCCGTCCCAGTTTAAGAAAATATTGGGCCCCATATGTGAATATCCCCCCTCCAGTTTAATACATTTCTGGACCCATATGCAGATTCCACTCCCCCCAGTTTAATAAATATCTGCCACATATACAATCCCCCCTAGTTTCTGGCCCTATACACTATACAATATATAATAAATATCTGGTCATTTAAAAAAATAAAACTAATACTTACCTAGATCCAGTCTGGGCTCTGTGGTCACTGCTGTCCTCCACGTGGTGCATCTGCCAGCTCTTCTGCCGGGATGCCGCTTCTGTGTGGAGACATAACCTTGTGGGGAGATGTGACCTGGCATAAGAGCCGGAAGAAGATGAGAGTGGAGAAGACATCCAGGTAATAGCTGCTCTGTATATCAATCACATAAGTGACACAGACACAGATGCGATTGATATTTCTGATGGGCAAATTGGACAGTCATGGGCGACTGAATAGCCCACATTAGATTAGAATATTTTGCCGCCCCAAAAAGCACTCTGCCAACTGCCGCCTGAGGCATAAAGGTCATCTTGCCTCATAGCAGCTGCGGCCCTGCATGCACAGCAAACTCTTTCCTAGCCTCATGAATAGGTGTGGGTCTAAGAGGACTCATGTCACACTGATTATTTTTACTGTTTTTCATTTTTAGTGGACAAGTTACCCCGATGTATATGGCTTCCAGTTCAAGTGGTCTACATACCTTAAAACCTTGGGGTCGATGTTTATTGGAAGCAGTCCTGAGTTTGAGTTTGCTGTGTACACCTTGTGTTACATAACTCGTCCCGATAGTCTGTGAGTACATTATGTCTCTGTGTTGCCTATTTATAGATATATTATATGACTGTCTTTCATTGCTCTTCTCATAATATGATATTGTTTAATTGTTTAGGTGCACACTCACTGCTGGTGGACACACTCTCAAAATACAAACATACACATGGGCCAATTCATCCTATGGAAATGGCAAGAGATACGTGGCATCTGCCTATCCAGTCGTCTAGAGTCAAAGCTTTTCTCTTGAAATAAAGTCTACCTTCAGCAAATATGTTGTCTGGTGTTATTTTGTTTTAGTGTTGTACATCATTGCTTCTACCTGTACCAGAATCACATGGATTGTGGGAAATGTTGCCCTGGTGGTTGCCAAATCTGATGGTAGAGAAATAAGAGGAATGGTAAAATAACTGGGTAGCCTGATAAGGGATGGATTGGAGCAGAGCAAGTGTATTAGAAAGTGCACCACAGAAGAGTAGAAGTGGACCTGCCACCAGATGTACAATGACATAACTTGGTTGCCTCTGTGCCCCTGATCATTTTGGAGTTGTTCTCGTAATTTGTCCAAGTGTTGGAAAGATTTCATCCCCAGTAGTTTATATGTGCCGGGGGCTGGTAACATATTTTTTTTTAAATTGCACCTTTGCCTGTTACAATAAAAGCATGATGGGTACAAAATATATATTATGTAACTTTTACTTATAGTCAACTAAAAGCCCCTCTCTGTTCAAGGGCCTTATTCCATAAAACATGTATAGCATTACCTCTACAATTATGTTAGATAAATATTAATGCAGGGGCGGTAGATGTAGGTACATCTAATCAATGATGTATATTTATCCAAAACTATACACTTTGGGGGATATTTATCATATGCCGGCACTTGTGCGTCCCCCTGCTGCATTTTCGCAGCACGATACATCAAGAGGCTTCACCCTTTGGATGTATTGGACAGGGAACTGCCCTTTGTTTATTCTGCGCCAGTCCCTGCACATTTGAAAAGTTGCCGGCAGCAGCGAGTGCGCACTCCTGGGCGGCCGCACCCCCCCCTTCACGCCCCTTCACGCCAGTGAGATTGGGGCAAATAATCACAAGTGCAATCAGTGGGGCAGAGGCCCTGATAAATATGCCCCATTATGTAGAAAATGGAAGGATCTCACCAATCCCAGGTTCCGTCAAGATACCTATTGGTCCCTATAGTTCGTAGCCCTAAGGCTACATTGACACGAACGTATGATTTCTCCAGCCGTATATACGTGACGTTTTTCATCCGCATGAAGCACGTATGTAACCCGTATTTTATACGTCCCCATAGACTTCTAGGGCATACGGAACTGAAATGCGGGAGAAAATAGGACATGCTCTATATTTTTATACGGCCAGTATACGGTACGGTACGGAACGGAGTTAACAAAGGCAATATAAATGGTCAAACGTATTGTCCATTGAAATGAATGTGGCCGTATGTAATCCGTAAAAAAACGGTACGGATACGGACGTTTTCATATGGCCGTGTGAATGTAGCCTAACACCCACATGTAATTGATCCTGTCCTTACAAGGACAGTTCCAGATAACTTACCTACTCTAACAAGACCCTAACTAGTAGTATTTCTTTCCCGCAGTGTCATTCCCGACGCATTTCCTCCTTGTCCCAAGGATTCATCAGGGGGTCCAAACAATTGGTGTTGGCATAGCATTCCCAGGTATTTGTGAGAGTGTGGCAGTGGCCAAACACTCATTAGAAGCCCGGCATATTTGCCTGTTAGTCTAACATTGCTGCACATAGTGCGGTTTTCACTGTTTTTAATAAATGTGGGCCAACGTTTTCATATGGATAACATGCAATGTACAAAATTAGGTCCCTGTAATTTTCACTCTCATTTTCCCCTCTCCAGTAGCTGATTTCTATTATAGATGGTCATTCCCAGACTAGGGATAAGAAGTGACATTGAGTTTTGTAAGTCTTTAGTTTCCAGGCATGCAGCTGTTTTACTAATAAATATTGCATAAAAGTGAACTTTTTACTGATGTGTCCGCTATAAACATTGTCTTGTAGATGTCCTTAATTAGCTAGTGGACTGTTTATATCAGTCTCGACCACACAAACTGTATCTGTATGAGAATTATTCAGCTCCGACAATTACTTTATATTAAATTGCAGAAACATCTGCAATGTGTTCTTCACACATAGGGGCAGATTTATGAAGTGTCTGAAAGTCAGAATATTTCTAGTTGCCCATGGCAACCAATCACAGTTCCCCTTTAAAATATTCATGAGCACTGGGAAAATGAAAGCTGAACTGTGATTGGTTGCCATAGGCAACTAGAAATATTCTGACTTTCAGACTGCTTGATAAATCTGACCCATATTGTTCTTCACATACTATTGTGAAGAACGCCGTTCGGCACGCGTGTCTTCCGATAACTTAGTAGATGTACGGAACATCTGCAATGTGTTCTTTACTGTGTTCTTTCAATGTGTTCTTTCAGTGAAAAATGCTCGAGTCTCGCATTGACTTCAATGGGGTTCGTTATTCGATACGAGCACTCGAGCCACTGGAAAAGTTTGACCCGAGTAACGAGCACTCTCTAGGTAACACATATATTATTGGGAAAAAATACTTCCTGACCACAAATTCTTGAAACATTCTGTATTAAAGGAAATCTACCATTTGTTTTTATGCATTGTGATCCAAACATACATTGAGAATGCTGTAGCTACACTGATGCAGAAAGATATCTTGTTCAATCAATAAACCGAGTGGTTTTGGTCAAAAAACAATTAGAAAATTCAGGACTTTGGGGAAGCTGGGTTCAAACCGTAGATAAAAGATCTGCCTGAATTGTCCAGACAGGACTAATAAACCTGAGCAGGATGACTCATACACAGCACCTGGGCGATGGTGCAGCGTTTGATTACTTCTGGCTGTCAGGGACAACACAGTGATAACATTTTCTCAGCTTATGCTGCCCAGGACAAGGCTGAAGGGTAAGAGGAGAACCAGCCACAGAGCCTCATTATCATAATTTTATAATTGTTTTTCCAGCAAAACCACTCAGTTCATGCATGAAACAAGATATGTTTCTGCATCAGAGTAGCTACAGCATTCTCAAGGTATGTTTGGTTCATAAAGCATAAAAGAAAATTGTAGATTTCCTTTAATAAAGTTGTCTTATTATTATTTTTTTTTAATCAAGTTGTCTTTATTTAAGCAAATACATACAAACCATTAACTGCATACTGTACATATAGCTGTGACATAAGTGCATATTACAGAGTATAATGTCTTATTATTAAAGATGACCCCTTTACCAACTCCAATCTCCATGTCCTATCTGTTTCCCGTGTACAGAGCGTTACGGTATTGCTCCGTGCGGCCATTGCCATCTATGGGTAACGTGTATACGGCCACAAGCTTGCAGCCGTATATATAGGTCCCCCCGAGGATCGTGTGTATGCAGCCTTAGGCTAATTTCACATGAACGTGTCCGCCGTTGAGCGCGACTCACCCCCTCCCCTTTCCACAGAGAAACAGGGCACACTGCGCCGTATTACGGAGAAAGGTAGGATATGTCCTATCTTTTCCCCGGGTACGGAATAGCCCATACGGCACCGTACCCCCGTTACCAGCGTATGGGGAATGTAAAAGCGACGTATATACTTCAGCCATGTGAATGCAGCCTTAGGGTGATGCCACACATGGCGTTTTGAACCCGTTTTTGGTTCGTATTTAAGCAGTCCGTTAAAGCAGCCCGATTGAATAACACATTTTTTGAAAACGCATCCATTTTTGACAGGTTTTACCAATTATCTTAATTAAAATTGATCAAAAACAGATGAATTTTCAAAAAACGCATGCGTTTTTGGACGGACTGCTTAAAAAACGGACCAAAAATGGGTTCAAAACATCACGTGTGGCATCACCCTTTTAGTCCGTTTTTAAGCATGCGTTTTCAGTCCATTTAAAAACGCATCTGTTTTTTGATGTTTACAATGTGTTTGGCTGCTTTGAAATTGTTTATCTTAATAGACAATAAACAATAAAAAACTGATGCGTTTTAACCGGACTGAAAACGCATGCTTAAAAACGGACCAAAAGCGCCACGTGTGGCATAACATGGTGCGGTCACACGTTGCAGTTACAACTGCATCGCTATCAGTTTTGAGGTGGTTTTAGGTGCAGTTTCTTATTTTAATAAGTGAAAGACATAAACTGAATGAGTGAATGACATTTGTGGAGCAGGTTTCCCCTTCAGAATCGAATTCACCTGTTCAGTTCATGTCTTTCACCTGTTAAGTTAACAAAACTGCACCTAAAACCACCTCAAAACTAATTGTGATGCAGTTTAAACTGCAACGTGTGACTGCACCCTTAGCAAAAGTAATATTTTGAGGGTAAATGCAAGGATATAGAGCAGTGGTGGGGAACCTATAGCACTGTTGCCAGAGGTGGCACTCAGAACCCTCTCTATGGGCACCCATGCCATCATCCCCTGCAGAGTTTGCCAGACAGGACTCAAGGCCTCTTGCAATCCCAGGCAGCCCAGGACCCTAGAAGCAGTGGCGTAACTTGGAGAGGCTGGGCCCCATAGCAGATTTCTACATGGGGCCCCCTCCCCCCCCCAAAAATATATACATAATTAGGCTGCATTCACATAAACGTGTACCCGCCTGGCTATAGCGTGGCAGGCACATGTCGGGCGCGCTGGAGAGGAGGAGAGGTGATAGCGGCTCACCCCTCTCCATAGAGAATGGAGCCGCATTGTCGTTCTTACGGCCATACATATTTCAGGCTCTATCTCTTTTGCGGCCACGGCTCGAAACAGTGAGTACTCGTTGTGCTCACTGTACCGAGCCCAGGCACTATAGACACATATGGGGGAAGTACCGTATATACTTGAGTATAAGCCGACCCGAGTATAAGCCGAGACCCCTAATTTTACCACCGAAAACTGGGAAAACCTATTGACTCGAGTATAAGCCGAGGGTGTAGTATACAGCCAGCCCCCATGTAGTATACAGCCAACCAGCCCCCATGTAGTATACACCCTTCTCCTGTGTGGGGCAACATATCGCAAGTGCTATCAGTGGGCAGAGGCCCTGATAAAATATGCCCCATTATGTAGAAAATGGAAGGATCCACCAATCCCAGGTTCCGTCAAGGTACCTATTGGTCCCCGTAGGTAGTTCGTACCCAGGCTACATTCACACGAAACGTATGATTTCTCCAGTCCCGTATTTACGGGCCGTATAACGTGACGTTTTTCATCCGCATGCAGCACCATGTAACCCGTATTTTACGTCCCATAGACTTCTAGGGCATACGGAACGAAAGGATCGGGAGAAAATAGGACATGCTCTATATTTTTATACGGCCAGTAACGGTACGGTACGGAACGGAGTTAACAAGACAATATAAATGGTAAAACTTATGTCCAATTGAAATGAATGTGGCGTTTGTAATCCGAAAAAAACGGTACGGACACGACGTTTCATACGGCCGTGTGAATGTAGCCTACACCCAATGTAATTGATCCGGTCCTACAAGACAGTTCCAGATAACTCTAACAGACCCTAAACTAGTAGTATTTCTTCCCACGTGTCATTCCCGACACATGTCCTCCTTGTCCCAAGGATTCATCAGGGGGTACAAACAATTGGTGTTGCATAGACATTCCCAGGTATTTGGGGTAGTGTGGCGTGGCCAACACTCATTGAAGCCTGGATATTTGCCTGTTAGCTAACATTGCTGCACATATGCGTTTTTCACGTTTTTAATAAATGGGGGCCAACGTTTTCATATGGATAACAAGCAATGTACAAAATTAGTCCCTGTAATTTTCACTCTCATTTCCCTCCCATCTCCAGTAGCTGATTTCTATTATATGGTCATTCCCAGACTAGGATAAGAAGTGACATTGAGTTTGTAAGTCTTTAGTTATCCAGGCATCCAGCTGTTTTACTAATAAATATGCATAAAAGTGAACTTTTTACTGATGTGTCCGCTATAAACATGTCTTGTAGATGTCCTTAATTAGCTAGTGGACTGTTTATATCAGTTTTGACCATACAGCTGTATCTGTAGGAGAATATTCAGCTCCGACATTACTTTATATTATATTGCAGAAACATCTGCAATGTGTTCTTCACACATATTGTCTTCACATACTATTGTGAAGAACACCGTTCGGCGCGCGTGGTCTTTCCGATAAGTTAGCAGATGTACGGAACATCTGCAAGTGTTCTTTACTGTGTTCTTCAATGTCTTCTTTCTCTTCAGTGAAAACATCTGCAAACATCTGCAATGTGTTCTCTTTAGTTGCTCTCATGCTGTGTTCTTTCAGTTAAAAATGCTCGAGTCTCCCATTGACTTCATGGGGTTCGTTATTTCGATACGAGCACTCGAGCATCGGTAAAAGTTTGACCCAAGTAAACGAGCACTTGACATTTTATTGCTCGCTCATCTCTAGTTAACACATATATTATTGGGAAAAAATTACTTCCGACCACAAATTCTTGAAACATCCTTATTAAAGGAAATCTACCATTTGTTTTTATGCATTGTGACAAACATACATTAGAATTCTGTAGCTACACTGATGCAGAAAGATATCTTGTTCAATCAATAAACCAGTGGTTTTGGTCAAAAACAACATAGAAATTTAGACCTTGGGTAAGCTGGGTTCAAACTGGCTTCCGTACATAAAAATCTGCCTGAATTGTTCAGGACAGGACTAATCACCTGAGCAGATGACTCATACACAGCACCTGGGGGATGTGCAGCGGTTTGATTACTTCTGGCTGTCAGGGACACACAGTGATAACATTTCTCAGCTTATGCTGCTCAGGACAAGGCTGAAGGTGAAGAGGAGAACCAGTGACAGAGCCTCATTTCTATATTTCAATTGTTTTTCCAGCAAAACCACTCAGTTCATGCATGAACAAGATTGTTTCTGCATCAGAGTAGCTACAGCATTCTCAAGGTATGTTTGGTTATAAAGCATAAAAGAAATTGTAGATTTCCTTTAAAAAATTGTCTATTATTTTTTTTTTAAAGCAATGTCTTTATTTAACAATACATACAACATTATTCTGCATACTGTACATTAGCTGTGCATAAGTGCATATTACAGTAGTAAATGTCTTATATTATAGATGACCCCTTTACCAACTCCAATCTCCATGTCCTATCTGTTTTCCGTGTACAAGCGTTACAGTATGCTTTGTGCGGCCATTGCCGCTATGGTAACGTATGCGGCACAAGCTTGCAGCCGTATATAGGTCCACCGAGGGTCGTGGTGTATGCAGCCTTAGGCTATTTTCACATGAACGTTGGTCCGTCGTTGACGCCACTCACCCCGCCCCCTCCCACAAGATAAACATGGCACATGCGCCGTATTATGGAGAAAGATAGGATATGTCCTATCTTTTTCCCCGGTACGGAATAGCCCATACGGCAACTGCGCCCTTTACCAGTGTATGGGGAACGTAAAAGCGACTATATACTTCACCATGTGAATGCAGCCTTAGGGTGATGCCACACATAGCGTTTTGAACCCGTTTTTGGTCTGTATTTAAGCAGTCCGTTAAAGCAGCCCGTTTGAAAAACACATTTTTGAAAATGCACATCCATTTTTGACAGGTTTTACCAATTATCTTAATTAAATTGGTCAAAAACGGATGAATTTTCAAAAAACTTTTTTCAAAAACGCATGCATTTTTTAACGCATGCGTTTTTGGACCGACTGCTTAAAACTGACCAAAAATGGGTTCAAAACATCACGTGTGGCATCACCCTTTTAGTCCGTTTTTAAGCATGCGTTTCATTCCATTTAAATAATGCATCTGTTTTAACGTTACCAATGCGTTTGGTCTGCTTTGAAATTGTTATCTTAATAAATAAACAGGTTCAAAGCAGCCAAACGCATGGTAAACGATAAAAACGGATGCATTTTTAACCGGACTGAAACGCGCATGCTTAAAAAAGGACCAAAAGCGCCACGTGTGGCATAACATGGTGCGGTCACACGTTGCAGTTACAGCTGCATCGCTATCAGTTTTGAGGGTTTTAGGTGGCAGTTTCTTATTTTAACAAGTGAAGAATAAAGTGAATGAGTGAATGACTTTGCGGAGCAGGTTTCCCCTCAGAATCAATTCACCAGTTCAGTTCATGTCTTTCACCTGTTAAGTTAACAAAACTGCACCTAAACCACCTCAAAGCAATTGTGATGCAGTTTTAACTGCAACGTGTGACTGACCCTTAGCAAAAGTAAATTTTGAGGCTAAATGCAAGGAATAGAGCATGGGTGGGGAACCTATGGCACTGGTGCCAGAGGTGCACTCAAACCCTCTCTATGGGCACACCGCCCGCCATCATCCCACCAGCATCAGTTCGCCAGACGACCAAGGCCTCTTGCAGTCCCAGTGTAGCCCAGGAAGCTACAATGTAACCAAGCTTTTTCTCCTTCTTTCTACGTCTTGGTGTCTTCAGGCTTTAAAATTTAAACATGTGACAGAGCAGGGAGTAATAAGTTACTGTTTAAATTGGTGCACCTCGGCACAATATGGGTTTTGGATGTATGTTGAGCACTCTGCCTCTAAAGGTTGCCATCACTGAATATAGAAGGAAGCAACATACAAATAAGACATGTAACAGAAAGCATCAGCGGAGAAACTACAGTATCACAAGCATATTATTACACAACAAGATGTGATGAACCTATACTCTATATCCTTTAACTACTCTACTACATAAACTACTCCACCAAATAATCCCTATACAATCCCGGTTACATCTGGATTCTTTGCTATCCATTTTCCCAGCGAATCTTCCTTCAGTGTCCTGTTGGTTTTGAAAGGTAGTTTGGTTACTATCCTTCTATGTTTTTAATGTCTTGTCTTGGTTTTATGTTTGTACTGTGGAGCAGGTAGGGAGTTTACTAGAGTGTTGGATGACATAGAAACGCGTGGTTCAGGCCCAGGCTACTACACATCATCTTTTTTATAGCCCGCTATAGACTGACCACAAGCGGTTTTTTTATGCACTTTGCACTTTTTATTGGAATATGTATTAGAAATAAAGACGTAATCTTTTAACATCTCTAAGTTTGGACGCTGGATTAATTGCCACGATTTCTTCAAACGTTTACTACCCCAGGATAGGCCAGGAAGGTAGGCAGCAACTGTGAAGGGGTATAGCCTCAGAGCACACTGGGGGAGATTTATGATTAGGCGGCTCCTTGGGACAGTTCTATAAATGTTCTATAAATGGCCCTTTATAAATGTCCCTTCTCCTGTGTGGGGCAAAATATCGCAAGTGCTATCAGTGGGCAGAGGCCCTGATAAATATGCCCCATTATGTAGAAAATGGAAGGATCCCCCAATCCCAGTTCCGTCAAGGTACCTATGGTCCCTAGTAGTTCGTACCCTAGGCTACATCACACGAAACGTATGATTTCCCCAGTCCCGTATTTACGGGCCGTATAAACGTGACGTTTTTCATCCGCATGCAGCACATTGTAACCCGTATTTTACGTCCCCATAGATTCTAGGGCATACGGACGAAGGATCGGGAGAAATAGGACATGCTCTATATTTTTATACGGCCAGTATACGGTACGGTACGGAACGGAGTTAACAAGACAATATAAATGGTAAAACTTATGTCCAATTGAAATGAATGTGGCCGTTTTGTAATCCGAAAAAAACGGTACGGACACGACGTTTCATACGGCCGTGTGAATGTAGCCTAACACCCAATGTAATTGATCCGTCCTACAAGACAGTTCCAGATAACTCTAACAGACCCTAAACTAGTAGTATTTCTTCCCACGTGTCATTCCCGACACATGTCCTCCTTGTCCCAAGGATTCATCAGGGGGTACAAACAATTGGTGTTGCATAGACATTCCCAGGTATTTGGGGTAGTGTGGCGTGGCCAACACTCATTGAAGCCTGGATATTTGCCTGTTAGCTAACATTGCTGCACATATGCGTTTTTCACGTTTTTAATAAATGGGGGCCAACGTTTTCATATGGATAACAAGCAATGTACAAAATTAGTCCCTGTAATTTTCACTCTCATTTCCCTCCCATCTCCAGTAGCTGATTTCTATTATATGGTCATTCCCAGACTAGGATAAGAAGTGACATTGAGTTTGTAAGTCTTTAGTTATCCAGGCATCCAGCTGTTTTACTAATAAATATGCATAAAAGTGAACTTTTTACTGATGTGTCCGCTATAAACATGTCTTGTAGATGTCCTTAATTAGCTAGTGGACTGTTTATATCAGTTTTGACCATACTAGCTGTATCTGTAGGAGAATATTCAGCTCCGACATTACTTTATATTATATTGCAGAAACATCTGCAATGTGTTCTTCACACATATTGTCTTCACATACTATTGTGAAGAACACCGTTCGGCGCGCGTGGTCTTTCCGATAAGTTAGCAGATGTACGGAACATCTGCAAGTGTTCTTTACTGTGTTCTTCAATGTCTTCTTTCTCTTCAGTGAAAACATCTGCAAACATCTGCAATGTGTTCTCTTTAGTTGCTCTCATGCTGTGTTCTTTCAGTTAAAAATGCTCGAGTCTCCCATTGACTTCATGGGGTTCGTTATTTCGATACGAGCACTCGAGCATCGGTAAAAGTTTGACCCAAGTAAACGAGCACTTGACATTTTATTGCTCGCTCATCTCTAGTTAACACATATATTATTGGGAAAAAATTACTTCCGACCACAAATTCTTGAAACATCCTTATTAAAGGAAATCTACCATTTGTTTTTATGCATTGTGACAAACATACATTAGAATTCTGTAGCTACACTGATGCAGAAAGATATCTTGTTCAATCAATAAACCAGTGGTTTTGGTCAAAAACAACATAGAAATTTAGACCTTGGGTAAGCTGGGTTCAAACTGGCTTCCGTACATAAAAATCTGCCTGAATTGTTCAGGACAGGACTAATCACCTGAGCAGATGACTCATACACAGCACCTGGGGGATGTGCAGCGGTTTGATTACTTCTGGCTGTCAGGGACACACAGTGATAACATTTCTCAGCTTATGCTGCTCAGGACAAGGCTGAAGGTGAAGAGGAGAACCAGTGACAGAGCCTCATTTCTATATTTCAATTGTTTTTCCAGCAAAACCACTCAGTTCATGCATGAACAAGATTGTTTCTGCATCAGAGTAGCTACAGCATTCTCAAGGTATGTTTGGTTACAAAGCATAAAAGAAATTGTAGATTTCCTTTAAAAAATTGTCTATTATTTTTTTTTTAAAGCAATGTCTTTATTTAACAATACATACAACATTATTCTGCATACTGTACATTAGCTGTGCATAAGTGCATATTACAGTAGTAAATGTCTTATATTATAGATGACCCCTTTACCAACTCCAATCTCCATGTCCTATCTGTTTTCCGTGTACAAGCGTTACAGTATGCTTTGTGCGGCCATTGCCGCTATGGTAACGTATGCGGCACAAGCTTGCAGCCGTATATAGGTCCACCGAGGGTCGTGGTGTATGCAGCCTTAGGCTATTTTCACATGAACGTTGGTCCGTCGTTGACGCCACTCACCCCGCCCCTCTCCCACAAGATAAACATGGCACATGCGCCGTATTATGGAGAAAGATAGGATATGTCCTATCTTTTTCCCCGGTACGGAATAGCCCATACGGCAACTGCGCCCTTTACCAGTGTATGGGGAACGTAAAAGCGACTATATACTTCACCATGTGAATGCAGCCTTAGGGTGATGCCACACATAGCGTTTTGAACCCGTTTTTGGTCTGTATTTAAGCAGTCCGTTAAAGCAGCCCGTTTGAAAAACACATTTTTGAAAATGCACATCCATTTTTGACAGGTTTTACCAATTATCTTAATTAAATTGGTCAAAAACGGATGAATTTTCAAAAAACTTTTTTCAAAAACGCATGCATTTTTTAACGCATGCGTTTTTGGACCGACTGCTTAAAACTGACCAAAAATGGGTTCAAAACATCACGTGTGGCATCACCCTTTTAGTCCGTTTTTAAGCATGCGTTTCATTCCATTTAAATAATGCATCTGTTTTAACGTTACCAATGCGTTTGGTCTGCTTTGAAATTGTTATCTTAATAAATAAACAGGTTCAAAGCAGCCAAACGCATGGTAAACGATAAAAACGGATGCATTTTTAACCGGACTGAAACGCGCATGCTTAAAAAAGGACCAAAAGCGCCACGTGTGGCATAACATGGTGCGGTCACACGTTGCAGTTACAGCTGCATCGCTATCAGTTTTGAGGGTTTTAGGTGGCAGTTTCTTATTTTAACAAGTGAAGAATAAAGTGAATGAGTGAATGACTTTGCGGAGCAGGTTTCCCCTCAGAATCAATTCACCAGTTCAGTTCATGTCTTTCACCTGTTAAGTTAACAAAACTGCACCTAAACCACCTCAAAGCAATTGTGATGCAGTTTTAACTGCAACGTGTGACTGACCCTTAGCAAAAGTAAATTTTGAGGCTAAATGCAAGGAATAGAGCATGGGTGGGGAACCTATGGCACTGGTGCCAGAGGTGCACTCAAACCCTCTCTATGGGCACACCGCCCGCCATCATCCCACCAGCATCAGTTCGCCAGACAGACCAAGGCCTCTTGCAGTCCCGTGTAGCCCAGGAAGCTACAATGTAACCAAGCTTTTTCTCCTTCTTTCTACGTCTTGGTGTCTTCAGGCCTTTAAAATTTAAACATGTGACAGAGCAGGGAGTAATAAGTTACTGTTTAAATTGTTGCACCTCGGCACAATATGGGTGTTTGGATGTATGTTTGAGCACTCTGCCTCTAAAGGTTGCCATCACTGAATAGAGAAGGAAGCAACATACAAATAAGAATGTAACAGAAAGCATCAGGCGGAGAAACTACAGTATCACAAGCATATTATACACAACAAGATGTGATGAACCTATACTCTATACCTTTAACTACTCTACTACAAAACTACTCACCAAATAATCCCATACAATCCGTTACATCTGGATTCTTTGCTATCCATTTTCCCAGCGAATCTTCCTTCAGTGTCCTGTTGGTTTGAAAGGTATTTGGTTACTATCCTTCTATGTTTTTAATGTCTTGTCTTGGTTTTATGTTTGTACTGTGGAGCAGGTAGGGAATGTTACTAAGAGTGTTGGATGACATAGAAACGCGTTGGTCAGCCCAGGCTACTACAATCATCTTTTTTAAGCCAGCTATAGACTGGACCACACGTTTTTTTTATGCACTTTTTATTGGAATATGTATTAGAGAATAAAGACGTAATCTTTTAATCATCTCTAGTTTGGACGCTGGATTATTGCCACGATTTCTTCAAACGTTTACTACCCCAGGATAGGCCAGGAAGGTAGGCAGCAACTGTGAAGGGGTATAGTCCAGAGCCCACTGGGGAGATTTTTGATTAGGCGGCTTCTTGGCCAGTTCTATAAATGTTCTATAAATGGCCCTTTATAAATGTTCTTATTCTCTAAACGTGGGAGATTTATCATTGGTTTTACATCAAAAGTCGCAGGACATACACTAACAGGGGGCTGGAGTGAGTATGTGACTTTTTAGAAAAAAAGGCACATATTCATGAATGTGCATGGCGTTGCACTAGCAGTAGTTCTATGATTACACCAGTACAGTGAAGTGGCGGGAATAGTCCTGTGCAACTTTTTAGCTGTAAAAACTCACAAAAAAACTCTGATTTTTTAATACCACAAAACACATTTATAAATCTCCCCCAGTGCCTCTATCTGTGTCAGTAGTCCATTCCCTGACCCCGCATAACAGTCCCACAGTGAATCAACCAATATAAATACTAAACCACCATTAAAGGAAATTTACAATCAAAATCCATCATGATACTTACTCATAGATCCAAGTACTGTGACTGTGGTAATCTTCTTTTATTTATCATCCATGACATCGATCCTTGTAAAATCAACTTTTAAAATTATGCTAATGAACTTGAAGGACTACTAGGGGTGTTACAGGAGTCCCTCTGTACTGTAGTTTCAGATATTAGACTATCTCCCCCTACCCCTCTGCTCTGCTCTCTCAGCACGTCCCCCTCCCTTTGCCTGATATAAACTCACTGCATCATAAAAGGATGTTTCAGCACACAGTGGGAAGAGGAAGTGCTCCTAACAACCACACTTGCCGCTCAACATTACTGGGGAAACTTTTTGTTATAAGAACTAGAAATATCACAAAATTATGAATTTTACCAGAAGTGAAACACCACTTGAGTTATGATGCTTTTTTTTTTTTTTTTACAAAAAAAGCTGTCACTGTTTAGGGTCTGCACCAAATCAGGCAACTCAGTGATGAGTTAGGCTACATCAGTCTTTTGCCGAACCAGATTTATCACATTGTCTGATGCTGGATGATAAATCTGTATCAGTTATCACTTATCTAATCTGACCAATCTCCCCCAAGAGCTGTTGGTTCGGATGCACACTGCTTCAGACCTAAAATCTACACACTCAGAGTGACTGAAATTATGATGGATTCCCAGAAACAGACCAAATACTTAAGAGGTTGTCACATCAGTGCTTTATAAAAAACCCCACCTTAGTCCTCATGCACACCAACATTGTTTATGTCTGTATGCTACTAGTTGATTTTACAAATAGCACAAAGACAAATTCATGTACATGGGCTCACAATGCTGGCTGTGGTTTACATGGATCTGTGTGAGCAATCTCTCCGAACCACAAAACAAACAGCAGTAAATATTGTGGTCAATAGCATGATTCCTTAGATGGACCCAATGATTGGTGAAGGCTAAATATTTAAAGGTTGAAGCAAATCAACCCCTGCTTCTCTTCACCTGGATCCCGGCACTGTCCGCCCCTAAGCTTGACATGCCAGGATCACCTAGAAAAGAAACTTATAATTAGCAGGACGGAGCAGGGACAAGATGTCCAGTACTCCGAGCTGCAAATTATGCACGCCCACGTCCCTCCCTCTGCCATGAAGGTGAAGTTACATGAGGGACATGAATTCATGCCTCTGGTGTGATGTCACCTCCCTCTCCCATGCTCCCAGCATTCATATGGAACAATAGAAGTGAGGGCTCTGCACACAAGAGCTTACAGTCTATGAGGATGAAGGAAGTGACACGAGGTAAAAGAGACTGTGTAATGGTCCAGCCATTCTTTATAAGAGAAAAATATAAAATCATTTTATACATAAAAATTCTGCTGCTTGAACCAGCCATCAGCCGCCATCTTATTTACAGGGTCCAAGGTGAAAGTGACTGCAGAGAAGCCTGGAGCTTGGTATATACTCACCGGCCACTTTATTAGGTACACCATGCTAGTAACGGGTTGGACCCCCTTTTGCCCCACCACCACCACCAGCCTGAACCGTTGATACAAGGCAGGATGGATCCATGCTTTCATGTTGTTGACGCCAAATTCTGACCCTACCATCCGGATGTCGCAGCAGAAATCGAGACTCATCAGACCAGGCAACGTTTTTCCCCTTCTGGCACCAACAACCATGCCACGTTCAAAGGCATCAAATCACCTTTCTTCCCCATACTGATGCTCGGTTTGAACTGCAGGAGATTGTCTTGACCATGTCTACATGCCTAAATGCACTGAGTTGCCACCATGTGATTGGCTGATTAGAAATTAAGTGTTAATGAGCAGTTGGACAGGTGTACCTAATAAAGTGGCCGGTGAGTGTATACCACATACTATGTCCTCTCATATTACTACACTATACACCACATACTCTGTTCTTTTAACAAGGATCATCTTACCTCAATAATAGTACATAAAAATAAAGAGTTATAGGTCCCCCCTTACCACCGTCATGTTCCCCCTTCGCCTATGGCTCCGCTGTTGTCAATCTGCACAATGAAAAGAAAGTTGACACATTTTGGATGGAACATCGTCCTTGGTTGTAACATGGAACATTGAGGCACATTTACTCACCTGTCCGCGGAGTTCACCCAAAGTGCATTGTTCCGGCGATAATGCCCTGTGCCGCGATTCACTAAGATCGTGCACCCGATATCCTGCATGTGTCGCTTCTCTGCTCAGGTCCCCGGAGTTCACCTTCTTCTTCCTGGTGTATGTAAGTGCATTGTCTTGCGACACAGTTAATTACCCAACGAAAGTGCGGCCGCAGACCCTTAGTAAATAGGACGGCACGGTGGCTGAGTGAGTAGCACTTCTGCCTTACAACGCTGGGGTCCTGGGTTCAATTCCCACCCAGGTCAACATCTGCAAAGAGTTTGTATGTTCTCTCCGTGTTTGCGTCGGTTTCCTCCCACACTTCAAAACATACTGTTAGGTTGTTTAGATTGTGAGCCCCATGGGGACAGGGACCAATTTGACATGCTTTGTGCAGTGCTGCGTAATCTGTGTGCACTGTATAAATAAAGAATTATTATTAAGCCCCATTGGGGCACATTTACTTACCGAGTCTCCGACGCTGATTCGGGTCCGGCCGGGATTCACTAAGGTCCGTGCGCCGATATCCACTAGGTGTCGCTGCTGCGCCGAGATCCACCGGAGTTCACCTTCTATTTCTTGGTGCAGGTAAGTGCATGTCAAGCGACACTTTTTTTCTTAAATAGCGCGGTTTTTCCGAATCCGTTGGGTTTTTCCGACGACCACGCCCCCCCGATTTACATCGCGTGCAAATCGGAAATCGTCGGGATATCTGACGGAATCACGCAATTCGGACCCTTAGTAAATGAGCCCCAGTGTGTTGCTTTTCATTTTTCTCTTTATGGAATAAAGCTTGAATGTTTTTTGCAGTTTCGCCGGGCAACCCCCTTCTGATCCTCCCAAACATGATGTTTGTAGCATTTTAATGGAAGGCAGAATTTTTTTTTTATTATTTTGATACTTGTGTTTACACAGTATATACATATATATATATATATATATATATATCTATGTATGCACAGTATATTTATTTTAAATCTGCAGGCTTAAAAACTGTAAAATATAGAAATGTTTCCTATGTTTTGGTCAAGTAATGATATAAAACATACATTTTATTATGGTTGACCAGCATAATGACAGAAACTCAAGGCAAACACCTTTTTAAGGTAGGTTTGAATGTGTTTTTCTTTTGACTTTAATTTTTCCATTTTTATTGTCTACTAGAGATGAGCGAGTATACTCGTCCGAGCTTGATGCTCGTTCGAGTATTAAGGTACTCGAAACGGCTCGTTGCTCGGACGAGTATTTCCCCTGCTCGAGATCGAGCATTTAATTAAAAAAAACACAGTGAAGAACAGTGAAGAATAGAATAAAAACAGTGAACACAGTGACCACAGGATCATTTAAGTGAAAAAGACAGTGAAGAACACAGTGAAGAATAGATTACAGATGTTCGGCACATCTGCTTACTTGTCGGAAGACACGCGTGGAACGGGCAGCACGGGGGAGACATCGGGCAGCACGGGGGAGACATCGGGCAGCACGGGGAGACATCGGGCAGTGCGGGGAGACATCGGGCAGCACGGGGGAGACATCGGGCAGCACGGAGAGACATCGGGCAGCACGGGGGAGACATCGGGCAGCACGGGGAGACTTCAGTGGAAGAAGAGCAGCGGATCCCGGGACAGCGTATCACCCCGACAAGTAAGCAGATGTGCCGAACATCTGTAATCTATTCTTCACTGTGTTGACCATGTCTACATGCCTAAATGCACTGAGTTGCCGCCATGTGATTGGCTGATTAGAAATTAAGTGTTAACGAGCAGTTGGACAGGTGTACCTAATATAGTGGCCGGTGAGTGTATATCCGCTGTTTGCCGGATAACAGACGGGAAATAGGACATAGGATGGATTAGTAAAGGGAGAGTTGATGTTTCATGCAGTTAGCGAGTGTGATAGGCTTGCCTAAAAAGATGGGTTTTAAGAGCACGTGGGAGCTTTGGAGAGTAGTGGGTATTAGTCTGAGAGTCCATGGAAGGGCATTCCTAATTTAGCCTAATGTATGAAATTCCAGTGACTATATGAGGATGAAGCATGAAGTTTTGATTATATTATCATAAAATGAGCCAAAGATGATAAGGTTATGACTGAAATGCTCATTGACATATGGATCACTTGGATTTTTTATCTCTGGTTTTGATATCTGTGTGTTGACAAAGGCTTTTTCAGCGCAAACATGATCATAAAATGTCTCACACTCAAAATCCAAAGTCAAATGAAAGTGACTTTGGATGTAAAGGTTTGGCTGTAAATTTTCACTGTTCTTTCAGAAACATAAGACTATTAAACAATTTTTTTCATTTTAGAATTTGTTTTTTATTTGAGTATTTCAAAAATGGAAAATTAGATTGAAACCTCAGTAATGAAAGCATTAAAGAAACTGTCTTTTGAGAGTCTAAGAAATCGAAACTTCTTTACGTTGCGTGTTTCTGTTTAGGAACTATCCACAGAATGTTAAAACAACAGTTTATGAAGAAACACTGGAAATCTTGTGAAACAAAGGAAAAATAAAGTTGACAAATTTTAACAGACTCTTCCTGTTTATAATAAATGTTTGTCTACTCTTTTGGGAAACACAGGGTTAGTTATGTATGTACCAGCCCCATGAGGTCACAGAGACAAAAGCTCTATAAAAGACATGTGCTTTTAGGGAGGTCGGAAGGATTCTAGTTGCAGATTCTACACCATGAAGAGCACTTTTGTTCTGCTGTGGCTAGTACCATGCATAATTTGTGGAGCTAATCTCCCGGCAACACGTGAGAAACTTGATTATTTCTTCTTTGTGTGGATGTTCAGAATAGATAGATATCTATATTTAACAAAATATTTATTTGCAATTCTCTTTGTATTAACCTAGCATAGAACTTAACTTGTATGCAATGTACAGTATAATAAAACATATTGTACTCTGTTCTACTTAAACTCCATTATATTGAATCATTTGTATTTGCAATATTTATATTTAAAAAGAGATGAATGAAAATTCTTTCTTGGTTATCTATTGAGATGAAAGCAGAGGCTGTAGAGAGGAATAGTGAAGTTCTTTACTTGGGATAAGTATATATTACAGAAGCATGTACAGAATATTTCCTTTATACTTTTTCTCTGTAGATTCCATACCTAATTTTGGGATAAAATACTGTAAAGTACAAAGCGGAATACTGCCATTTAATACTCTAAATAAAATGCAGAAGTGTTAGGCTACATTCACACTACTGTATGGAGGACGTATATACGACCGACATATATACGGCCGATACACGTCCTTCATAGACAGCAATGTGACTATGGCGCCCTATGGGAGCGGTACGGTGCAGAACACGTGCGGCACTGTACCGCACTGTACCCAGGAAAAGATAGGACATATAATACGGCGCCGTGCGCCATGTATCTCTATGGAGAGGGGCGGGGGTGTGCTGCGCTCACCTCTTCCTCCTCTCCCCGTACACTGCCGTTGCCCGCTTTGGTCATGGTAAAGAAATTTACATATTTTAATGAAATTCCGGAGATCTCTATCTTAGTGAGGCATTTAGCATCATTATATGAGTGATCTACCAGACCCCCAACTATAATATATTGTTAATAGCACTGGTCTCTAAATATGGAGAAAAATATCTAATGGCCATCCTAAGGCTTCAAGGCCCAGGTTGTTCCATATAATTAAGTTCATTTTAGTTGTGTACATAGTCATAATAGAGATACTACAGAGGTACATTGGGCCTTTACTGGAGGTTTTGGTAAGCATTTTATCCAGCAGAGAAAACATTTCTTAAAAGACACTAAATTGTATTCCTATAGCATCATATTGTATCTCAGTTGCCCATGTATCAGTTATGTATACACTGATGAGCCACAGTTTCAGCTGTTCTAGGCAACCTGATGACGGTAGCCACATATTACATCTTTATGATCACTTTCTTGGTTGTCTCCTTCTGCATTCTCGTCTATGCTGGCATTGAAGAGTGAATAAATGTGATGAACATATAGTTTCATAGTTAATACAGTTGAAAAAAGACAAATGTCCCAAATGTCCATCGAGTTTAATCAAGGAAACAATTCTAAATGATAACATAACCAACAATGTTACTTAGACGTTAAAAGGCATCTAGGTCCTTCTATAAGCTCTCTGCTGTTCCTGCTGTGGCCAGCTCCTGAGGCAGGCTATTCCACAGATTCACAGCTCTTACAGTAAAGAAGCCCTGTCTCCTCTGGTGATAAAACTTTGTTTTCTTTAGACAGAGACAGTGCCCCCTTGTCTTTTGATTTGATTTAAACTGGAACCACTTTCCACCATATTTTTTGTATGGACCATTCATAAATTTACATAAATGAATCATGCAATTCCCATTAGGGAGCCCGTATGGAAGAACATAGAAAACAAATTCATCATATATGTATCTTCATATTTTTTTTTTTTTTTGACACAATATTTATGTAATTCTATGCACAAAGTTGGTCACACCACATACACTAACAAATAATAAATATAAGATGATCTGTGCTCTTGTTATATGAAACATTTAAGATCCACTTCTACCATGTTACTTTGCTGCTCTACCAGGACCTTCCTGGCCAGGCTGAAGTCACAAATGAAGACCATGGGACATATTTATCATACGACCACGCTCGTGCAGCGGCGTACGATTGCCCTCCCGCTGCATTTTTGCAGTGGCATACATCGAGAGGCTTCTGCCTTTGAATGTATCGGGGCAGGCGGCCGCACAGCGTTAATTCTACGCCAGGCCATATGAAAAGTTGCTGGCAGCTGCAAGTGCACCAGCATGGGGACAGTAACGCCCGTGCTGGCCACGGTCCCCGCTTGGCCGGCCGCGCCCCCCCCCCCTCATGCCTCTTCACGCCCTACTGGCATGAAGGTGGTGGAGAGGGCAAAATAATCGCAAGTGCTAGCAATAAGTGGCGCAGAGGTCCTGATAAATATGCCCCCATGTCTCCCTGTCTAGTTGTACACAATTCACTAAGCACTTAGTGGTACTGAGGTCATTCATCTCTTGTTCTGTTGCCCACGGTCCAGGTATCTTGTAAATATGGTATTGAATATTCTAGACTATACTGTAATGAGCTGCAGTAGATATTGTGCTATGGGAGGCTGTGGTAAAATACCGACTTTCTATGTCAATAACACTTTTATCCCTTGGGTGACAGAGAAATCTCCAACTTCACAGTTTGCTGCAACTAATGATGAGATTCAGAGTCTGTCTGAACAGCTGTATGTGGATGATGTGAACAGAGCTGACAGTGGTGACATTATCCTGAATATTCAGCACAAGCTACCCAGCTCCCAGACTGGCACAGGGACCGACTTTTCTAGCCAAAAGTAAGCAGACAACATGGTGACATATTGTAGTGTTTTGTATTACACATACATAACATGTATAAATGTATTATTTCTAGGTATTATTCATCTTTTATTCTATTTCCTTTCATATAATGTTATACACAGTCCCTTTATCTCAGGTTCTAATGCTAAAGGACAAATCTAATAAATACATTGTCACTGAAAAATTTTCAGATTTATTATGGAAGTGAAATAATGACCTATGCATAATATTGTAGATAGAAATAATAATGTTCCTACAGTATCCTACCCTGTTAGAAAATGCAGGACAATAGATCTCTCCACGTGAAACAAAGCTAATAGCTGGACCAGATCCATTATGGGTGACAATAGACAAGCATTGGACCTCTTGCTGGTTGAGGGCTATTATTTCTTTTCATTGTGAAAGAAGAATAATCCATTGTACAGAGAAATAACACAGGACTCATAGAGGTACTATCGGGCCTTGTTGTATTCTTGTATTCTTCATCTTTTATATATAGGCAAACTAATTATTTTTTGTTGTTGCATTTGAAATGAATTCAGCATCAAGTAAAAGCATTAAGCTTTGTCCATCACATTGATTTCAACTATGTATTTCCAAAAGAAAAAAATAGTTTCAATTGTTTAGTTACTCTTTATTGTACCACCTTATGGTGACCTCACACTAAATTGTAGAGCAGAATTTTTCCATGTAATGTTGTATAGAGAAACTATATTGTGGCAAATGAAAGAATAACTAAACATCTGAAATCATTTTTGGTTCCAAAAACAATAATACAGGTGATAAAAGCAAATTTTGTTATCTACTAGGAAAGATAGGATTTTGTTCTATTTTTGCTATTATGTCTGCTTGTATCACTGTCCAAATACATTTTTCTCTCTGTAGAAAGACAGCAGATTGATAGGGAGAAGTTGTTAAGGTTTCTAATGAGTTAGCTCCTTATAGTTAAATCATATAGAACTTTCTTATCAAGTTCAATTTTCTCCACACCTATAAGGAGTTAGACTTTAGCCCCTTCCCCTAATCTATGTTCTTTATAAAGGTTTAAGTACTGTATTCAGATATACAGAATGAGAAAAGGGTGAGGAAAAATAGGACAAAGGAGCATTGCAGTGAAGGAACATCTAGGATGGCCGGGAAGGGAAGAAAAAGACAATGAGTCCTAAATCTAAATCACCTTCCTATCTGTCTCTACCTAATTGCCCAACCTTCCCTAAGTAGTGGGTGATAACTGGTCAACGCTTCCTTTTTTCACCAAAGTGCAAACATATGAACAAAGACTGGACAATGCAAACATTGAAGAGAAGTAGACAGATAGAGGTCAGAACCAAGAAGACAATGCATTACAGACGGTCAGAAATGAGTCAATAAATCTAAAATACAGAAGTCAAGATAAATGCCAGCAAGCACCAAAATAAGATTTATAGAAAGAACAAGTGAAATGGCAGGCAAACTTAATATGAGATGTCAGCAATCCCTAACATCCAGACAAAGCAGACCAGTAGGGAAGAAATGTGAGTGAAGGAATAATTTGTCCATCTCAGCTAACTTAAAGGGGTATTCCAGGAATAAGCATAATTCATATACAAATGGGCACTCAAAATATAAGCTAATGTGTAATTAGTTTTTATTTAAAATTTTGCTCCCCTTAGCAGAAAATTAGAATTAGCAGAAGAATTAAAATGCTACTGGCCCTTTAATCAGTCCGTTAATTTCCTCCGCGCGCTCCGTTGTGGAGAAGACACAGGACAGAAGATGGCTGCTGGTCACATGTCCACATCACATGTCCTGCACCTGTTTGGGCCGGTCATGTGATCACCACTAGGTTTGGCTGTAGTCGGTTGGTTGCAGTGCATCCAGTATGGCCAGTGTTTTGGTGATGGCAGTTACACATCATTACTATGGTAACAGAGCAGCACAGTCTGTTACATCATCACAGGGAGCAGAGGTAGGAGGAGTTACTGAGAACTAAAGGATCATGGAACTTGTAGTTTCCAGTGGCGGCCATCTTAGTGATAACTCCACCTACTTTAGAGAGGCCATAAATTTTGTAAATCATAAAATCTAAATATTTAAGCTCCATTTTGTGACGAATGACATTGAGTATTGTTGTACTCATTTATTTATATCATCATAGGTTTTTGTGTCAGACGTTCATATTCCCGGAATACCCCTTCAACTGTTCTAGAGCAAAATCAACAGGAGACAGACAGGTGTGTTGTGGAATTCAAGTCAGTCAGGACTGAACTACAGATGTGTTCAGACTAGTAAAGACAGAATATAACCTGAGAACAAAATCACACTCTTCAGCATGTCCTTAGCCTTATTTTACAAATAGAGAATGGTGCTGAAGCCAAGTACATATGTTACAATAACTTTTACTTTATCCCTTGTCCTGTTAATTTATGAAAAACAAATGGCTTCAAAAGTTCCCCATTAGGGTCATCATCGTCCACTGTAGGAACTGCAGTAGTTAAGTGGTTTTATACCGATACTAAGGTATAAAGTATATTTTTGGCACTCATTTCAGCTCCGTTTAAGGCTACATTCATGGCCTGCCGGGCCATAGCGATGGAGAGGAGGAGGGGTGACCCTCCCCTCTCTATAGAGATACATGGCGCACAGTGCCGTAATACGGGGAAAAACAGGACATGTCCTATCTTTCCCCCAGGTATGGAGCGGTATGGTGCCACACATGTGTGGCACCATACCGTTCCGTGTGCCCATTGCGGGCCAATGGGGAACATATATATGTCCCCCAATGGTCGTGTGAATGTAGCCTATCTCTTTATTATTCTTACAGAGTATTAGTGTGTACAGCAGGAGGCATTTCCGCCTTTCACCAAGCCCTTTTCAAGCGGTTGATAAAGGTTTGTGGACAGGCCGAAACCTTCCCTGCTGTATGCACTGATTCTCTTTGAGAATAATAAAGAGTTATGATAACATTAATGATAACTTGACATTTAGTTTCCAACTCTGAGATCTATTATCATAAAGCTGCTAATACACATTAGAATAATGTTTGTTAATCCTGGGATTTTTAATGGGACAAGCCCAACATCTCATGTGTATGGGAGTGAAACAGCATCATCTTTATGTGAAAAATATGATGCTTAACTAACACAAGCTGATTCTTTGTTGTCAAAGGACAAAACTACTGCCAGAGGTCAAGCCAACGTTGCATATGCATGTGATTGTCAGGAGCAGTAGCTGTCAGCTAAAAGACAATTTGACCACCAGCTATTGAAGCTTTATGTTTGTAAGCTAAAATGGTTGTTCCATAAATGCAAGTTTTAATTTAATGATTTCTATGATAAAATTAATCATTTTACTAAGTTGAACCTTTAAAAATGTTGCCAGTACTGTGCTACTGTCTTGAAAGCTCAATACAATTTTAAAAAGAGAGAAAAGAGTCATAGATATTTACCCACCAGGGAGCAGGTACAGATACAGGGGCTTCACTTTAACAGTGCCCCATTACTGTAAGAGACTAACTGCAGTGAAGTGATTAATGCTTTTAAAATTTTATATGTAATTTTATTTTAACTGGCAAACCATTAAAAGTCTTATTTTTCACCCTTAGGCTTTTCACTTATGTCAATGAAGCCAAACTATTCAGTCGCCCCACGTTTGCCCGACTCATCTCTTTGCTGGATAATTATGTTAAGAACACAGGGACTGTGGAATCCGTCAGCGACGAAAAGATCCAAGAACAAAATGCCTTTATCGATAAAATATTCCAGACTACGGTCATGAGAAAGCTTTCCAGTTTCCTGATCTCAAAAGGTAAACCAAGACTTAATTTTAATTGTAGAACGCCAGGTCCACCGCTTCCATATCTGTCTCTACCATTTCTGTCACAAAAGGAACCTGTCAGTAGAAATTTAACTAATAAACCGTTACCAGTATGAAAATAATACCCTTCCAGATCATGTCTCTTTCATGGCCTAGTGTGGTGGCATCATCAAGAAATTCAATTGTGAAGTGAGATGTTTTGTATAAAGTCACAAAGGGAGAATGTTAGTCATTGACCTTAATTGACAGTCCTGTGTCCAGGTACATAATGACTATCTCTCCAGAAGTCTGGTGCATGATATCGATCACAGCAGAAGGAGTACTGAGCTGGGGAGAACTTGACTTCAGTGCTAAGCACCGCCCCATCACTTCATACAACCCATTTACATCTCACTTCAAAGTTTTTTTCTGGATGATGGAAGTTGGTAATCTGCTTGAGAACATACGGGTACATATTTCTGTTTTATGTATAATTCAGTTTTCCTTGAATTATGTTATCGTCTTCTATTCCTGTATGACATCAGAGGCAGTACTGTAAATAGGGATTTTTAGGGTTACCTTACTATAGTTATGCATAAATCTGCTCTGTAATATGGCTGCATGTAAGACGCTTTGTTCTTAACAATTCTAGGCCTTTGCTAAACATATGTGAACATCCACAGAATTGCTTTTATTTCAGAATGTGACTTTAAGTAATGAATACAGAAAACTTTAATTTCCCTTCCAAATTATGGGAATGAACTGGTTTCTTGGTGCTGCCTCTGATATGTTACAGAATAGCAATGGCCATGGAGGGAGCTTCTCACCTTGTGGATTGTCTGATATTCTGTTTTGATGAACAGGTTATTACACATCAGTTGAAAGCTTTGTGAGTGACCTGCGGGTAATGTGGTTTGGACTATATTCACGCTCAAAAGGTTCCTTGGATTCCTCGGGCTTCGAACACGTCTTTCATGGTGAGATAAATATTCCACACACATTGAAAGCAACAAACGAATAGTTTGCCAAGTTGCCAAGAGAATTACGAGATACAAGAAACTTGTTAATGAGTTCATCAGGAAACTTGGGGAGAAAAGTTAACATGAGAATGAAAAGTTCATATTTGTATAAATATCGCATGTAATATAATTTTAATGACATGTAGAATGTAGAATTACATTATTTTCCTACTTTCAGGGAGGGAATAACATTTACTTTATTGTTGTCCAAAGAATTGTAAGAATTAATGAATGTCCGGTTATTATTGTTTTCTGTAAACAGGTGAAATCCACAAAGGAAAGATATCAGGATTTCATAGCTGGGTGACTCTCTATCTGCTGGAGAAGGCTGGTGAGGTTAACTATCTAAGCTACAGTTCAGATGGACCGGTAAGTGGGATATATATGTGACTAGTTATTAGGTTACAATAATTACTCTTTTGCTTTTAAGTTTTGCATGTGCTTCCTATAGCGGTTTATTGGCTCACATTTATCAAAAATAGTACAAACTACTTTGCCTGTGGAGTGTGCACATATTTATGAATTTTGGCGCACGGTCTGCATGAATCTGGCATTCCATGCACTGCTGTGGAAGTGTGCACCATTTTTTTGGTGCACTTTCGGACAGAATTGTGGCACACGGTCTGGCTAAGCATTAATACGCCCCTTTAGGTGCACATTTTTACTGTCTTGTCGGACACAGTGCAGCCGTAACACAAAACTGGTGCAGACACTTTATAAACACATGTACAAGCAGTTTGCACGTTCTTTCTGGTGCAAAGTCAGACAGAAAACTTGCGCAAACACTTTAATAAATGTAGGCCATTGTTTATCCTATAGAATGACATAAGGTTCTTATAGAATGACAGCAAGAGATCTAGAAAAGTATGAGGAATTGATACAGAAAGTATATTGAAAAATTGTATGACTTTTCATTACAATTACAACAATAACAATTATTTGCCGAAACTAGAATCCTTTTAATAGTAACTTCTTTGTATCTGAGCATTTGGACAATTGTTCCTAGAAGACAGTCATGCCAAATGTGTAAAGAATTCAATATTATGGGTGGGATCTTAGAGATGTACAAACAGTAATTTAGAAATGGCAATAAAATGATGCGTCATTGTCCCTTCCATGTAGTTAGCATAAACACCACTATGTGGCGGTATTTCTACATGGTTAATTGAATTGCATGAGAGGGAATATAGATGCCAATGTATATCCATGGTAAGTACAATATATACTGCAGGCTACTAATAGAAAGGTCAATATAAATTCATGCAAAACATACAATCCACACACAATTACAGATAAATTAATGCTTAGTTAATTAATGCCAGGTTTTAGCCCACTGAACTACTAGCCCTCACAGGTAGGGTAAGAAATGTCCTTTCTAGAATTCCCTATTTAATGTGAAATCTCACCTGTTTCCCCCCCAAAACTCTCCCAAAGTCAATCAAATTTGACTCTCCTCACCTCATTTTCACATGAGATGAGTCAAATTTACAGGTTATTGGGGGAGTGTCAATCCAGAAGCCTCTATCTTCTGTTTTATAGTACCTATTAAAGATAAGGATCCCATCTTTCAGATCACATCAAGGTTCTGGAGAATACTGAAATGGACCTTCAGGCACTTAAAAAAATGGCTTTTACAGCTCCAGAACCAGGGTTACAGGCAGCTAAAGACATAGTTGTGAATGCAAGCTGAAGATAGAGTTCCAGCTCCCACCTATTTTTAACTGGCTGTATCTCCGGTTCAGTAGCTCACAGAACCATGGGCTTCATGTGATCTGAAAGATCTTATCTTTAATATGATGCAAAAAACTAGTTTCTAGATACTATAAATCCGAAGATATGGGCTTCTGTATGACACTACCCCTGCAACTACTAAATTTGACCGATTTCATGTGAAAATGAGGTGAGGAGAGTCATATTTGTCTGACCTTGGGGGAGATTTTAATAGGTAAACATGTGAGATTTCACATAAAATAAAGCATTCTGGTGACAGGTTCCCTTTCAGCTCATTAAAAAAACTAAATGCTTTCCTTTATGACAACATCTGGTTCTTTTGTCTTCACACAGTGGACCAGCTATCCTGATGTCTTCACCTTCCAGTTTAAGTGGTCTACTTATTTGAAAAGTGTTGGCTCTTTCTTTATCGGATCCAGTCCTGAGTTTGAAATAGCAATTTACACACTTTGCTATGTCACTCGTCCCAATAGGATGTAAGTAATTTTTGTTTATAATGTGCCCCAATATACCTTTCTCCATACTATGATGCAGATTATGGGATGGCCTTCACTCAGTATAGTGACTTATCTACTGGTCCCCTGCCAGTCTTTGTAGACAAGCCACCAGCATTGACTGCTTCATTATTGCGTCGACTACTGCCAATTGATAAGCTTCTCCCCTACCCTGGACAGAACACGCCTAGAAATGTAATGCTGTCTATGGACATGAGCCTGCTGTAAAGCATATCACTAGATGCTGTCAACAGTTCAGAGGAGACACTCAGACAAGATTGCTGCCTCTATTATAATGATTTGAAAAATAGAAAAGAAAATCTTCAATATGCACATTGTCACCCCACATAACTAGTTGGATTATTATGTGTCTGCTTAGAGAGGCCCCGCCCACTCCCTGGGATTTTGCATTGAGCAGCCAAGTGAGTGATAGGAGCTAAAACAGCAATAACACTGAGTAAAATTGTAAAGTAAGGGGTTAAAATTGTGTTAACATCAATAGGGGATTGAAATGTGAAATTTTCTTTTGTGGGAAAACCCCTTTGAATACATGTGGAAGCTGTTTTAGCCATGAAGAACGTGCGCGGTCTGACAAAAGTGCGGCGCAAAGCCCTTAGTAAATGTGCCCCATTGTGTTCAGGGCATAATGAATATAATTCACGCTCAAACATTTCCACCATTAAATATTAATACATATTATAGATCATATAGTTACCAAATGGAAGAGATGAGGCAAGAAAACAAAGAAAAGGGAATGTTTTATCTGAGCCATTGACAATGAGTAAGGTGAAGCATATGATGAAGAGGTCAACAATTGTTGTATCTTGTGAGATACATTTACCTCTGAGCAAGAGACGCCAAATGTGGAGAAACAAGAAATAATGACATTTCAAGTATTTGCAGAAAAACGCTTCTGTATGAAATCTGAGACACTTGAGACTGGCAATCTTCATGGGAAGAGGTTAGACTGTGTCTATATTGTTGTACATTGGCACAGAAGGGGGTTGTGAATAGTATGTGGCACCTAAGATGCCGGTCAAGAACCTTTTGTACAGACAATGTACCTAAAAGTCTGGCGAGCATGTAGGGTTAAATCTTGGCCAGAAAAAAAGGTGGGTATTAAAATATTTTTTTCACTATGTGCACTTATTCCCTATAATAACCCGATCAATTGAGGTACTTACTGTGTGCTTAGAGACATCTCCTGCTCTCCCATATATGTGAATATACATAGATGTGACTATACAGGTTTTATTGTGTTTTAATAAATTTTAAAAAAATTAAAAACTTTGTTTCACCATCTTTTGACAATAATAATGATAATTTTTGATACTTGATAATTTTTCATACTTAATTTTTTGCGAGATGAGCCGACCGTTTAATTGCTACCATTTTGAGGACAAACTTTTGATCGCTTTTTACTAAATTTTTTATATGTTGCACAATGGTGTTTTGGACATTTGGGTGCTATTTTCTGTTACAGGGTTCAACGTCGGTAATAAATGTTATTTTATATTGGTAGAACTGACATTTTGGAAAGCGAGGATACCAAATATGTTTGTGATTTTACTTGTTTATTTACTTTTATATGTGTTCTAGGGAAAGGGGGGTGATTTGAACTTTTAGGTTTTATTAATTTTACATTGAATTTATTTATTTATTTAACTATTTTTTTGACTATTTTTCAGAAACCTTAATGAAGACTCCAAATAGTTAATAATGATTTTAATTGCTCTTTTTATTTTCTTGTTTCTTCACGTATTTGCACATATCTGTTTTCTTTCAGGTGCACAGTAAAATTGGGTGGCTCTTCCCTCAAAATCCAGACCTACAGTTGGCCCAACTCATCCTATGGAAATGGAAAAAGATATTTAGCATCTTCCTACCCTAACATTTGAAGAAATTATTGTGATCTTTGCAAAGCAGTCCCCAGGTTACATACAAGACAGGGTCTGTAGGTTTGTTCCTAAGTTGAATTTGTATGCAAGTCGGAACTGTATATTTTATCATTGATCCCAGCCAGAACTTTTTTGGTCTCTGTGACAATTGGATTTTAAAAATGTTGGGTTGTCATAAGAACCAGGATTAACAATAAAGCTTAATTGCAGACACCTGTGATATCTGTTACAGCTCTTTATTGTAGCCTAGGACTAAAGTACAATAAATTACCAATATCCAGAGGTCCGTTTGTAACTAGGGGCCGTATGTAAGTTGAGTGTTCTTAAGTAGGGGACCGCCTGTACATATAAAAGCAATAAAGATCTTAACAATGTACTTTTGTGTGTCTTTTTCATGTTCCTTGTTTTTCCCTGTATTGCTGTCATATCCTCGCCCGTGGAGGGGGCGTGATCCATGACCTCACCGGAAACTTGCTCAGGGTAACCACTAGGCTATACTTAAACCCTGTTCTAAGTTACTTGAGCTAGGTATGAGTAAGGACTAGGTTGCGTTAGTCCGAAACACTTTACCGCAAGCTCTGTTTTTGTGTCATGTCTTGTGTGTATCCATGCCTTTTCTCTTGCACTTGCAAGTGCTTTTTAACCAGGATTAAATAAATATTTTGGATTTTTTAAGCAACCAAGAATTTTCTACACTTTACTGCTGGAGCCCTTTCCTTGTTTTTTTGTCTTTGGATCATAGCCTTTTTGGCGGTCCGTATACTGGATCGGACCCCTGGACTCCGCGCAAACTGTCGTTCTGAGGCCGAATAGGATCGTCGTGGGGTGAGCTGTTTTTCAACATTTTTCTGAAATACTTCTGTTCCAATACAGTCTCTGGCTTTGCTGATTGTTTCCTAGCCCTATATTATTTTCATCGTCAGCAAGTACGTGTACCAGGTGCCCTTGTATGACATTGGAAGTTTGTCACGCCACGTGGTGTGAGAAAGAAATAATACCTATTTTAATCAACAATTCTAATATTTAAAATGCATTTTGTATTAATATATTATTTAAATTAACCTATTTAATTCATGTATTATCTCACATATAGACATATAAAACCCCTTTATCAACGAATAAATACAAAAAGTTTGTGTTATCTGTATAAATGCAGAGAGTAGAACACATGCAACACCAGAACTACCGTATATACTCGAGTATAAGCCGAAACCCCTAATTTTAACACAAAAAACTGGGAAAACCTATTGACTCGATTATAAGCCGAGCAGTGGGAAAGCCCCCCCAGTATACGAAGCCATCCACAGTAACCAGTAGTCACAGCACCAGCCCCACAGGAAGCCCCATAGCACCAGCAGAGCCTGGTAGTTATTAGTCACATTGCCTGTCCCCAGTAGCCAATAGCCACAATAATGCCCCCAGTAGTTATAATGATTCCCCTGGTAGCCACTAGTCAAGGTCATGCCTCCAGTATTCAGCAGTTACAGTAGCCACAATAATATGACCAGTAGCCAGTAGGGATGCCCCAGGTAGCCAGTAGTCACAGCGATATCCCTTGTATCTATGAGTCACAGTAATGCTCCAATTAGCCGTTAGTCATAGTCATGTTACCTGTAGCCTCAGTGATGCCCCAGTAGCCAGCGAACACAGTGATGCCAGCAGTCATAGTGATGCCTAGAGTAGTCACAATAATGCACACAGTAGTCACAGTGATGTCTCACAGTAGCCAATAGTTTCAGCAATATCTTCTGTAGCCATTGTTAATAGTAATGTTCTTATTAGCCATTAGTCACAGTCATGATATCAGTAGCCACAATCATGTTCCAAGTAGCCAGTAGCCACAATAATGCCCCCAGCTGAGGCCTTATACACATTTTTAAGGTTTTCAGAATAAAGCAAGAACAATTATTATATTATTAGATTTAGCAGATGTTAAGGAGTGAAAGCGATGATTTCTGGCAAAACTTCAAACCACAATTGCTATATAGAATTATATGATGTTGCACACAGTAGCATTTGTTTTAGCAGGAAGTTTGAATATGCAATATGTTTGGTAACACTAGATTTTGTTAATCTTCACCAGTGAGCCCACTATTTAGGAAGATTAGATGTCATTTTCAGCAGGGTAATTTCTTTGAGAGGGTAAAGAGTTAATATCAATGAACTGGTTGCAATAGAGCCACATCATTGATTATGTAATGCTCCATGGTTATATAATCCTTTATATACAGTAAATGATACTGGAAGAACTGCAGAGCAATGGAACCAGCAGAACCGGTTTCACCAGAAACCCAAAAATGCAGGTCAAATAAGATACTATGATCTAAAATCAGAAAAAAACCCTTATGTTGCTTATTTAGTTCTCGTGCGTAGTATAAATGAATAGAAGATATACAGTCTTAAGCTTTGTTGCATTTACTTGAGAATGTTTGTTAACTCTTTCACACAAGTCAGGCCATACATGGAATACTGCATATAATTTTGGGCAGAGGAGATTGACCATGGTAATTAGGATAATGATTAGTTCAGAACACAGACAGATGAGCAAAATTTGGGTTATTCAATCTGTAAAAAAGAGGTAACCCAATGGGAAATCTAATTACAATGGACAACAACTAGAAGGAACAGTGCAGAGAAATGTCTAATGATCCTCTCATCTCTAAGCCTTTGATATTATGAAACTTACTTTGTACATGTTTAAGAGGACTCTGGATGTGATGGATCCACATCTCATTTCAACTTAATCTACTATGGTATGACCTAGGGTTTGTAACCCCCATAAGTACAAATTGACCCTTAAAGAAAGAACATACACACAAATTAACTAAACCCGAATTCAGAATCCCCCCCCCCAAAAAAAAAAAAATTGTCCCCTTAAAGAAAGAACATACACACAAATTAACTTAACCAAACTTGTGGAGTGGCATCAGGGAGTCTGCCACAGCTTTATTCAAATTGTTACAACATTATAACATATACTCATAGAGTATCAACTTTAATCTTATTAATTTAGCTTCAAAGAATTAACTAACAAAAATTAAGGGCACCTGAAATGCCAGCCTCATTGGAGGGTATGTAGGTCCTCACCCCCAACTACCACACCGCCAGCTGTGACATTACAATCTCTTAACATAAATATAGGGAGGGAGGGAAAGAACTTCCAGGAAAGAGGGTGAGCCCTCTTTTAAAACCTAGGCCCAGCCTACCAGGTGTGGCTACCATTACCCCCCACCCATGGTCACGTAGCCCCACAGCCAAGCCCCTTAACCTTTTACTTTAGGGGACGTATTGCTAAACTCCAAGTGACCCCAGACCTGCCTGCAGTCACTAGCCCAACGGCTATGCGCCTACGGGCTTACAATGACATGAACACTTCGTGATCACGCCCCTACCGGCATATGCTGTGGCAGTCTCATGTGAAGCCGCGTGGCGTATCACTGTTTCCCCAGGCTCTAGGTTGAGGTCCAGAGCATGCTTGCCTGAGGAATAATTCCATATTAAACCTCAATGAGAGAGCACACATAGAAACTTATTCAAGATCATATCACATTTTTATTGAATTCATATTGAATACATCAAGACATACAATTAAAAAAAAAACCATTAAAAAAGAACATATAAAACCAAATAACAAAAATCACGGACAGTGTGAATTACTAGGAGGGCATTTGTATGCATATGAATAAATCAAGGCGCTGGTGAAAATCCTCAGATGCCTCGGTCCACGAGGAAGATGAAAAGCCAGATACACAATAACAAAATGTAAATACCACTGACTACCAAACGTGAGCCTCTGGATCAACAAAATATAACCACCTCAATGTAACAAGTAAATACCCACCAGACGCCATATTGCTCTGCTAGAATCACACAGTCCGAAATCCTCTGGTGAAAGTACTACTAATCATCCTCTGGTACTACTAATCATCCTCTGGTGAAAGTACTATTAATCATCCTCTGGTACTACTAATCATCCTCTGGTACTACTAATCATCCTCTGGTACTACTAATCATGCCCCCCTCGGGTCTACTAAATCTCCTCTGTGAAGATACTACTAAAATCATCCTTAGTACTACTAATACCCTCTGGTAAGTCTGACAATCATCTCTCTGGACTACTACTACTCTTATCGTCATCCTCTGTACTACTAATCACGCCTCTGGTAAAAATCGGTAGACTACTATCATCCTCTGATGACTACGCCTAAATCATCTCTGGTACTACTATCATCCTCTGGTACTCTCTGTAATCTATCCTCTGGTACTACTAATCATCCTCTGGTAGCTACTATCATCCCTTCTGTAAGTACTACTAATTATCCGATCTGAGTACTACTAATACTGGACTCTAATCATCGAGGTACTACTAATCATCCTCGGTTCTACTCCAGTACTATCATCATTCTCGGTATACAATCGGGTCGAAAGTAATACTAATCATCCTCTGGTACTACGTAATCATCCTCTGGTGTACTACTAATCAGTCCTCTTGTGGACTACACTCACTCTGGTACTGACTATCATCTCTGATAACTAACTACTAATCATGCCTTGGTACGTCAATCATCCTCGATAGACTCATGCTCTCTGGTACTACTAATCATCCTCACTCAATACTCGGGACTACCTCGACTTAACATCTCGATCTAACCCCTCGTACTACACACCTTGTTCTAATCATCTTGGATACTATACCTCTGACATATCATCCTCTGGTGAAAGTACTACTAATCATCCTCTGATCACTACGATCGATTCCTCTGGTACTGAAATCATAATCATCCTCTGGTACTACGAATCTCTCTGGTAAAAGTACTCTACTAATCCATCACTCATGGTACTACAAATCATAAACAAAACCTCTGGTACTACTATCATCCTCTGATACTACTAATCATCTGGTAAACTAATCCCCTCTGGTACTACTAATCATCCTCTCGGTACTACTAATTCACCTCGGTGAGTACTACTACATCATCCTCTGGTCCAACCATCCCGTATACTAATTCACCTCTGTACTACTATCATCCTCTGGTAAACTCTAATCATCCTCTGGTACTACTATCACCCTCTGTAAGTACTACTATCATTCCTCTGGTACTACTAATCATCCTCTGGTACTACTAATCATCCTCTGGTGAAAATGCTGCTATTTATCTTTCAGTAAAAGTTCTGCTATTTAACTTCTGGAGAAAGTGTTGATGTTTAACCATTAGGAAAAGTGTTGCTGTTTAACCTTTAGGTGTGTACTTTTGACAGTATGGTTAAAAAAGAAGGAAGCGGCTGGTGCTAGAAAATCGCCCAAGGTGACATTACTTTGATGACTTGGCCAGAGTGATAGATGGTGTGTAGGAATCTGAAAAACTTATTAGTACATTGGAAAACAGCTTGGATTAAGTCCAAGCAGAGATGAATGTTATGAGTGAAAAAGATCAACTGAGGTAGAGATCGCTGCTCCAATCTTAGACTTACTGGTATACCTGAAGGCGAATAGGACTGTGACTGTGTGTCTTATATACAGAATTAGTTATTGTCTAATGTTGGAAAGGATAAGCTTTCTAATATGTTTTATGTGGAATAGGCCCATTATATCTCCAGTAAGATTCCTAAAGCTGTAAGGATGCCACGGACAGAGATTTTAAAGTTAATGTGCTACAGACATAGGACGTGTATTATGAGAAATTTTAGAAGGGTACAGAAGATTGAAATAAATGGCTCTAGATTCTCGGTTCTTGGCCCAAATATTCAATTGCTACCCAATGGGAGAGAGAAAAATTCAAAGATGTCAAAAAGAGACTTAAGAATGCAAATTATTAATATGCCATGATGTATCCAGCAAAACTGGTTGTTCAAAATGTGACTTATTATTTTGTTCAGCCCAGGGGACCCATGAAATACTTAGACAGAAATTGGATTTTGTAAATTAATATTTGGGCTTTGAGGATGGCTGCAATAGTCGGGGGGGGGGGGGAGGAAGATTTTCATGCGGTATGGATATTAACTTGGAGATATGGAGGCCTTGGTATAGAGGGCAGGAGGAACACATAGGTAAGTTGCCAACAAGCAGAGAGGGTGGGCTGAGGGGAGAGGGAGTCAGCCAAGAATATCAGTAGGTTAAGGAAATGCATTCACTTTTCTTATTTTTGGTTTGATGTACGTCTAAGGCAGTGGTTCTCAACCTTTTTAATGCTGTGACCCCGCAATACAGTTCCTCATGCTGTGGTGACCCCAAACCATGCAACTCGCAGTAAAAACACAGTGAAATTGCGGCTCTGATGGCTTTAGGCGACCCCCGGTTTTGGTCGTTCGACCCCCATTGGGGTCCCGACCCACAGGTTGAGAACCACTGGTCTAAGGTAATTGTGTGGAATGTAAGGGGGATCAATGATAAATTGAAACGCTTTCTATTATGAGATGTAGTTAGGAGAGTGCCTTCGATGGTCTGCTTGGGTGAAACCCATCTCTGTAGGGATAAGGTAGGGGCATTGAGTAGGAAGTGGTGTGCATTTCAGGTTCATTATCGCATGAATTTTGGGGACTGTAATTTTGTCAGAGACAAGGGCAATGATAGGTGGAATGAGTCCCAAACTGGTAAAACTCAGCATAATTCTCCTTTGGCCACGCTGATCGCCGAATTTGAATGGGTGGATATAAGGAGGAAATTATATCGAAAGCAAATGTATAGCTGCTTTAGTACCTCCCGTTTTTTCATGAATAGACTTGGTTTTGTGTAATGGAAGAGCTTTATATGGGGTGGGGTGTCTCAGTGCCAGGGCTCACTGTTCTTGTTTGTGTCCTGCCCTTACAGAACCTGAGGATAAAATTTCATGGCATAGTACATTTTAGATTTAGTTTACAGAAAAAGGGGGGGAACATAGTAAGCAAAAAATTTTTACATTTTAGATTTAGAGACCCAATTACAAAGAGATCAAGAAATCCCTGTTTTTTAATATAGAAAGCTATTATCAGGGCAGTTAACCCAGTAATGTGTTGGTAAATACGACATTCGACTTCAAGGGGGTATATGGTAGAAATTAGGAGTGAGGTAGGGGATATTAAGCAGCCACAGCCAGATTATGATGGTATTTCGTAATTTTTTACATGAACCTATACAAATCCAGGGTTGAAGAGCTGGCTAAATACATTCCTTTGCTGAGAGGTCTCTCAGTGTGTCTAAGATGGCAAATGTCATGGGTGGTGAAATAACACCAGGTGACCCAGGATAGGCAGTCCATATTAAAAGCATATAGATGGCACATTGTTTTGTTATGAGTCTTACATTTTTTTTTTTAAAACATTTTATTAAGATTTTAGTATAGGTACATATACAAAGAAACAAAATACTTGTTGTTACATAAGTCTTTACCGTTCTGTGTACATTGTAATGAGAGTATACGAATCAGTTTCCTCTTGTAGTATTCTAACACCATGCGAGGGTAATACATACAGTTTCTTTAATTTGTAGAGGATACTGAGAGAACTTATGCGTATTAGAAGGTGAGTACCTGTTAGCAACGGTCAAAAACATTCAAAAACAGTTCAACAATAAAACCAGACTAACAAAGACCTGAGACTGGCTATTAGTAGTTCTAGGTTTACCCTTGGTAGTACGAGCTGGTTATCCATTTATCCCATGTTTGTTTATATCTAAGGTATTTATTTTCCTGAAGGGCTATGTATTTTTCAAATGAGCAATTATTGTTCACCTGGCTAATGATATGGCTCACCGACGGACAGTCGCTTTCTTTTCAATGTCTGGAAATAACTAATTTTGTGGCCATTAAAGTATGAGTGATGATGGTTTTTTTGTTAGTTGGGAATTTTTCTACCCCTAATAGTAGTAGCGCCATGGCTGGCGAGGGTGCTATGTTTTGGTTTAGAGCATCAGAAAGTATCTGAAACACTTTTCCCCATAATGGTTTTATTATTGGGCATGACCATAAGATATGGAGTATTGTTCCATTACCCCCGCAGTTCCTCCAGCATAGTGGTTGTTAGTAACTAATGTGGAAATAAGATTTTTATAAGCTTACAATTGCAAAAGTGCATTCCCACACAGCACCAACTGGCAAGTCTGTCCCCCTACATTGTGGTGGGCTGATGAAGATGCCTCAAGGTATAGGTGACACATACTTTCCATATCAAGTGACACGGAGCACCTGTTCTAAAGCTAACTTACTGTCATGGGTGTGCTTCTTAGTTAATGGAGTTTTTAAATGTCACTGCTTCTTTGAAGTAGAATGATCTTTAGAATCTTCTTTATATTTTGGTGATACACATAATTGTCATACAGAACAGCTCTGCATCCAGTTCACTTGTTCTACAAGTCCATGTCTATTATAATAAACATCATGCTCCGTTGCTTTGCCCCCCACATTTAATAATGCCCTATGTTTTATAGCCTCAATTCACAGATTCACAGATCCTGCTTCAACATATATGGTGAACAACCAATCAGGGTAAAAAACAAGGCAACCTCACAACCTCCGCAATCATCAGTCCATAAGTGAAAAAGATAAACCACTGACCCTATGCTTTTAGCCAATATTTCTTGCATTAATTTATTTCAACTTCTTCCGCCATAATACATAATAGCAATAAAAGTAGAATGTAATAAGTGAATTTTTAGTACTCCTCTCAGTCCATCCTGTTTAGACCTACAAACGTGTCTGGAATGGTGAACGACTGAAATGCTAAACAGGACAGACTAAGATGAGTACTAAAAAGAGAGTAGGCGTTCTACTTTTATTGCTATTATGTATTAAGGCTAAAGAAGTTGAAAGTGAGAATGCTAAATTACCAAAGAAACAGATGGACTTCTCAGTGACTCTCAGTGGTTGCATTAACATATATAAGCAGGGGCTTAACTACTATGGGGCCCACAGTGTCAGGGGGCCCTGTCAGCCGACTTGACACAAAAAATGGAATATGTGCACCATTATATACATATTATGCTACACATTATGCAGTGTAATATGTATATAACATATATGTGATGTACATACGCTGTGCAAATATACAGTTGTGGGACTTTCAGAAGTCTGCTAGGTGCCTTGCCTTTCGTAGTTACACCCCTGTATATAAGTGTCAAAATGTATTCAACCCAGCAATAAACTATGGTGTGGTCTGGATTCTGTGATATTAATAATTTTTTTTGGTTACAAAATTGACCCTTTTGATAATTACACTACGGCCCTCAGATGACACAGGTTTTGCCCTCCTGTTTAATGTATAATTCAAGACTATTACAATTGTCTATGTTGGCTATTTAAGGCCATAAAACAGAGACATTGATGATTTTCTTGCATTTTATATGCCTATTGTATTAATTCTTTAGTTATTTTTCGTATGACGTAAAATTTCACACTCCTCCTCAGCTAAGAATACTACTCAAAAATATTAAAAGGGGTAGTCTTACTCTTCTGGAAAAAAAATCTAGTGCAACCTCTACATACTAGAAATTTCATTAAAGGGCATTCACATTTAATTTAATTCATTTGCCATATGTGAACATTTCTTCAATTGGATGTTATTAAAAAAATGTTCCTGTGTGAAGATAAATTCTCTTAAATGTAGCCATGTTGTCCCTTAGAAACAAGATAGCTTCCTCGGATACGACCACTTCACATTTTAGCAGCGGTGTTCGGATATGCACTATTGAGCTCTGCCTGACCACCTGGCTCCAGCAATCCAGGTCATGCAGTAACTCCCGGACATTTTACATACAAAGACCTTTTGTTTCTTTGTGCAATCCCTCCAGCAGAGGTGGCCGTATCCAAGGACAGGACTTGTTTCTAAGGGACCATATTACTATATTTAAGGGAAATTATCTTCACACAGGTAAAAAAACATCTAATTGAAGAAATGTTTATGTATGGCAGAATGTGAATGCCCAGATGAGAATATCCCTTTAAGAACATGCACCAGAAATCATGAATCTGTCGCTTCCCCGCACTCGCCCGACAGAGTTTACCAACTTTTTTGTGGTGCATCTTTAACATAGGGCATGCAACAGACTTTGCATGTTAAACCTTGCGCATGGTCCGACTGAGTGCCAGAACACCCCCTGATTTGTGTCTCATGGAGGTCAGCACAGCTGCACAACAAAAAGGTCGCTACAACACAATAATGGTGTGGACACTTCTTAAATACCTTAGCAAGCCGTTTACACTTAAAAGAACGTGCAAAGTCCGTTGGGATACAGGCGCAAAGCCCTTAGTAAATGTGCCCCTTTGTGTCGAATTCCATGTGAACATTCCATAACTTAGTAGCTGGAGAAATGGGTGGAAAGGGTTATGTACAATTGGCCCAACAGGCGTAGGGATGTACACAAGTCTCTCTGTACCTTACAATGTGGACACAAATATTTTAGGCCCCCTGAAAACCCTGTGTAATAAGGGCAGGTAGAAAATACAGTACAGTATATGTGGATAGGTTTTCATAAAAATAAATATTGGTCTAGAAAAGCAAATGCAAATATGTATATACATTACACATGATATTAAGAAATATATGGAAAATAATTATTCCTCACATAGTACTGGGTGATGTACAAAAATACTACAAAGAAGAAAGAGTCACTTCAGGCGTGTGACATGCTGGAGGCGCTGTAATAATTTGGCAGACAGTTGACGTCACATGGAGATTGGGGTGGAGCTGCTGTGTAAACCTGCTCGGCTACTAGGCTTGTGTCTGGGTAAGGCGGGGAGCACCTGTCACACTGCATTGTGCGGCTGCTTGGAACAATCACTCTATTTATTGCTGTGCAGAGACTTCTCGCTGTAAGCTTCCCTCACCTCAGGACACCTGCGCAGATCTGCCGTGACAGAAGCCAGAGCATTTCTATCCGCCCACATGACACTATTTTTGCTCCTTTGTAACATTAAGCGAATATAAAAGCCTTATTTCCATTTGTCTCTGTGTGGTATTCTCATTGGAACTATGTTTAGCGCAAAATTTTCTTCAAAAGGGACAATTGCTCTAAAAAAAAGCATAATAACATGGGGCTTAGATGCCTGGTCTATGTTTGTGAAATGTTAACAATCATCTTTTGTAGCAAAAATAACACTCACTACTAAAACTGCTATACAATATTCTATATAATGACTCTAATACTATATAAAATACTATAAAACAATTAATATATTTAATAATTTAACACTCTACTTCTTTACTATATTTACTAACATAAAAATATTACTATATTCAATAAAATAAGACAAATACTGTATTCAAAACAAAGATATTTTATTAAAGGGCTTGGCAACTAATAGAAAAGTTCACCAAGACAAATATAAGAAACAAATAGGGTTACCCATAACATAGTACCCAGGTAAACCTTGGGGTCACATAACCCTTGGGCAGCAAGATATTCTATATTCCGGAGGGTGAAGGGGGCTGTGCCCTCATTCCCAAAGACCAAAGAGCAAACAGTGGTTGAAGGGACATGCAGATGTCCTTGCCATGTTATGGGTGATTCTATAACTTGGTATACTTCTGTATTAGTGGCCAAGCCCTTAAAAGAAAATCTACCATCACAAATCAAGTTTAATAAATCACGTACTCATAGGCCCCTTCCACACTCGCGTTGCATTTCACGTCAGAGTTTGATCAGGGTACGATCAGGGTTTGGTCGGTGAAAAACGCACATTTTGCATCAGAGTGCAATCAGTTTTCAGTCAGTGTTTGTTCAGTGTCTCAGTTTTTCACGTGCGTTTTTGATGCAATTTCAATGCGTTTTTCACGCGCAGAAAATGCATGTGAAATGGACTCAGGACTGAGCTCTATCTTTTCTATGGTAATTGATGCGTGAAAAGCGCATTGCACTTGCGAGTGTCTCAGAGTGCGATGCGTTTTTGATGCATCTCCATAGACTTGTATGGTGCGTTTTTCACGCGCGTGACTTGCAAAAGTAGAGCATGTCGAGATTTAAACGCGCGTTAAAAAAATGCGCGTGTGTGCGTGAAAAAGAATGCAAGTCTGAAAAGACCCATTGGTTACAATGGGTCAGAGTGCAATGCAAGTTCTGCGCGTCAAAAGCACGCGCAGAAAACGCGCGTGAAAAACGCAAGTGTGAAAGGGGCCATAGATCCAAGCATCGTAACTGGTAATGTTATTATATTTGTTATCCATGGCCTCCTTCCTTCTAACTTTTTAAATTAAGCTAATGAGCCAGAAAAACTCAGGGATGTTACAAAAGCCCCCCCTGTGTGCAGATTCACAGGCTGTTAGACTATTTCACCCTCCCCCTCTGCTCCCTCAGCACTTCCCCCTTCCTCTTCCTGCTGTAATATCTCAGCAGTAGTAGAGGAAGTTTCTGCACACATTGGGAGGAGGGTGGGCGAAACAGCCGGTAAAGCCACAGCAGCAAGGGACTCTGGGAAGCCCTACAGACTCATTAGCATAATTTTAAAACATGGATAAAAAAATATAAGAAGATTACAACAGTCACTGGGGGAGGTTTATCAAGATTGTCTCAGAGCAGGGTTGTTCTAGTTACCCATGGCAACCAATCACAGCTCAGCTTCGATTTCCCACAGCTGTTTATAAAATGAAAGCTGAGCTTTCATGGGCATGGGCACCTAGAACAGTTCTGCTCTCAGACACTTCTGATAAATCTCTCACTGTGTCTGGATACCATAGTCGATAATATAACACAAAAATTATATTAAATACTTTAACACAGATAGTATATTCAATAATATAATACTAATGTTATATTACAGAATACAACAGATAATATAACACCAATGCAAAATATCAGCATATAAGAAGGAATGACTCCTGCATCGGAGCAATTCCTTTAGTCCCCTGGGCCCTAAGGCAGCTACAATGGATGTAATAACTACAGTTAGGCCTAAATGAAAGAACCTGCTTTATTTATCTACCTACCTGTGCAGTATGGGATCTGATTCAACAAAATCATCAGTGTTCAGTACACTATGAGACTCATTTACTTACCCGGTCCAGTCGCGATCCCAAGGCGCGTTGTCCGACGAGGATTCAGGTCTGCCGGGATTCACAAAGGTCGTGCGCCCGATATCCAGCAGGTGTCGCTGATGCGCCGAGTTCACCTTCTTCTTCCCGGTGCATGTGAGTGCTTGATCTTACGACACAAACCGTTTTTTAAATTCCGCGGTTTTTCAGAATCCGTCGGGTTGTCCGATGGCCATGTCCCCCCCCCCCATTTCTGTTGTGTGAAAGCCGGCTCCGATGCGCCAAATATCCGATTGCGTGCGACAAAAACATGGGGCAATCCAAATGCGCCAATGTACTTTCTGTATCAATTCCTCAAGGTTTTCAAAATCACTGCTTGCTGTTATTCTATAGAAAGTTTCATTGTCCATTTTCAGTGAACAGAAACCTGTCCATGGTCACACAGGTGCATGGCTTGTTATAGCCCACAGCTCCGATTACTCTATGATACTAACGAGCTTTAGACCTGCTTGACCATAGTTAGATTTCTGTCTACTGGAAGGAAACAGAGAAGCTTTCTATAGCATGACAGCAAGCAGAGATCTAGAAAACAGTGTGGAATTGATACAGAAAGTATACTGGAACATTGTATAATTATTCATAATATAAAAAAATTACATTAATTTGCCAAAATACCCCTTTAACGTATGTTTTCCATGGTCGATTCGCATCAGCCTCTTTTTATGGCTCTTCATAAACTATAGTCAATGAATGATCCATGAAAATGGTTGTGACTAGGACATGCTCTACAATTCAACGGTTGAGGTCTGTTAATAGCCTTTATAAAGAATCGCATTTAATTCAGTTGTGTGCAGATTGTTTTCACTGTATTATACCGCTGGCATCACTTGACATTTGTCTATCAACCTTTGCATGCTCCATCTGGCTGTGATTATTTGGCATCACTATGGTGTCACATAAAAATAATCTGTATGAAAAATTGTGGGTTTTAAAAGTGTAAAATAATGAAAGTCCTGCTATCCCCAAGACACACACCGCGATTGTCACCATCCCCTATGGTGCTATGTGTACTGGCTAGATTTAGGCTACATTGGCTACATTAGGGCTTATAAACTAAGGGTCAGCGGATCGCACTTACGTTGGATTTTCCGACGTTTTCGGGTCTTGTGCTGCTGTGACAGGGGATTGTGGCACAAGCGATAAGATTTTGGTGCAGCTGCAACAGAAATGGGGTTCCATCAGAGGTTCTGACTAATTCGGACTGATCCCGTGATTTAACTTTCAAATTGTGTTGCAAGATGAAGCACTTACATGCACCAGGAAGAAGCAGGTGAACTCGGGCAGACCTGAGCGGGGAAGCGACACATGCAGGATATCGGGAGCATGATCGTATCGTAGTGAATCAAGTAATTACCTGAAATTTCTATTAGTTAAACCCTGCTGGTCTTAATACACAGCAATCTTGTAGGTTAAAGTTCCCAAAGTCAATGCCAAAGCCATGTGCCAAACTTCCATCTGGTTCTACCCCCTCATCACTGATGACATCATCTTCTATGGTCAGTATATCCACTACACCATAATAACAATGAAGTATTGATTTTTATAGCTTGATAATTCTTTCTAATTTGATGACATCATTGTGCAATTATCTCTTATGTCTGTGGTTAACCAAAAGACAGAGGGGCCCTGAAGGCGTCGGGGTCTGCTCACAGTGTCTATTCTTCTGCTGCTGTACGTGCATGTACCTGTTGGTGCAAAAAAATAACCTTTTACAAAGATGAGTTCTACCTTGTTTTTGTCATTTTATAAAAATGGGGTTTTGAATCTATTTCTTAAGTTCCTTATATAGTTAAGAGTCCACATTATCAAGAACATTAAAATCTGCTGTCTAGGCCTTGTGTAAAAATGTAACAAGAGATGATGTGGTATCAGACCTCATTGTACAATGGGATTCGTTGCTAGTTTGGGTTAGTGGTTATCTACTTCCTGCATGCTATCTTGCAGCTCAGTTTCGGATAATTTACGTTACAGCTTCCTCTCTTCTTACGCTTTCTTTCATACCTAGTATCTTTAAGAAAGAAAAAAAAGAACTAAACCTGGATCTCTTTAAAACTTCCCTCCAGGCCTTGAGGGCAGCTAACAAGAGAGAGTAAACCCAATGTTTCATGTTTGTGAGTGTAATGTCTGGGAGGGACAATGTCAGCATAGAAGCACATCTGAAACTTTCCTGTCAGTCCAGGAAGTGCACACGTGAACGGAGATGCATCGCCTGACACAGTGAGAAGAGCACTGACAGCACTAAACTCACAAACACTGTGCCTCTAAAGCAGAAAGAACTCTAGCGAGACAGATGGATACCTTCTCCAAGTGACTTACCTCCAAAGGTGTTATTCATGTGCGCATGTAGTAGGAACATAACAGGGGATGAGTGGAGAGCTTGGAAGAAACAGAGATGGGACACATGGGAGTTTCAGGACAAGTACTCCAAAGCACCAGAACTCAGTGGCAATTCGTGGAGAGGTAAAAAGACATAATATAGCTAAAGCTCAGCTCAACAGACTCCAAAAACTGGTTGAAAATGTGAGTGATCAGCAGCTGAAAGCCAACTTGATGGTGTCTCTGACCAGCCTCAAAGGTAAGGAGCCCGCTTCATCTCGGCTATTTGAGGACCAGCAGGTAGAAAGCAGACCGGCAGTGCACACACAAAAGTCAATGTCTGGTTTTGCTTAAATGTTTTATTGACATGAAGAATGATGAAAAGGTTAATGTACATATCTATGTATTACTTTAAATGGACTTAACTTGTGACAAAAGAAAATGCATCTGTTCCACATCTATAGCATTTGTTGAAGTTTGTCCTTTAATTCTTAGAATGGGACTTATTAAGAGTAGAGATGTGTGGACTTGAACTACCTGTTCAGGTTCAGGTGCACCCCGTGCTATTGGACATATTGCCTGATTGGTTGCTGAACAGCCAACCCAGTGTATTGACATCCCTTGCCAGACCTTAAGGATGACTTTGATTGGCCAGGGATGTCCTCTTGGCCAATTACAGCCATGGCTGGGAGCTAGTAGCATCAATTTGCCGGATTGGATATTTAGCAGCCAATCCGGAAATATGTCCGGGTAGCAGGCATCCCCCCAAGGTTTGGGTCCTCTCATTGCCAACAGTGCATGTTGACCACTGATTTCTTAATCTCTTAGCTTAAATCTCTTAGCTGTTGGTCAAGATTTTCTTTGGTTAGTTTATCCTTGGAATTGAACACTATAGTTGACCATGGTGGGATAGTAGTGACACCTGGACCTAAGAAGCTGCTTGGGATCGTGTAAACAAAGGGAACATAGCCAGAAACAGTTGGCTTTGTGTCCAGCTTTCGGCTGGGCATTGTCACTGTGCCGAATAAATACTATTGGTTGCTACAGGGACACAAAGCCAACTGTTTCCAGATACATGTCCTGTGTCTACACCGCACTGAAAATGTAAATGGTGTGAAGTCCAAGTGCAACCCCACAAATTAACTATGTATGGTCTACACTTAGGCCCCTTTCACACTTGCGTTTTTCACGCGCGTTTTCTGCGTGTGCCTTTGACGCGTAGAACTTGCATTGCACTCTGACCTATTGTAACCAATGGGTCTTTTCAGACTTGCATTTTTTTTCACGCACACACGCGTGTTTTTTTTAACGCACGTTTAAATCTCGACATGCTCTACTTTTGCACGCACGTGAAAAACACACCATACAAGTCTATGGAGACGCATCAAAAACGCATTGCACTCTGAGACACTTGCAAGTGCAATGCAAGTGCAATGCGTTTTTCACGCATCAATTGCCATAGAAAAGATAGAGCTCAGTCCTGAGTCCATTTCACGCACATTTTCTGTGCGTGAAAAACGCATTGAAATTGCATTGAAAACGTGCGTGAAAAACTGAGACACTGAACAAACTCTGACTGAAAACTGATTGAACTCTGATGCAAAATGCGCGTTTTTCACTGACCAAACTCTGATCGCACCCTGATCAAACTATGACGTGATCTGCAACGCAAGTGTGGAAGGGGCCTTACATATTGGCTCCCAGACAATGGTAAAGGAGTGTGGTGGCATATGGATGGGGTTCTTAGATACTACTCCTGTAACATTATAAGTGCTGGTCTGTAAGGCCCCTTCCACACTTGCGTTGCAGATCACGTCAGAGTCTGATCAGGGTGCGATCAGTGTTTGGTCAGTGAAAAACGCGCATTTTGCATCAGAGTGCAATCAGTTGTCAGTCAGAGTTTGTTCAGTGTCTCAGTTTTTCACTGGCGTTTTTGATGCAATTTCAATGCGTTCAATGAGCTCTATCTTTTCTATGGCAATTGATGCGTGAAAAACGCATTGCACTTGCATTGCACTTGCATTGCACTTGCAAGTGTCTCAGAGTGCAATGCGTTTTTGATGCGTCTCCATAGACTTGTATGGTGCGTTTTTCATGCGCGTGACTTGCAAAAGTAGAGCATGTCGAGATTTAAACGCGCGTTAAAAAAAACGTGCGTGTGTGCATGAAAAAAAATGCAAGTCTGAAAAGACCCATTGATTACAATGGGTCAGAGTGCAATGCAAGTTCTGCACGTCAAAAGCACGCGCAGAAAACGCGCGTGAAAAACGCAAGTGTGAAAGGGGCCTAAGGGGTAAAAACTGCCTCATCATGAACAGGTAAACTCTTCCTTATATGTGACATGATAGCAGTTTTTTTTTGCAATTTATCATACTTTTTATATCAGTGTTTATTTTGTTGTACAATTTGTTGCAAAACAAATTTGTTGTAAAATTCTTGCAAAACCATTTTTGGATTATTTTGGACTATTGGATTATAGCGGTGCTTCGCTGACAAAAGATTTTGTACCAACAGGTAAAATTTCCAGCTAAAGAACAAAGATCTATATTGTTGCGTAATTCAATTCACACCACTGTACAAACTCTGATAAATTTTACCATAGGATGTTAGCAGTATCAAAATCACATTACCGGTACTATTTTTTCCTGAACTTGTTCTAAGCAAAAAGCATTAAAAAAAATGAAAATATGAATTTCATTTATTATCATAATTACACAGATATTGCACAAATATTTCAGCAAATCTAAATTTTTTATCATAGAAGGTTCTACAATTCCTAGCTTTATCTTCTGTTTCAAGCCTTTATGGTTTCATCGCCCTTGTTTGCTGTCATTCAATAGGAACATGCATTGTTGACTTGTAATGGAATACAATCTGCTCTGGTTGGGTCATGGACACAGCTGTAGGGCTTGTAACAAGATACAGCTCCAAGAGCTGTTCTCTATTTCTAATGGGCTGTTAATAGACAACAAGCAGAGGTTTTAAAAACCAGGGAATTAGATACAAAAAGTACATTGCAACAGTAAAGGTTGAATCAGGTTTTCTAATTGGTTTTGCTAATTGGTGAGGGTCCAATTGTTGGGGCCCCCAATGATCACAAGAACAAGACCTCCGTTATCACACATTCACGCTAGTATAGGAGTAGTATAGGAAATTCCTGACAACAAAGTTTGGCACTCTCATTCATTGTCTATAGATAGTTGACTGCCTTGGTTGGCAAATTACAACACTCCCATTCTATTGAATGTAGCAGCAGGATGAACCCCACTTACCAGGATTCTGGGGGCCCCCTCTCATAATCAGTGACAAATAGTCGGACCCTCACAGATCAGCCTGTTATCCTGCGGATAGTGGATAACTTGCAAACTTGATACAACCCCTTTAAATAACTCCAGAAAACCTAACACAGTAGGGTTCACTGTTTCAAAAGTGTTTGACCAATAAGTTAAAAAGCAGCCATACTCTTGTGGTACATGACGACCATCAGCTAGGTGGAAAGAAAGGATAAATGTGCGTAAGAAAATCGGGTGCAGGTCTTCTCACAGGGTTCGACACAAACCCCAAAATGCAATATCAACCGAAGATGAAGCAGCACTCCGTTTGGTTAAATGAAGACATTTTTATATCAACCTAGTTATGCAACGTTTCACCTTATCCATAAATGCTTGATAATGCCTTTATGGAGAAGGCGAAACGTCGCATAACTAGGGTGGAATAAAATAGCTTCACCTTCGGTTGATATCAGCTAGGTGGACATGCTCTTGCAGAACCCTACGTTTTTGTGCAGCCTGTGTAAACGGGCCATTTGTTGGTCAATCCCACAGGTTCCACAAAGTGCAGTGAACTTTGTTATATAGAAATATAATGCAAGGATATCCCGTCTGACGGGCGAAAAGACATACTGTATCTGTATTAACTATAATAGCTCCGGTGCGGCTATTCAGCCGGCAGATGGGATGTTCTTGCAGTATATTTCTATATAATGCAGGGACTCCATCCACGACACTGGGGCTCATTTACTAAGGGTCCGCAGAGCGCATTTTCGTCGGGCTTCCCGACTATTTCCATTTTGCGCCGAATTGCCCTGGGATTTTGTTGCACACGATTGTATTTTAGCGCATCACGCGACAGATATCGTGAGGCGGGCCGTCAGACAACGCACAGGATTTAACATTTAGAAATTTGTCGCAAGACACGAACTTACAAGCACCGGGAAGAAGCAGGTGAACTCTGGCGGACATCGGCGCAGAAGCGACGGATGCAGGAACTCGGGCGCACAAGTTTAGTGAATTGCGGCAGACCCGAATCCTTGTCGGACAACGCACCGCAGGATAACGACAGGACCGGGTAAGTAAATCTGCCCCACTGTGTGCAGCCCCTGGAATCGGCCGCCATACGGCCCGAGTACACGGGATGCAAGAGTCCTCAATTAGCAGAAAGGAATAGGCTGCTCACAGAAAAGGCTGGGTTGTCAATAATAAGATCAAAAGAATTAAACATGTCAAACCATGTTTCTCCCAAATTGGGCAATTAGGATTGGCAAGGGGGCAATGTTGTAAGCACTGGCATCAGGCACTGGATGAAACATTACAGAGCACACACTGGACTCAGGACTGGTTGGTCAGTATCTCTCTTTAAATTAATGTTAGTTTGTTTGGAATGAGTGGCGTTAGGTTACTTTTAGTTCTACAGAACTGGGTGCTGGCCCGTTGGATTGCCATACAAGTATTTGTACAAAACAGTAATGAATATCATGATATAGAGATGGCACGTATTATGTTTTTTACTTTCCCTTTTTATGCAGTTTATAATAAAACCGTAAGAGCAGGATAAAGTGTTCGGCTCTGCTATGTGTGTGCAGCTGGGAATTATTACCACATAATATGCACAGAAAGTAATATGGCTGCTGCTATTAAGATTGTTTTCTTGTGATCTTTTTAAGAAGAAATGGATGATGACAAAGCTAATGCATATTTTATGAGACTGTTATGAATAGAAATTGTGAAGATATTGGGAAGGAGTAGTAAACGTGTTACCCAGCCTTTTAATGATCTGTCCCGCTGTGGTTCTTCATTCTACGTCTTATGTATCAGTATGCCCTGTCCTGTGTTATAAATGACTGTGTGATTCCAGAGATGCTGCCAGATGCCACTGCGGAACAGAAGCTCCATATACATGCCACAACCTATTCATTATGATCTTCTATGGGGCCCAAATCGATCATACCATGTGGCCTTCAATTTAATTCAAAAGCATTGAGAGATTTTTTAAGAAAAGAAAATGTGGCCTCCTCCGTCACCAATTCTGTCGGAATACATGTAGTAAAGAATAATGGCCCCATTTATATCTACAATGTTTTATTTGACTTATGGGTGGCCTTAACTTTCTATATCTGAATGGGGTGTGCATGCGTTCTTAACTAGACCATACTAGACACCTCTGACGTAGGCTACTTCTACTACTACTATAAAAATATAATTATTCATGTAGTGCCATCATATTACACAGTGCTTTACTCTTTCTTGAGATCAGAAGGATTGGGCATGTTGCAATTCCAAAACCATGTTTCCAGTAGGTCCCACATGGATGCAGGGACTCTTTGCATCATGTATGATGGCAAGGCCTAATGCAGATGTCCAGATTTTACCCTTTCAATATTTGCAGTCCCGTAAACAAGAGCCAAGGATGATGCCTTAAATTCAATCCATGGAGTAGTGTTTGTGCCTTGAAAAGCAGCCACCTCGTGGTCTGTGTTTCATGGATGAAACAAGTTTGTGTAAATAAGCCCAATGGGTAAGTGTCCTGAAGGTCAGAAGGTGGAAGTGATGACTACCATGTTATTACTGTGGATATGCTTGAAAACTAGAATACAAAATTGAAAAAAAATCTGTTTCACAGAAAACACAATCAATGCATGTTCTGAGTTATATTAAAGCTAGTGCAATAGATTGGAAGTTCCGGCTGCCGATTTCCTTACTCCCGCTGATGACTAAGAGCCTTATGTTTCTGTGCTGATAAAAATGACCTCTATTTAAATCAGAGCCGTGTACTTGAACTTCCCAAAATGCTGACTGCGCATCTGCCCGGATTGAGGGATTGGGGAATATTAGTCCAGCTTTCTCTGTATTGAGTGATGATGGTGAATGTGCATTTTATTTAACCTTGGGGCAGGCATTGCCTCATTAAAAGATTATCTTGTAGAGAGATATTTCTGCAGATCTATAATTAAATGTTTCCAGCTGTCAGACTTTTCATTCCACTATTTGTCAGTAACTGATCAGAAAATCTCTTTTATCATCTGTTTTATGTTTCCTTTAATAGTGTTTGCAGATTTTGTTCCCAAAATCAGCTATTTACAGATGTGTTAACTCTTGCCTTAAAGGGTTTTTTTTAGTGGTTAAAAAGCCTGGTGGCTTTCTTCCAAAATCAACTCCTCCCATAACCATGGGTATCATATGGTTTTGCAACTAAACTCCGATCTTACACAGCTGAGATACATTACCAGGACAAACCATGGTCAGATGTGGTGCTGTTTTTGGAAGAAAGCAGCTATGTTTTTTTAACTTCTGAACAACAAAATCAATTTAACAATGATGTTGTTTAGTCTGGGTTCACATGTTATTTTTTGCTATAAGTTGTAAGGACAAGTTGAGCGGATATATGGCACAGACATATCCCTGTATGCAAGGGGAGCAGTGAACATTGGCAGCAGCTGGTGATTGGTTGCTGCCTATGTTAGTGGTTAGCGTTTCCCCAGTGACGTCACTTTCCTTATATGACATCAGCAGCCTTCTTCCTCCGACTGAGTGACTTATCTGCTCAGCAGAGGCTGGGGGACACTACATTCACTCCCCATAGACTATTCTTGCCTCCATGCAGCGTATTATGTCAGCAGGAGGGAGCAGGATGGAAAGACGTAGCTTGCCACATTGTATAGTAAGCAGACGGAGGCAACAACTATGCCTCTGTCTGCCTGTATATGTCAATGGATATCCTTAGCTTATACGTTGGGTGCTTTCCAGATGTATACGCTGAGCATATACTAAAAATGAGATGTGAACCCAGCCTTAGAAGCACTGGTCATACAGTGACATGCATATCTGGACCTGTTCTGCTAATAGGAACATTAAGATCAGCCCTGTAAGATTAAAGGCAAACTATGAAGGTCCTGGACCTCAAAGCACAATTTGTTATGAGGTTCCTCCTATCATGTACCATTTATAATAATGGGACTTACTTATGTGGAAAGAAAGCTTTGTATCCTGTGAGACATCAAGGCCCAGAAGAGACCTTTGCTAATCCACCTATTTCTTTGCCAGCTTCTGACAGCCAGACCCTCTTTTACAGATTTCTAAAAACTACTGCAGATTTCTAAAAACTTGTATAAATATAATAGAAACCCCCAACAGCAAACTTATCAAGGCAGGATGAAACCCTTAACCAATGGTAATTTTTTATTTAACTGTTTAGAAAAGACTTTTTGATAGCCCGTAGGCGTATAGCCGTGGGGCTAGGGACTGCAGGCAGTCAGGGGTCAAGGAGAGGTGAATGTTATGCATCCCCTTTAAGGGTTAATTGTTTGGCGGGCTGTGGGCTACGTGACTGTGGGTGGGCAACTATTAGCCACACCTGGGGGTTGGGTTTAGGTTTTAAAAGAGGTTCGGTGACCCCACTCACCCTCTTCCAGGAAATCTTCCCCTCCCACCCACCCTTTGTATGGTCTTAAGTACAAAATGTCACAGCTGGCGGTTTTCTAGAAGGGGGTGAGGACCTACATGCCCTCTAACGAGGCTGGCATTTCAGGTGCCCCGGTTATATGTTCTTGATATGTTCTTGATATTAAAGAGTTAACAAGTTACTACTCTAAGAGTAGAGTTTAAAGAGTTAAATTATGTTAATAAAGCTGTGGCCGACTCCCTGATGTCATACCATAAGTTTAAATATAATTTTTGTGTCTGAGTTTTTATTTAAAGGGGATGTAGGGGTGGGTAAGGTTAGTGTACATGGTTATGCATGCAGTCTTGATCAGTATTTCCTACATCTGAGTATACTTGCTTATGACTATTGTTTTTGACCATGTGCTTTCAACAGATAACAAAAGGTTCCTTATATTTCGATTGGCTCATGTACATAGCCATGTACAATTGGCAGAGCTGCAAAACTCAGAGCAGGTCTAATTCCTGCCAGAAATTATGTCCTGGGCAGTGTCTATTGTAATCATTGACATGTTTGCTTGGTCCCTTTCTAACCATCTCCTTTCTCTGTCTATTCTCCAACTACAAGCGGCAGGTTATATCTCTCCTAACCCTGGTCCTACTTCTTTCAGTGCCAAACATTCCACTATTTCCCTCACCCACAAAGCTCTGCACAGCGCTGTACCTCCTTACCTCTTCTCTCTTATCTGACTCTATCGTCCAACCTGTCCTCTTTGATCTGCCAGTGATCTTAGATTATTCTCTTCCTTAATTCGAACTTCCCACTCACGTCTCCAGGACTCCACAGCTGCACCAATTCTCTGAAATGCCCTACCCTGGTCTATCAGACAAATAGCCAACATCCATAACTGTGTCCTTGCATGCAACTTTAACTCTTTATTAACCAATTCTGTTATCCCCCTGTCTGTTATCCGGAAAATGGTTCTCTGCAGTCCCACTGACTTTGGAGTTTGTATATAAGATGGCGGCTGATGAATGGTTCAAGCAGCAGAATTTTTATTTATTAAATTATTTTATACTGTTCTCTTATAAAGAATGGCTGGACTATTATAGAAGCTCTTATACCTCTTGTGTCACCCTTTTAATCCTTATCGAATGTAAGCTCTTGTGAGCAGGGCCCTCACTCCTATCGTTCCATATGTTGTTACTTCCATAACAAATCACTTAACTATTGAAGATTAGTTATATTGTAACAATGTTATAATGGCAAAAATACCCTTTGATACCATCCATAAGGCTGATCAGTCTAGATCAGTAACCCACTGTCACGCACCTGTTCAGTAAACAGCGCAACCACAACCAGACTTGGGGCAAGCTGTCAGACTGGGTAAGCAGTGGCAAACTCACTCTGTGATGTCCTTGCCACCATGATAAGGGCAAACCCGCTATTAGGAACCTAATTAACAGACCTTGACAGATCTGTCAAAACCAAGATGGTAGCGAAGGCACAGAACCAAATGACTAGAAAGAGGTTGACTAATTGTAGCAGAGGTCAGATACACAGAATTACCGGGTGGTAAACTGCAGAAATCAGGGATAGGGGGATGAAGAGACAAGTAGAAACGGCAAGGAGTGATGGAACTGGGTAGGTATATAAAGGAGTTACTGGTCGACAAACCCAGAAGCTGAGTGGACCAGTGGGCCATCAATATAGTAACCTTTGCTGGACAGGGTTGGGTTGCAAAAGAGCTGGGTGTGACTCAATCAATCCCAAAAACAGCAGCAACCTAAGCCACAGTTCAAAGACACAAAACTCAAAGGAAAATTACCATCACCTAATCCGCACTATGCGGACAGGGAAAGACTTTGGCATGGATGTTGCACTCACATTACATAAGCTGTGTTTTTGAAAGATTACCATCAGCACTTTTGTCCAATAGCCTGAATGTGACTGTGGAAATATGTTGTACAATTATCTATAACATATAAAAGATAACAGTATCTTGTCTACCTTTCTGCAGTGATTTAGGCATATGTAAGGTGAGGATTTCTTTACTAATACATATACAAGTAAGATTACAACAACAAAGTATTTTCTTTATAATCCACTTTAGATAGTACCCAAAAAAGTATGTAGTAATAAAGTCTACTATTGTAAGTGGCGATTAATGGAAGAAAAATTATTGATAATAATGCAGCCATCCATATGTCATTATACTGTACTAATGCTGTGCTGTGCATTATCACCGTGTTATGACCCAATTACCGGTTCCCTCAATGTTATAGGTGTGAGTGGAACAGAAAGCAGGCAGGCACGGACAAGTAGGATTTTATATGAGCCTTTGAAATGATTAGTAACCACTTACCATAGTTTCCCATTCGTCAGACAGATGAGATCAAATGAAAGCAAGTTTATGTACAGCATGCAGCACAGTTTACCACCTCCCATAAAATGCATTAAAGGTTGTTACATGGACTCGCTATCAAAGAGAATGCACTAGCTTTAATTATTCAACGATAACTGTACTTGAGAAATGAGTAATGCAATGAATTGTTATCAAGAATACAATCACAAGACTTGAGAATACAATGGACAAAGATAATTTACAGATGCTTCTGTACCAATGCATCTATTATAATAATTTTCTTAGCAAGAAATACATAAAATCAGTAAAATGAAAAGGACAAGCTTTGCCTCCCCCTTATTCTGCTTTCTCATGGGTGGTCTCAACCAGTCACACCCTGTTGACATGCAACATAAAGTGAGAAAACGCTTAAGGGGAGACTACAACCTGCTGAAGAGGATCTGCATGGAAGAATGGCAGAGGATCCCCAAATCCAGGTGTGAAAAACTTATTATTCCCAAGAAGACTCCTGGCTGCACTAGGTCAAAAGCTGCTTCTACTCAACACTGAGCAAAAGGGTTGAATACGTATGACCATGTGATATTTAATTTTTTTCTTGTTTAATATATTAGCAAAAATATCTACATTTCTGTTTTTTTTTACTGTCAACATAGTGTGCAGAGTGTACAATAAAGAGCAAAAGGAGTGGGATTTTCATCCCGCCTCATGGCAGCTTCGGCCTTGTCCACAATTACACAGAACATGCAAGTGGTAATGGGAATCTGTATAGACAGAGATTTGTGTTTCTATGTGCAGTAAATTATCAATTTTGGCAAAATTCTCAAGAAAACTGTTGAGGACATAGTTGGCCATATCTGGAAATGAATTGCCATATTTGTGGTCAGATTTACCATTACAACCTAAGTCTTCTTAGTAACTTTGTATGACAATTCTATATGTAACTTCATACGTGTTGTGTAGAAGTTTTGAGACTTTTAGATATAACTTTGCATCTTTATACGAGCCACAAAAGCCCTGCACTATCATTACTTGCAATCTATTTGGGGATATTAATCTAAATGAATGGTTAATTACATAAAGTAGATAGATACGCATTTTACATGCATGTATTGTAGTGTCTGTATCTTTTTATTCACTATATTATTCACTATACCTTGTGTAGCGCCCATATCTTTCCTCATTGCTTACTCACTGCAAGTATGTAACCTGTAACAGTTATGTAACAAGTTATCCTGTAACAAGTATGTAACAAGTAACAACTGAGTGTTACAAGAGAAAAGAAACAGAAAATAATAGCACAAATAAGCAGCAAAAATGCACAAAAAGGAAATATTTTTAGAGAAAGTTCAAAGACATATTCTGCATAGCATATACAACCGGCACTTAGCGAGTGTATGAACATGCAATTATGGATTTCTTTTCTTTTTAATTATTGGTTTCCTTTAAATGAAAACTCTTGTGTAAGAAGGTAATGGATTTCGCATGGCGTTACCAGTGTTGCTCACTAAGAGGCATCTTAGATTCATGCTGGGATATTTTCTGCGGGTACCTTTTGTAATGCATCTATCCTAATGAAATGTGTTTTTATACATGACTAATTAGGGGCGGAACAGATGGTGTTTCCTAAATGCACTGTGCCCATAACATCTACTTGTTAAATTTTCTGTCATCAAGTCTAATTTCCTTCTTTGAACAATGTAGGATAAAATATCGTGATCTGAGCTTATGGCTGGATTTAACAGAGCTGAGAATTGTTTTTTTCCTGGACCATACCCTTAGAGAGATAAGATCAGTAGCCCCTATGTTGTGTCTACAAGTACACAATATGTACGTGCAGGTCCACTTTTGAATATTGAAGCTCTTATTGGTATCCTGTAATTATTCCAATGAGCTAAGGAAGACCTGACCCCTTAGATTTATTATTATTACTAGCATTGCAACAGTAGAAACTGCAGAAAAATCCATGGTACACTTGTGGATCCAGTTGAAATGTTCTGTAGCTTGAAATTTACATTGAGTGTCACCATATCCTAAGTGCATTTTATATTCTTCAACAAAAACTTATTTAACCAAGGCCTTATATCATAGATACAACATGCAGCATAGCACATAAATAGTAAAAACCACAGAGTAAAAATAACATTTCATGTTTTAGTGGTTATTAGTTATATGGAAGCAATTGTATTTCTGCAGAAGTTCTGAAAGGATAGATTAGTTTATACATTTACATATATCTCGCCACTAGAGGGCTCTGAATACTAAACAAATATTTTCTGGATACAACACATACATTTATTAATGTATACGAATTTTAAGGTTTGACTCATGATAAGGTTATGCCTTCAGATTTTTGTGCAGGACTGGCTTGTTCTATACTGTACATTTTAACTATTTATAATCTATACCTGGATTTGGTTCAAATACGGAATCAGAAAAGCTGATGATATCTTCTGCACCTATTTTTATATGTACATCAGAACCATATTAAGGGTGCATAGGGTGTGTAGCAGTTCACTGACCGCCAATTAACCTGGGCCCTATATACAACATACACCTGTAGTGCGGCGCCTAAACCTAGGACTCATTCAAGCATCTGAAGCTGAGATATGGTTTAGTAATATATAATATTCCATCTGATTTCAAGTTTGCATTGTACTTACACAATATAATTCTGCCATTATGGTAAAGGGGACAGAGACTGCTGCACACCGCAAAATTTCTTTTATCAAGTCGCATCTGTAACCTTGCTCCCAAAGAGTTAACAAGATGTTTGGTTAAAACTAAAGTAAAACTCCAGGCATGTCCTGAAGGTCTTACGCTGTCAGGGTTGACAGCTGGCTGTAAAGAAAATAACCCAAAAATAATGGATGGAGGATTGTATATCATGTAAGATATAACATACACTCACCGGCCACTTTATTAGGTGCACCATGCTAGTAATGGGTTGGACCCCTTTTGCCCTAAGAACTGCCTCAATTCTTCGTGGCATAGATTCAACAAGGTGCTGGAAGCATTCCTCAGAGATTTTGGTCCGTATTGACATGATGGCATCACACAGTTGCCGCAGATTTGTCGGCTGCACATCCATGATGCCAATCTCCCGTTCCACCACATCCGAAAGATGCTCTATTGGATTGAGATCTGGTGACTGTGGAGGCCATTTGATTACAGTGAACTCATTGTCATGTTCAGGAAACCAGTCTGAGATGATTACAGCTTTATGACATGGCGCATTATCTGATGAAAGTAGCCATCAGATGTTGGTACATTGTGGTCAAAAGGGATGGACATGGTCAGCAACATACTCAGCTAGGCTGTGGCGTGTTTGCAACGATGCTCAATTGGTACCAGGGCCCAAAGAGTGCCAAGAAAAATTTCCCACACCATGACCACCACCACCAGCCTGAAACCGTTGATACAAGCAGGATGGATCCATGCTTTCATGTTGTTGAAGCCAAATTCGACCTACCATCCGAATTCGCAGCAGAAATCGAGACTCATCAGACCAGGCAACGTTTTTCCCAACTTACTGTCCAATTTCGATGAGTTTGTCAAATGTAGCTCAGTTCCTGTTCTTAGCTGAAAGAGAGTGGCACCCGGTGTGGTCTTCTGCTGCTGTAGCCCATCTGCCTCAAAGTTTGACGTACTGTGCGTTCAGAGATGCTCTTCTGCCTACCTTGGTTGTAACGGGTGGCGATTTGAGTCACTGTTGCCTTTCTATCAGCTCGAACCAGTCTGCCCATTCTCCTCTGACCTCTGGCATCAACAAGGCATTTCCGCCCACAGAACTGCCGCTCACTGGATGTTTTTTCTTTTTCGGACCATTCTCTGTAAACCCTAGAGATGGTTGTGCGTGAAAATCCCAGTAGATCAGCAGTTTCTGAAATACTCAGACCAGCCCTTCTGGCACCAACAACCATGCCACGTTCAAAGGCACTCAAATCACCTTTCTTCCCCATACTGATGCTCGGTTTGAACTGCAGGAGATTGTCTTGACTATGTCTACATGCCTAAATGCACTGAGTTGCCGCCATGTGATTGGCTGATTAGAAATTAAGTGTTAACGAGCAGTTGGACAGGTGTACCTAATAAAGTGGCCGGTGAGTGTACATTCCCATAATCTCATAGGCGAGTGACTGTCCAGTGGATTAGTGATGAATGCTATATTGGTGAAGGTCTGACTGCTGTGCACCATCAGTCATTACCAAGCAGTAGACTGTCTGGTCTAACAGGCTGTACAGGATGCAAATGCACATCATCTTTCGCCTCTGCAAATTAGTTGGAGTGGGAATATAATCTGCGCTTCTCTTCTCAGAGTATATATGGGAATGTACCCAGCCTCTAATACTACAGCACAGAGTATCACTTTCTGACCTCATGATAGATATTCCTCTACATCCTCCGCTAGGCCCAGGCTCTGACATAATACTGGACCTCAGAGATACAGCAGAAGAGAACCTAATATGGAGACTAGTAGGATGATGAAGGGTAGAATAATCTAATCTGATGGTCAGTGGCGTAATTAGGAGAAGCAGGGCACCATAGAAGGCTTCTCCATGGGGCCCCCCTTCTCACCTAAGAAATATACTAATTTATATACTCACACATGCAAGTTATAATCACACATTTATACACACATATAGAGCATATATACATCACATATGTAAATGTATATGGCAGATAAAACACACAGGGGGGACATTTATTAGTGCCAGTTTTCTGTGGTAGAAGCATTGAAATTTCTTGCTCACCCTGTGGGCATCCTAAGTGGCGCAGCCGCCTGCGTGGGGGCCGGCGCGGGGAGTTTCAGCACCTTGCACCTTTTTAAAATCTGGGAACGTTCACCACTGAATTTTCACAGTATTTTACTCAAAACTATGCTAGGTCGGACCCGGTGTAGTTTTGCTGCCAGTGCAGGACGGCGTGGCAGGTGGTGGCAAGGCTTTATTATACGCTGGCGCATGATAAATCTCCACCTTAGTGACTGACCAATAACTCATTTCAATAGTTGCCAATTAGTAGTGACTTTAATATCCCATGGACCTTGTATGTAAATGAGACAAGAACAAGTAGATATTTACTGGTTCAAAATGAAGGAACCATACAAAAAACATCACCATTTCCTGATACTAAATCTTCAAAATGAGATGATTTGATCTAACGCCAGTATTTAAAGGAAATATGTGACATCCGCCTCTCAGCAGTAAAAATGATTCATTTCTAAAGTCTGGAGGCCACTGCTAGAGAGGAGGGCACATCTGTGGAAAAAAACCCTGTTCTTCATCACACGGTTCAATGAAATTATGGAAGAAAAACATGAAAAACTACTTTCAATATAAATAGTGTAACTGACTCTTCATAGGAGATGACTCTTCATAGGAGATGCGCAACTCCTCTGACAAATTCAGGATCGGTTGGGGAGATAAGGGAGCCAGGTTATCTGCAATCAGAGGTCCATGTCAGATGCTACAGTCTTAGCGGCTGCTTTTGGGCCCAAGGTGTTGGTGGTGTTCAGTAGCCCAGAGTAGTCGTGACACAATGGTGATGGATGAATAAAGGATTTGCAGCATTACTGTATGTAGTGATTCACAATTCTCTTCCTTTGGTATAAACATCCGTTATGGGGGGGAGGAGGTCATGAAGACAACATTGTAAGGTATGGCTCCGTAGATGATGGCTCCTTGTGGTGACAAATACATGTGGCATATCAGTAATTACCAGGCTGCTCTGGTACTAGATATTGTTTTATCGCTGGCACATTATGGATATTACGGGTAATTCTTACATGTTTAAGAAGTGTTTGAGGACCATAGGGCTACAGACATCTAGCAATGTGCATTTTGGCTTATGATGTTGATGCTTATGTGGAGTGAGTGGACTGACCAGCACATTTACTATGGGGCATGAAAAAAGTCACATTTACTATAACCTGCACTAGAAAACTGGCACAGTCTATAGCTCATATTTATGCCAGTCTCATCCCCTGGAATGTGCCAGAAATATTAAGAGAAAAGAACTCATCATTGGTACTGATGTGTTTAAGATACTGCTAAGGCCCAGTTCAAACTTCCATTGGACAGGTTCCATGTTGTCTTTCATTATGAAATAACATCAATTTGGGCAGTCTTTTTTTTAGGTTATTTTAATAGAACTGTAACAGAAGGCAGCCGTACATTGAAGTCCATGTGATTATAGACTTAAATGGAGATCAAAAATAGAGAGTGTAACAGAAACCCCTGACCCAGGTATGAACTGAGCCTAAGTCTCTGAGAACAAATTGCACTTTTAGTAGTATTTTGACAGACATACAGCTACCTACAGGCGGTCCCCTACTTAAAAAAACTTACAGAAAACCCCTAGTTACAAACGGACCTCTGGATTTTGGTAATTTACTGTACTTTGGCCCCAGGCTACAATAAACAGCTGTAACAGTTATCCCAGTTGTCTGTAATTCAGCTTTATGGTTAATCCTGGTTCTTATAACAATCTAACATTTTTAAAATCCAATTGTCAGAGACCCAAAAAAATTTGGCTGGCACTACAATTATAAAGTATACAGTTCCGATTTACATACAAATTCAACTTAAGAACAAACCTACAGAACCTATCCTGTATGTAACCCAGGGACTGACTGTACAGAATACATCATTAAATGACGCATGAAGCGATCACTTCTTTATTTTTGCTGTTTGTACAGCGGTTTGAAGACTGACCTAAAAACAGGAGTTTTACAAAGTTTTATATGGGGAGATTTATCACACTGAAGTAATTTGTGCCAAAAATCAAACAGCCTGAAATGCCATGCACAACATTTTTAAGGGGTTTATACAGTTTTTAAGCACTTTTCCAGTCTTTTCTAGTACAAAAAAGTGGTGTGACTTCAGGAATGGGGTATGGTCTCACAGGAAAAAATCTATGTGCAACAAAAGTTGGTGTGCAAAAAAAAATTGGATTATTTTGCCACAGTAAACCACCAACTAATACATTACCCCAGATTTATACTCATGAATTAGACACAGTGATTAATCTGGCACAGTGGAAGACTGGTCTAGTCTAACTATACACCGGTCTAATGTGTGACACCCCAATAACCCAAAAAAAGCGGATTAGGGCACTATATTCCACCTAAAATGTTACACCCATTCCTGGCCTGTGTTATCCTGTGTATGCCATTGTTGCATATGACATGTGTTTGCTTTAGTTCTATTGTATAATACATATTTTTTATCATGCTGTATATATTATAATCGTGTTGAAAGTTATTAAAACTAAAGTCATTTACATTCTAGAACCCAGTGGAGTTTGTACACAGCAGTGTCAGTTATGCACAGGACTGGATACTGTGTCACCCTGTGGTTTTCCTGGTGGCTCACGTGACAGCTGTGGCTGAGCCTCCTCCTCGTTTCTTATTCTTATAATGACACATTAACATTTGTCTTCCTTTCAAAACACCCACATGCTGTCAGCACCGACTGCTATTCATATTCCATTGCATATACTTTGTGGCCATGAAATTCTTGAAATCAGGTCCGTGTTATGATAGAAGAGCCGTACTGAAGCACAATATTACAGTCCACACATTAATGGAAATCTACAATCAAAATCAAGCAATAGCACTATTATGTACAATTATGTATTACATATTTTGAAGTTAATAATAGTATCCTATCTACCTTTCTGCAGTGATTTATGCATATGTAAGATAGATGAGGTTTTCTTTAAAGGAAATCTACCATCAAAATCTGTCATGATAACCAGGGACACTTACTCCTAGATCCAGGCACTGTGACTGTGGTAATATTCTTATATTTGTTAACCATGTCCTCCTTCCTTCTAAAATCAACTTTTAAGATTATCCAGATTGCCCCGGGATTTCGGCGCACGCGATCAGATTGTGGTGTATCGGTGCCGGCATGCACGTGACGGAAATCAGGGGGCGTGGCCGAACGAAAACCCGATGGATTCGGAGAAACCGCCGCATTTATGAAAAAAAAAAGTGTTGCGGGACACGCGCTTACCTTCACCAAGTATAGGATTGTGCACTCCGGTGGACCTCGGCAGACTTCAGCGCAGCAGCGACACCTGGTGGACGTCGGAGGAACTGCCTTAGTGAATCGCCGGAAGACCCGAATCCACCGCAGAGAACGCGCCGCTGGATCGCGAATGGACTGGGTAAGTAAATCTGCCCCATTATTTTTAGTTGTCAGTTCCTACTTTTTATCAGGTGATTGTGCCCCTGATGCTGCCTCCCCATTTTGCTTCGAGGCTCAACTCGCCTCATGGATGGTGCTTCCTTGTAATCACAGCAGCAGGGAGCTTTTTACTTTCACTGCTATCCCAGGACTAAAGGACACACCATTGCAATGAACATAATACCCCACTATAATGTTCACAGTATGACTTCATGTATATACTATTGATTATGTGTGGGGAGGGTTATCTGCATATTCTGATTTATTATGTGGCAATATATTATATAATATATTTTATTTTGGGGTAAAATCGATAATTATTTCATTGTTTGACATTATATAAATAATAATTGGAGAAAATATGTTTTTGCACATTAATGAGTGATATTATTGCTAATTTATAAAACATGAGAAACTGAAATATCACATGGTTATAAGTGTTCAGACCCTTTGCTCAGTGTTGAGTAGAAGCAGCTTTGGAGCTAGTACAGCCAGGAGTCTTCTTGGGAAGACGCTACAAGTTTTTCACACCAGGATTTGGGGATCCTCTGCCTCTTCCTTGCAGATCCTCTCTAGTTCCCTCAGGTTGGATGGTGAACATTGGTGGAGGCCATTTTCAAGTCTCTCCAGAGATGCTCAATTGGGTTTAGGTCAGGGCTCGGCCTGGGCCAGTCGGAATGGTGACACTCTGGAAGAGGTTTACATCCAGGATATCTCTGTACTTGGACACATTTATCTTTCCAAACTGTATGTGGCTTTTTATATGTCTTGCACCGAGGAGAGGCTTCCATCGGGACACACTTCCATAAAGACCCGAATGGTGGAGTTAAAATATTTACATTTCTGTTTTTTATCTATAAGATGGGGTGCAGAGTGTACATTAATGAGCAAAAAACTAGCAGCAATGAAACGAAGAGTGAAAAATTCAAACAATGAAATACAGAGGCAAATTCAGCATCTTCTCAGCCGCACCTCACTGACTGCAGATGACACTGACACAGAGTTTACACATAGCCAACATATTGGAAGTGTAAAGTTAAGAATAGTCTTAAAATACAGCAGGTTTATAATCCAACAACAGCAAATTTTAACACTGTCTACCCTAAATTTGCTATGTCTAAAACTTTGCCAATATCAGTGAATCTGCTGCAGTGTGAGTGAAAGCTCCCATCAACATCAACTATAAGCAAAGTTTTATAAGTGATCTTGAAGGCTAAGTTACAACAGGTCCCTCACCTTCTCTGGGAAGTAGTATATGGGGCTTATATTATAAGCTGCTGTGGTTCCTGGATAATGAGAGTTTCCATTATCTCTGCCATACAGTTTGTTCTCCTGTGGCTGAATCATCACCTGTCATCCAGTCTCCACATTATTCCACTTACTGGTTCCCTTCTTATTAATTAACCTCTAAAGCCCTGTTGTTCTATTTATCCCTGGATACATACAAGTCCCTTAACTATGAGTAGTATACAAATACTTGTATGTGTTGGGCTGATTGATGTTGATGTTCCTTGATATGCATTAACACTGTCACTGTAGGACATCTTAAAGAATTTAGAACATTGACTTAAATAAATTCTCGGATTTCTCCCAATGCCACCTCCACAATTTCTTTCCTGTCAGTCAGTCGGTCTGATAATTACACACTGCAGACTCTGCTGATTGTAGCTTCTGCTACTATTGTGTTCCTCTAAGCTAGCCCCCGCATCTCTGACTCACACAACACACCAGCACTGCTGGAGTTGTGTTGCTACCAAGTGAAGCTTTCTAATCGACTGATATGATGGGAAGTTGTTATCTATAGATGCCATGCCTTGCAAATATACACAGATATAGCTGAAATGATAGTCTAACTATGGTGGGAGCATGAAACTGCTGAATACTGTGACTTAGAGATGTTCTAGGTTTTATTCTTACATCTATTGTATTTTATTTATACAATTTTATTGTTGAGGCTAGGGCAATTATTACTTAGTATTCATTTGTATTTACCTCATTGTCTTTTGTGAACAATCATATTTCCAAAATTTACATTGAATCTGTACATAGTTTCCTTGTAATTGATGGGTGGGACCTCAAAATCACTTCCTGTGTAGTGGTCATTGATGCTCCCTTATGAGGTGTCTGTGTAGATTAGGGACACATTCTTGATTTTAGGTGTACTGTCATGTCTAGAAGGCTGTTTCATTTTGTTTCTTGTCTGTGAAGTTTACCACATTGGTTATTCTAACTTCCTGTGTGGCGGCAGTACTTTCAACAAACACACAGGTAGCAACAAGGGCTCTGTCAACCAGGTGTACGTCCAGCTCCATGTGCGTGACAAGAGTCACAATCACATTTACTAAAAAGATAAAATAGATAGTGGACTAGATAAATGTGGTTGTGTCTATAACAACCTATGAAACACCTGCTATTTTTATATATATATATATTTTTTTTTTTTTTACTGTGGAAACTGTACCTTATATCTAGCAATTTTACTGTGTAAAATATATAGATCAGGGCCGCCGCATTTGCCCAGGGCCCCCATGTGCTAAAGGGGCCCCCTGCATGTGGACTGTTGTGGACAGAGGATGTATTGTTCTTTTTATACCACTTTGATGAATGCCCGGGTGAAGATGCTTATTATCTATCTCCTGTCTATATATCTAACATCTATATATCTAGTTATCCATCTCCTATAATTTGTCTATTTTTTATCTATATATCTTCTATCTACCTATCTCTTTATCTATTATCTATCCATCTTTGTAATCTGTGTGCGCTATATAAATAAAGGAATTATTGTTACATTTTGTTTTCCCCACTAGCCCTTCCACCCTTACTTTATTCTGTACCCTTTCATCCCATTATTTTGAAAACCTAAATGACAAATTAAAAAAAAAAAATATATATATAAAAGTACAATTTGGAGACAAGTAAGGTTGATTGACGCTGTTGGACCTGAATTTCGGGAGCTGTAGGCATCTATACATTAAGATTTGGCTTTTGTCAATGTTGTTGCTTCTCAAATGATAATAAGTGAATGTACAGCAATTGAGTTATCAATTGTCAAAGACCAAACAACGGTGCTGTTGCCGACATATCTGATCCAATTGCACAGCATACAAATTGCTGAAATGGTTAATACTGTCTAGGATAGAAAGGAGAACACAATAGGCCACATGGAGTATGGGCCTACAGAATGCGGCAATAGACCATATCCATATAGACCATTATACCATATACTTTCCAATATACTTTCTGTATCAATTCTTCACTGTTTTCTAGATCTCTGCTTGCTGTCATTCTATAGGAAGCTTCAACGTTATGTCACACAGGCGCACAGCTCGTTATAACATTCCAGTTAAGAATGACACACTTAAAGTGCTTATCTGCAATACCATCTTATAGAAAGTGAGTTCAGGGTGGCTCGGGTTTTTGTCCTATTTGGCCAGCCCCGAACCAGATCATTGGCCGCTCATTTCAGTGGTGATACCGTAATGCCTTATGTTCCCTGTGGTGGCGCTGCAGGAAAATTGAACACTTCATACCAGAAACCAGGGCCGGCACCGGGTTTCAGTAGGCCCCTTGGCAACAGAACTTCTGTGGGCCCCTCTGCAGCGAACTAATGTGACAACATAAAAATGTAGAAATTAACTAAAATATTCCATATTCCCCTTACAGTTTACCTATATACACCCCCACCATGTATGCATTATATACAGCCCCCTCATCCCTGACCAGGTGCTGCCAGCCTGCTGGGAACTAAGATACAACTGTGTTGACCCCCCCAGTAGCTATGGGCCCCAGCACTTGCCCAGGTATGCCTGGTGCTGGCCCTGCCAACTTCCCTCATAGATTACAGCAAACCATTGGGGCTTTGGAGCAGGACAACCTATAATATGCTGGAAAACCATCAATAAAATGGACAATACAACACCAAAAGATTCTTTAAAAGTATAATTATTGTTGTAGAAGATACTTAAATCATAGGTGAATGTGGGCTTCTTCAAATTCTTTTTTTTTTAAAGCCTTGAAACCCCCTTTAAGAAATACATGATGATCCTGAATGAATCTGATGAGGTGAAGCAAATACCTTATAAGGAATTATTTAAGCAAATATTATAATATAATCTTTCAAAAATGTATCATAGCTATTACAGCGCTCTCTGCTCACTTCTACATATGCTTCTATCAAAAATAGACCCGTTTCCATGGCATCCGGGTACAGAGCTGTGCACTTAGAATGAGTCACGCACAATGTTTAGTGCACAAGTTTTCAGTATTCTGACTTACAAAGAAATCAGTAGCTTAATGTTCACAAGGACCTTGACTAGAATCATACAATATGTCCATTGTTTGCTATGTGGCCCCTGCAGATCACACGACCGGCGCATTTTCGTCTGGTTTCCAGAAGATTTCCAATTTGCGTTGCATTGCCCTGGGATTTTGGTGCACGCGATCGGATTGTGGCGCATCGGTGCCAGCTTTCACGCAACAGAAATCGGGTGGCGTGGCCGTCGGAAAACCTGGCGGATTCGAAAAAAACTGCTGAATTATAAAAAAAATTGTGTCGCAAGAATAGCACTCACATACATCTGGATGAAGCAGGTGAACTCCGGCGGACTTCAGCGCAGCAGCGACACCTAATGGATATCGGGCGTATGACCTTAGTTAATGCCGGCAAGCTCCGAATCAACATCTGACAATGCGCCGCGGGATCGCGACTGCACCAGGTAAATAAATGAGCCCCATTGTGTCATCTTTTTACACGCTGCCTTGTGCTACGTTGGACTTTGCACCGTTTCCGTGGCTTTGACAGGTGTCTTCCCTGGGATTGTGTCACATGCGATCGGTTTCTGTCGCAGTTGCGCTGGCCTCCATGCGACACAAATCGGGGGCGTGCCGCAAGATAATGCACTTCCATGGACCAGGAAGAAGGTGAACTCGGTCAGACCGACATGCAGGATATCGGGTGCACAATCTTAGTGAATTGCGGCAGAGTGCATTATCGTCGAACAATGCACTTTCGGTGAACTCCAAGGAAGGAGTAAATGTGCCCCATTATGTCAGTGACCTTGCTGTGCAGTGCAGTGCAACACTGAAAATTAGCCTGCAATATCATGAGACCGATTCCTGACAGGGGGGATGGTCAGATGATTGGTGCACTGGGAGGGCACCCTCAGCATCACAGGTAGTAAGGGCAGATGTCACTGTTATTTTCCCACTCCTGCATTTGGAAAAGAAAGACTTTTCATAAGAACTTAGAGAGGAGGTTTCCATGGGGCTGATCAGGTAGGTAATTAGTTTTTAAAAAAGAAATGGTGCAATCCCCTCCCTGTGGGACAGGGAAGGGTTGTCTAGATTTTTTTTAATGAAGTGGCACTTACCCTTTAAAGGAAATCTACATCTAAATGTATAGGCAAGGGGGTAGTTGCGAATAGGGCCCTCTATCTGGCTCTCCCCAGCAGGTGAGCCTGTGCAACTCGCCTAAGGGGTAGTGTTGAAAGTCTGGTCCATGGATACGCCTGTCACCACCACGGGCTTACCCAGGGTTATAGTAGAACAGGAAACGGTAGAGATCGGCACTCCAGGCTAGCTTAA